>JAHXMU010000823.1:0-109981 GCA_019455685.1 Philornis downsi
ATATATTATTTTCTGGACCGCTGGCGATACTGGATAGAGTCGATCTTTCACTGGTGTAGCATCACGCGTATCAATTGCATAGATTTCAAGTGTGGTTTTCCCAAGTCCATTTCTCGTGTAACACGGGAATTTGAACACCACCATGCTCAAACGCTGACGCTGCTCTTCAGTGAGGTTATGGGTTTTCACTTCATCATCAGTCACATTTCTGGTTACATCGTTGAGGGACAAACCTTCCACTTTGGCAAAAAGGTTAAAACATTTCATAAAGTCTACTTCCAAAAAAAGTTCGCGATTCAGAGAAGGAACTAGACAGAAAGTTATTCTGTGAGCAATTTTATTAAAGTTCATTTCGGCACGAACACGACCCACGATTCTATGTGGACTTCCATCAGCAGTCTTTATAAATGAAGAAAATTTTTCGATTTTTAATCCGGCGTTTTCTACAAAAGTCAAACAACCCTTACCTAGACAGGTCACGGTAGCACCGCTGTCCAAGAGGCCTTCTATTTCATGATCATTAATAGGCAGTTTTACGTAAAAACGTAGATCTTCGCCTTCATACAAGGCCTCCGAAGAAATTTCCCTGCGAATGCGCTTCCTCTTTTTATACCTCTCCCCAACCTTTTTTTATTCTTGTTGACATTTCGCTGAATATTCTCTTCCTCGCCTCCTGATATTCTTTCATTCTCACATGAAAAGGCTTTAATTCTCTCAGAGATGCCTTATCTTCTAGTCTAGCTTTTGTTTTGGACGTATTTTCTGGAATAGTAACCGGTAATTTGGGTGGGACGGAGTACAAAAGTTTCTCTGAAAGGTGTTGTTTTTGTCTATCTACTGGGTTTGGGTCTCTGTCGAACGAGTCTCGCCAGATTGAGACGGGTTCCGCTTGCAGTTTCCCTGACACTTTGGACATTTGGGGGTGACTACATTATCTTTCCCACATTTGTAGCAGAAAATCCTCCTAGTGAACGATGGGCAATCGACAAAGCTGTGGCCGACCTGACGGCAATTCCAGCACGTATGTATATCGACTACTAGGGGTGATTGCATCGATTTCCACTACAACTTCTTCCGGATTGTCCCCATCATAGGCCAGTTCATGAACTCGTTGTTGATAGGGGCGTTGATTGTACGCCTGCCGTTGATTAGCCAGCATATTTTCGACTCTTTGCTTCCTGCCGAAAATGATTTAGGCCTTCCATTTTGATGGAAAAGAGTAAAAAGGCCAAAGATGGTTTAGGATTACTCTTCCTGATTTGTACCAAGTCGTGCTCGGAATATGGAGTTCGTTGTTGGTTTCGAAGACTGACTATGACATTGTAAAAGTCCTCAAAGGATTATTATGATTGTTGACGCCTATCCATAATCTTCTTTTGTATTTCGAATTCGCTTTCGAACCTCCGGTATTGAGACAAAATTGCTTCGCGAAGATCGTCCCATGATCAAAATTCATATAATCGTTTGTGAGCCCAGTACCATGCTAAAGCGTTCTCGTCTAACAAATGGTGAAAAGCCAATGTCACATCTGACCACGCACATCCATAGTCTTCAACATCCACAGTCTTACTGGTGCCATCGAATTTGACTCCCCACTTCGCGACGTCAATTCTCGGAACTTGTCCGCGAGGTGGATGAAATGACTGATTGTCGGGGAGAAATTGCATTGTTGGCTGATGAAGCGGCGGTGGTTGATAAGAAGAAGTTGGTACTTACAATGTTGGTACGTAAGACGGCTGTAAAGCAACTTGTGGTTGGGGGACCGGCGGTGGTGACTGAGAAAAACGAAAAGGCTGCTGAGCGACTTGTGGCTGAATAGGCGTCTGTAAATTTGCTGGTAAGGTATATGGATTGTAACACGGAGCTGCCTGATTCCAGAATTGGGGAGCAATTGGGTGCAATGGCAGCTATGGAGCAAGAGGCCGAGTTGACATTTCCGAACTAGCCGCCAACGAACGTTTCGTTGCCTCTACTACGGTCAGAATCAGCAGGCGAAGTCTTTCTTCCTCATCCCTTCGACATTCTACTCTCGCCAGACCTACAGCCGAATTGACTAGCTCCTGTACGTTTGTATCTCTTCCCGCTGAAACCCTCGTCGTTTCTTTCTGCTATAATCTGGCGATACGATCGCATCACCGGAATCAAATGAAGTATTCGTCATAGGAGATTCATCAAGCAAGGCCGGTTCGGGTACTAAGAGTGTAGGCGCAGCAGTTGGAACGGTAGCCGTCGAGGTAATCACTGTGGGCAGTGTAGCTGTCGTCATGGTCGTAGCTTGTCCGCTGGAAATTGCACCTATATTCGCTTGACTAGAATGGCTGCGTTGCATGGACCAAGTTCCCACTATTTTGCCCGACACTGAAACTCGGCTACCTAGCCTTTAGCAATCTAAAATTACCCAACACAACCAACAAATTCAAAAAAAGAAAATTCAATAACAACCACTTTGGATCTTACCCAAGACCAAAAACAAAATGTTAAGTTATAAAAGCTCAAACAGGCACGATTGAAAATCCTCCCAAAGGTAGAAATTCGGCCAAAAATCTAATGCCTACTCAGCCACTTGAAGAAGGGAAAAAGTGAAATATAAAGTTTAAAAGTTAACTCTCTCCGAAAAAAAACTGGCCTAGTGAGAGTCCGCCCAGAGGTAGAAATTCGCCAAAAATAAATAAACAAAACTAAAATAAAATCCAAAAATATGTAAGTATTGTTATGAATATATATATATATATATTTCATATAGGAAATGTATATCTTATATATTATACTACATAAAAATGAAGAATAATTATTCCAATATCCGCAAAGAGAAAATGGCAAGTTTCTCACGAACAAATCAAATGTCGAAAACTGGTTAAAACGCAATTCGAGAAAAGAAGGTGTGGTAGATTTAGGGTTGGACAAAAGTTCGTAGAATAAAAACGTAAGTACTGTATAGCTATATTAATATGTGTGTGAAATGTACGACGATGACTAATATTTCTTATTTATATTTTCGGGGAGTTCGCGAGTATATCAAAAATGATGAAAGTGATGGAAGGAGATGTGTACGGAAAAACACATAGTCGAATTCAACCGCAAACCTAGACCTTGACATAAAACTTGAAAGCTACGTGACTTGCTGAAAATCTTCTAATTATATTTGGTACTGATCGAAAAAGCTCGACCTCGGTAAGTCCGTATTGAATCGACATCTATCCTTTTAGTTCTATTGACTTGTGAAAAGAAAATGGAGAAAAGTCACAAATTAACTTACTATATGTAGCAATTGGAAATAAAACCATTTACCGATTTCCAGGTCTGCACCTGTAAGAAATTCGTGTCTATTTAACTGATCGTTTTCTTAAACTTCGCGCTTCCCTCACTCCCTTATACATGCCACAACCACAATAGTCGGGGCATGCATGCATTGAGGAGAACGAACGACACGAACAAAACCTTTTATGAAGGAAGTGCCCACGAAAACGTCGCTGCATGTTGAGGACTCTTAGGTTACTCCAACGGGACTTACGTTGTTGTAAAAACAGCACTAAGAACCTACACAAGGGACAAATTGATTAAGTCTCACTTCGGGCCCCACGTTGGGGGCCATTATTTGTGCTATCACCTGTCTGAAAATGAAATCTATACGATTTCTGAAATATTGCCAGATTGTCGGAGTCGCCGGTACGCTGGCGGTTTGCGCGGCCGAACGGGGTGGTTCTTTTCCAACTCTCTGACATGTGGATAGTTACAAAAAAAAAAAAAAAAAAATAAATAAATAAAATAAAAATCATACCAGCTTTTATGGAATAAAATGAATACCGGGACCCGAAGCAAGAACAAAAGAATCAATCGAACAATAGACTAAGACAAAAAAAAAGGAACCAACATACTCACACTATCACCATCTTACATTTACACCTGTACTTTGGCCGATGAACTGCCAAAGAAATTTTCCCTTACTCTTGGAATCTTGCTGATTCCACCATGACACTCTAATGTAATTCTCTTTAGAGGTCCCATAGCCGCCTTCTACTTACGTTTGTCCAAAACCCCCACTACCACATCACCTTCTTCAATTCTCCATATTTCAAAAAAAACGTTTTTTTTAAACGTTATAAAAAAAATAATATACACCTTTTATTAGTCTTATCGTTCTTCACATTCTGTGGCAAACTCAATATTTCTTTTTAAATTTAAATTAATTTTCAACCAAAGGAATTCAAGAAAATAATCACAAGCAAAAAAAAAAAAAAGCTCAATACAAGATATTTTAAATTTCAGTAATACAACAAATTCTTTAAAAAATTTCAATTAATCTTCGCCTTCCCTCAGTCTTTTCCGTATGTATCGAAAAGATGGCGCTGATCAAATATGGTAGAGTTATATCAGCTACCTGCCGGCTGGGAATTTGTCTGTCCGTGTAGTCGTTCGCTTGTAAGTGTTTTCGAATCTTAATTATTTAAACTGTATCACATAACAAAATATTTTCTGTTAAAGTACATTTTTTATCAATAAACCTTTATGTTTTCCTTTTTTCTTCTTTCAAATTTAGCTTAAAGACGTAATTCATATGGCTTATCTTAAGGGCACTTATTCCCCTCCTAAACCTTCATCTGACGGTGGAAGATCTGAGCTCAGCCTTGTTTCGTCGATTTTTCCTCTTTTTGGTTGGGATACGATAAAAAAAAATAAACCTTAAATGACTATCCTATACTAATATTACCGCAAATTCTCTTTTTATTCTTTTATTAATAGATATCGCCCGGTCGCGTCCGTTTTGTCCGAGATAATGTCGGTGTAAAAATGTGTCGGATTCCCAGTTACCTCGGCACCACCAGGTGTGCTCCGTGCTCCGATGACAATGGCGTGTGATTGGTGGGTGATTTTCACAATGGCTGATGATTTACTGTGTGATTCCCCCGTTGTGGCAGCGAAGGTTCCCGTGGCTTGTAGCAAGGTTCCGGTTATTTAGTATTCAAAAATTATCGTTCGTAAATTTCAATTGTTTTTTTTTTGTATAGTTCTATTTAATTTTTGTATTATTACATTAATTCTTTTTTCTTTTTGTTTTTCTGCCCTTGTTCATTAGCGTATATCAAAAAGTTTAAATTCAGTTTTTTTATATTATTCAAATATATATATTTCACCAGTTTATATGGATTGCGCCTTTCATGGGCTTAATAAAAAGAAATTGCCACTTGCTACAAAAAAAAAACCGCTCGTTTTTTTTCTTTTTGCTGCCAATCCTGATGAAATCCGAAAAAGAAGAGCCCTCCGTTTTCCTTTTCAGGTGTCTCGTAACCTTCGTGATCTCCACTCAACTTCTGTTTCTTATCTTTCTGTGTTCCCGTGAACATATATTGGTGTTTGTTTACTCGACAGTCATCATTCAACAGCTGATTTTTTCTACCTTACCTGGCACCAGATGCCGTTTATACCGCCAAAGGTGGCACGGCACAAGATTAAAGACTTAATTACGTTATGCGTGAAATATTTCAATTTTTTTTTTCGATAAAATTTATTTTATTCCCGAAAAAACTCGTCGATGGCTTCCGTTCCAGAATTGTTAGTTGTTAATGCATATATATGTCTATGGAATGTAAAAATTTATATAATTGAGAGGAGTTAAAATATTGTTGATTATACTTTAAAATTCTCTCGACAATTTTGAAGTATGTGTATGTATGTAATTTCACATTTAACTTAAATTTTTCCACGATCAATTTATAATTTTTTTTTCAGTATATTACTAATGTTATGTGTTAATTGCATTGTAATATTTTTGTTGTTTGTTTATTCGTGGTTTGTATATAATTATGTACAAATTCTTTCGCAGATTTTTTTTTTTAGATTATAAACTTTTAATTAAATTTTAATTTAATGTTGAACACTTTTTTTTAATTATTTATATATCGTTCGATGTAATAATTTATTATTTTCAATTTGTTAACCAGTGGATATTATTTATTTTCCTTTTGAGCTGTCTGTATGATTAATAGGGAAAAACAAAGTTTTGAATACCAGTAAGTGAAAGAGAATTGATCTGCTTTGATTAGACTCAATATCTCTTTAAATGTGCCAGTAAATGTAATAGCTGTCGTGAATGCAAATCAAGGCAAAGTAAGTGAAGTATTGCATATAATCAAGTCTGTTAATACGTATAAAGACAAAGTTGAGCAGTTTTCTTATGTTCTTATAGTTTGTTTATTTAAAGTAATGAGTGATGTTGGTTGAGTAATTTTGGCTTGCTCTTTTCGCGTTTACGGTTTATACGTTCATATATGTATATATATACATATATATTTATCCGCATATGTACAAATTACACTTGCCCCTGATTTTCGGCGTGAGAATATTTATCGTTATTACGTTATGTATATATATATATATGTCCATCGGATTTATATATCTATATATTGCGGGATTTAGTTGCGTTTATAATCGTTATGTTTCAAGTTTTTTCGATTTTCGTTCGGTTATTTCCGTTATATTTTATGTTTTCTAATCTATTTTTTTCAGATTTTTCCGTTTTTGATGAACTTAGATGTCGTGATTTTTGATAGAAAGAACATTCGTTGTTGTTGTTTTCTTACGATTTTGAAACTGATCGTTTCTAACTTATCACATCCTAATTATTTAAACAATATGAGGAATATCGTACTTACGCAGAATTCTGGTATTTCAGCGGACTTTGTATTAGGTTCGGCAGATGTTTTGGCGGACGTTCGATTTTGTTCTCTTTGTTTTATATTCATACATATAATTTGAAGATTTATTGAGCTTTTTCGGCAAAATTAGATTTATTTTTTGTTTTTTGTTTTTTTCTTTTTTTTACAAAACTAGATTGGTGGTACCGGTTTTATTATATATCGTTTTATATATTGTTTTTATATATTGTTTTATATATTGCTGTTACAAAGTTTTTGTTTGGTTGGTTTTCACTTTTTATATTCCCGGTATTTTATTTTAGTTTTAAGCTATTCTTTTATAAACTATTTTTTTCTTCTTTTCTTTCACAATTTAGCTCAAATAATCACACACATGTATACATAAGATATAGTAGATTTTGTAAATAAAACATGATTGACCGAGAAAGTGTTTGAACACTTACCGAGTCCGCGATGCACTAATTTGGCTTTTGTAATTGCATCATTAGTTACCTCATTGTCTCAGTTATTATTTGATGTTCTCAATTTCTCTGTCGCTGTCTTCTCTTAGAAGGTTCGAAAGGACCATGTACTGGTTTTGATAAGAGATTAATCCAGGTTTAATCTCAGGCAGTGTTGTTGTGATACAACATAGTAGAGAGATAGTGGACTGTATGGGATTGGTTTAGAGTTGATTAATTGAGGGCCAATTCTTCCGTCCCGGGCAGTAAGTTCTGGGCTAAAGAATTGGCGGGTTTAGAATAATTGCATAATTTCTCAGAGTTGAGAAATTATACAAGTAAAGTTAAGATTTGATATATATAAAATATATAAAAGAGGGAGAGATAGAAAAAATGCAAATGAATTAGAGTTAATTTAAGATGCTTATTTTCTGAGATTGAGATGCTCACCCTGCGAGTTGTGCTGCAAAACTGGCTGATTTTGAATCAGCAACTTTGCTGATAAGACTGGATTTTCCATTTTCCTTTTTTCATATTTTCTCAGCTTACAGCTAATTATTCACAATAATCATTAGGATATTTATCGATAATTACTTGATTGGTTTTAGATAACTTAAATAAGAGCGTTATCTTTTATAATATTTAAATTTCATATTTTCATTAAATTCAAAATTAATTCATTTAACTTAAAAGTAAGTATAAACTTGGAGTTTTATACAGTAAGTATAGTAATTCTTATGTTCCTGGTCAAAAAATTTGTAAACTTCACGGTATTTTTCTTCAGCACATGTTTGAACTTTTGTCTCCCTCCCCTTGCGCAGAGGCACTAAGTGGAAACCGTCTTTGCCAACCAATTAATCCGCTTACCAGATTATTAATCCGCTTACCAAATTATTAGAGATAGCTTTCCTTAGGAATATAGGGAAGGTTTTTGTGATTTTTTAAGTTGGGATTGCGAACTGTTGTTTTCTGTGGCCGAAATTGCGTAGTAATTTTGACATCTTAAGTAAACCTGGGAGGGAGAGATGCTTCAAGAATACTTCGAGTTTGGAAGTTTTTGGCTAGACTTTGGCCTCAATTTTCCTTTTAAGATGAGAAAGTAAACGTCTATCCCAGTTTGAGCTGTCACATTTTCAGGTTTTTGTTTCGATAGTATTAGATTGAGTAGTATTAGCGAGAGTTGCCACTTTATCACTAATGGAAGGTTAATTATCAAGTATACTTTTGGGCGGAATCTTAACTAAGAACGAACTGGTTGTGCGTTGAGCATGGGAAGGCGAAGTATTTACGGAGATACTTTTAGGCAGCGACATATTTTGTCCACTTGTTAAACTATCATTAGTATTAGGCATAGATGTTAAATAATGATTAGATAATGCTAATGATTGCTAATTAACCTTCTTTTGTGAAATTCTCTAATTCAGTAAACAATTAGAATTAGTTCAACTAATTCCCATTAGATAATTGAAATTTTTATTCTAATTGTAAAACTAATTGCAATTAGTTGCCATTACCAAAAAAAATTGGTTTACTTTTACAAATAGAAATCTAATTGACTTCTGCTAATGCAATTTCATATTCAATTAGCTCGAATTAGAATCAATTATTTTGATAAAAATAAATTTTTTCCAAAGAATTATTGAAGTGAACGAGTAATGATGTGATTCATTGTATCTCCCCATCCACACTACATCATTAATAGTCCAAGGCGGGGTCGCTTGACGGACTTTTCTTTTGAAAAGCTTGTATTGCTGAAAGCGAATATACCCGGTCATTCTAGCTATTAAACAGTTAGTATGTAATATATGTAGTACATATTATGTACATAAGTTATATATATACAATGTATATTATACATGTATATGTGTGAAATTCATATTATGAATATTTTGGTTTTTTTTTGTTTTTGAAAATATCAAAATAATTGATTCTAATTCGAGCTAATTGAATATGTAATTGCATTAGTAGAATTGACTTCTATTCTTTCTTTCTATTTGTAAAAGTAAACCAATTTTTTTTGGTAATGGCAACTAATTGCAATTAGTTTTACAATTAGAATAAAAATTTCAATTATCTGATGGGAATTAGTTGAACTATTTCTAATTGTTTCATGAATTAGACAATATAAACCAATTGCATCAATTGCTAATGCTAATTGCAATTTAACATGTCTGGTATTAGGGCAGTGGTGAGCGGAGGTGGAATTTATAATGGCACTAGTTTTCGCGGTTAGGAAGGCACTTTTCGCCTTGAGATCTGCGAAATGTATACTCTATTTATTTTCAAATTTATTGTGATTGTGATATTACGAGTTGTTTCTCATTATCACTTCAACTTAGCGTCTTTTCGCTGAATGTTTTTGGGCTTAGAGTATATTTAAACTTTATTGTAATTATTCTTTTGGAATCGATACGCAAACACGTCGGCATAAGAGATAGATATGTTTACCAATCATAGCAGAAATAAATAATTTTTATTTACAGGCCAGTCCAAAAACTAAATCTGTATGGCGAAGCTATATTCTAATCTGCAGATTCTGAAATTGCTCAGTTTTATCAGTCCATCTCAAGTGTTTTTTTTTTTTTTTTTTTTTTTTTGTTTTGAATTTTTACTGGGAATAAAAATATCGAAGATGCCACCAGCATCTTCAACTGAAGTTACGACCGAAAAGGGATGGAAATGGTAATAAAAAATCATAATTTAAGTTTGAAATAACAAGTTTCTGAACTTTCTATGTTTCACTAATCAGTTCACTGTATTGTATTACTTACGAGACACGTTGCTGCCTGTCTATTTCCGAAACATCTGAATGATGTTGGAACGAACCACCTCCAACTATAACTGGTGATTAGATGTTGGTTCACGAGTTTGACATGCAAACCAGTCAACAAGCTTGTGAATGGCGCCTTCCAACCGAGTCGAAACGGAAACTATCGCTTCAAAGTCAAGACAGTGTTGACTCTATCATCGACTTTCGCAGTGTTTTGCACTCAGAATTTTTGCTTGTAGTTTGGACGGTAAAAAGGAATATTATTATATATTGTCGTTATGAAGCATAATTCGTAAAAAAGGCTAGATTTGTGAAAAATCACTCATATATTTTGCACCGCGTTAAAGCATCTCACATGGTTATTATTGTGATCGAAAGTCTAAAAATATCATCGAACAACCACCATATTCACTAAGTACTGTTTCGGATGACTTTTTTCTCTTTTCAAATCTCAAGCTACCATTCCGAAGCATCCTTTATCAGTCTCAAGAGGATGTAAACGGGAATTCACGGCGTAAATTTAAATATTGCATTTGCAGAATGTAATAATGATTTCATTACTGTTTGGCATCAGTATTTTATGTCGGAATGGGTCCATTTGAAGAGGTTTGAATTTGAATAGAAAAAATATATTTTGTGCATGTTTTCTGATATGACGAAGCGATATTCCAATGCTCGCTGTCCTTTAATTTGAGAATTATCAAGTTCATTCTTTGTAAATCGTATCTACGGATAGGCCAGCAGTTGAAGCCTACTACAAAATGCGAAAAAAATACACTTCGAGCTTAATCTACTAGTGGATGACGCGAGTGGAAGTAATGTTTTAAATTCAAACAACTAGAATGAAACATGAGAGTAGCATTGCGTGCTCATGACAGCATTCAGTAAAAAATATTATTGAGATACGTGATTATGTAATCTAAATTTTAGACACCTCGATCCGTCACTACGAACAGATAATGAAAGGCTAGGCGATCACGTTAAAAGTTGGTATAGACCTCAAACGGAATTCCAATTTGAAACTTTTTGCCTTTATCTCTCAACGAAAAAAAACAATGTTGAGAAAAAAATAAAGAGATGTGACACGAAAAACAGGTGACGCACATAAAATTTCACTTGATTGCTATATTTGATTTGTCTTTTGCGGCGTTACTATCTATGTTGAATCGAACTCCCCTTCCAAATAATTATCAGAATAATAATTGCTTTTCGCAACAGTAATTGCTATTCATCAATATTAAATTTGAATACATCTGTATTAGGTCGAGATCTCAAACTTTTGAACGGAAGTATTGCATTTGAGATCAATGGTTATTGAAAAATTGCATGTTATTATCACTTATTTATCACTGACATTCCAATCAACAAAATTGGTTGATTTTCTAGATTCATATTATTCTGTCTCTCACACTATACTCGATACAATTCAGCTCACATTTGGTGTTTAGTAAACTTAGATGGAATAAAAATTTAATCAGTTAAATAATTTTTCAGTAAATTATAACTCGGGTTTTCTTACTATGCCTGTTCTGATATTACGCACTATTTTCCGCGGAAGGATATTTGGTAAAAGTATATGTAAGTCAGTTTACCAGACTGAAATATCTGTGCTGGCTTAAGATTGTTTCAAAAATTTCACTACGAATTTATCATGACTAATCGGACACGACACGATGGTTAGAAAACACGACTATAATGCATATGATTGTGAGTTCGAGCCTCTACACAACCACCTATCATTATGTGGCCGGCAGTCGCCACTAGAAGTCTGACAAGCACTTCAAGTAGTCGAGTAATTAACCAGTCTCGCAAATGCACCGTTAACGCAGAGTATCGGTGCTGCAATTGCGGTGACTGCGTCAATTTGTGCGAAAAGTTATCGACAACGAATTAGAGGGGGAATTAGAGAGGACAACCAAAATTCCGTCGGAAATATCTGGCTGTTGTAATGCTATCAAATATTGGTGTGATGAGTAGGTGAACAAACGCTAATGACCGAAGCGTTTTGATATTATAACCATAATTTTTTTGTGTCATCCAGTAGATTCTAAGCTTGGAATCAATCATATTTCCATATTTAATCATATTTGGCTATATGTGGTCACGAAGGATGTTAAAGAAGTATTTTTTTCTGAAAACAGATATTCCTCTACAAATCGATATCAGACAAATCACTCGATCTTTATGCCATTACCTGAAGGAATGAAGATAATGCCATTTGATACAGACAAAAATGTAACACACAAGGAAGCATCTAAAGTGACAAGTACCTTTTGGCCAAATATGTTTCATGGCTGTTTAAATCGATTAAGCAATGTACATCTGTCTTGCAGGCTGGCTGGTAGATAGCTCTAGAAAATCCTTATTAAATTTATCAAACTTCCACGTAAGTTTACCAAATTTCCAAAGTTCTATATTCAGATACCTGGAACGTATTTCCACTTTAACGTCAACTTGATTAATTAACCCAAATACAAAAAGTCACTCTGTTCATATTAAAATTAGTTATTTTAGAAAATTCTAAAAGATTTAAAAGAACAAATATTTACATAAATGTTGCTTAATATAAATTTACTTCTAGAATGTTCTTTTCTACATAAAAAGTGAAAAAGACACAGCAATAGATTATGTTATCAGTATAGAAAAAACTAACATAATTTTCTATCGTAACTATAACTCTAAAAACTTCCAATTTGCAGATAAAGAAGGAAAGGGATTACAAACATGAGAGCTGAATATTCTGGTAGTGGTGTTTGAGATCTCTCTAGAATGTACACTTAGAGAAATTACACACATACATATATTACATATTTGTTTCAAGTAACGCCACACAAGTAGACTGGAGAATCTAAACTTTTTGCCATTGCATTGGTTTATAATACTTGCCAGTATTTGAAAAAATAAACCAACCAATGGCGTTACTTCTGACACTCCTCATACAAGTCACACATTCAGTCCATATCTTCTTAGATTCATTCCTTTTATATGGTTGCACTAAATTCAGTCAAATTTTTTACACAGAGATTAAGGAGACGTAATGAAAATGGGCAGCATTCCTTCGCATCCCTTCTTACCTGACTTACAAATTGGACGATATTCCGAACTTAACTGTTACTCTATAATTTCTAATAATTAGGCTGCAGTAACCTCACCGCAACTTCTCTGTAAGCTTTAAGAACAACTGAGAAATTGGAAATTTAGCAAAAATATGTATTCTTCTTCCCGGAAGCAAAAATCAGTGGTCCCTCCCTAATACCTAATCGAGAGACTTTAAAAGGTTAAAACTTTTTTGTATATGCATTAATTCAAAATATTTTTTTCAAGTTCTCAGCATCTCACCACGTCCCTTCTGATAATCCTCGCATTTTAGCACCAAAGCAAAACGATGTAGTGTGAAGGTAGGTGTAGGCCAGTTCATCTGACTGAAATTTGTATGCTGGATTTTTCTTACTACAAACCACTGTGTGCCATTTCATTGACTTAAGGAAACAGCTATCCTCTTTTCTCGTATTTTCTACAAACTATCTGCGACTGTGCCATATATCTAGCATGCCTTTCATCAGACCAGAGTCTTCCATGTCCAAATACTGTTACTGCTGAAGTTGCGTGAAATGAGCAATATATAGTCACTGTTTTGTAGTGACCCTTGCTGACCCTTTATAACAACATGGCTGGTGTCGAATATGACGCGTGCTTTGTTATTGTTTAGAATTGCAAATTACTTATCAAAAAAAAAAAGAAGAGAAAACCCACTTTCTTAATGTTTTTTTTTTCTGATAGATAATATAAATTGATGGAAATCTTAAGGAGACAAAACAAAACCACTGAGAGTTTGAGTTATGTGATATAACTTCACGGATCAGAGCACAGTTACTGATCCATGACGCTATAGCACTCGTAATGCCGCATTATTGATATTAAAGGGAAACCTACAAAGGGTTTGTGTTGTGAATAATCGTGAGTCAAACGACAGAGTGTTCTCCAATAGACGGGTTCACTGATGACCTATCAGCTTTTGTTGAAATTTAGACGGTTTATACTGTAATTTTCACATTAAGAAAGGTATGTTGGGTCTTATAGCTAATAATTTACTGAAAGTTTACTAAATAACAATAATGATTTGGAAACCTGTGATAAAATGCTGTGAATATTAAATTTTCGCCCAACTTCAATCATGGGCAACTCCTATAGAACACTAAGAAAACAAATTTCGTTACTGCACCATTCAATTAGAAATTACAGACGAACGATCAAATTTCGGAATGTCGGTACCAAAATCGTTGTAGTTAACTGGTCATTTTTTTCAAGCGAGCATTGTATAGGTAACTAACACAGTGGACGCAATATTAGGTTTCTTAAATTTGATAGTATATGTAGATGCCCATAACGACCCAAATCTTCCAGTACCACTCGTACAAATGAAGCTGCTTTCCAAAATTAAATTTTCAAATCTCCTCATACGTAAACGGCAGAAATTTACATATTTATTGTTTTAATTTGTAATGCATAGTTGAATTTGAAAAAATCGGGCGGTTGACTACCCCCCTTCCCACATTTACTTAGGTAAACTTTAAGTAAACTTGTCAAAGTGTAGTCTCAGAATGAAAATGAACCTCGTCACGCCTCTTCCATAAAAATTGAGTAACTTTTCGAATTTCTTTCCTTCTTCTAAAATTTTTAATTGGTGTACTGCAATAGCTTAGAGTCCTTTGTGTTGATTTATAATTCCATATAAATGACCGGTGTGTTCTTAGCTACATATAATTCAAGCAGTTTTGGTAAATCCAGTCACATTTGGCACACATCAAGCGCTTTGTGAACTAAGTTCTGAAAATGAAAATACCATACAGTTATCTCTAATACAAATATCTCTAATACAAATTGATCGATTTATCGAAATTTATTTTTCTCCTGTAACATGTATTATTTTTGAACATGTGTCATTTTAATTTTATGGTATTTAATTTTAAGTTTCACTTAATTTTTTATGTTTACTTTTGATAAATAACTGGATTGATAAATGATGGGACAGAAAAATACAATTTAATACACAAAAAACTGCTCAGATAGTTTTGTAATTCCTTGATTGTTTGCTGTTCGCCGTCCACAGACATAATTAAATCAAACGGAACATTATTAAACCGACGTAGATTTTTTCTATCTATATTAATAATATATAATGTATGATAGAGGATATAAAGACGACTGCAATTCGAAAGTGAACCGTGGGATTAGGAAAATAACATAACTTTTTATTCCCAAAGTCGTCTTGTAGGCTGTGACAATTTCGACAGTGTGGAGCTTATCGATATTCAACTTTCTTTGTGGTTAGTTAAATACTTTTTTTACTCTCAATGTAGTATATAATTTAGTCGCACCAGGGTGGTTTCTCTGGTTACATTCGGGAGATGGCCAAGTGGTTTTGGGGGCATATCTGTTTGGGATTCTGGTTCCACTCACTGCCATGTTCTGCGTCGCGAAAAAAGGGAAACAATTGTGAGTTCGTTATGAATCGTGTTGTTATTAATACCGAATCTTCCAACTGCTGGATTAAGAACCTCTTTCCTTCACATATTTGCATTGGAATCTCTAAGAACATTGTTGTGGCCGGGGCAGGGTATTACTTTATGCTTATTAGCATTTATACAAAGTTTTTGGTCATTTCGTTTTTGTTTCATATATAAATCAGGTTGTTGAAAAAAAGGTTCTTCGTCTTCAGGCAGATTGCGATTACATTATCCCTTATAGGTCTAAACCGATAAGAGATAAGTTGTCTCAGTATCTTACTCATGGCGGCTACCATAGAGTTTATAGTGTTTGCGTCGAGGAAATTCTTGTCCCGTCCATCGCATTGCCTCGACAGCGATGTGTTAGCTTTATTTTATGCTTTATTATTATGTTTTCATAATAACTTTATTTGAGGTAAGCATTCAGATATTGTATTCGACGCTCCAACAAGGCTGATTTTGAGTAATGGAAGTTATTTACTTACCTAAAGTGCTTTAGTGTCTGTATGAGTATGTTATTTAACATATCCAAGTTAATCACCTTATTTTATTTGCCACCAAACGGGAAATTTATCCGCTATTTAATAAATTCTGTAAGCCCACAATTCAGAGAGCCTAAATTAGAATTTCCAGATTCTTCGTTGATAATGTACCGTTATTGACAATTATTTGTTAAAGTTGGATTTTAAATGTTAATATGGTCCGGCGATTTGTAGGTATCACAGTTTCCGTCATATGTATTACTGTCCTGTTGTTCTAACTTCAGACAAAATTCCTCTATTTAATGGAATAAAAAGGTAGGAAATTCAAGTAGAATGTTATTAAGTCATAGCCACTTTATAACACTGGTGAGATCATTAATAATTAGGGAGTTTGATATTATGATATTTACACATATCACGTTAGCTGCAGACCTCACCACGTGTCACGTAACACCATTTTGATATTCGCCAAATATTATTCATAATAAGTATTCTGTTGTCTGACATATATATGTAGATATTGTTATGCACATCAGTTTATTGATATATTTATGTATTTC
This sequence comes from Philornis downsi, assembly GCA_019455685.1. Lineage (NCBI taxonomy): Eukaryota > Metazoa > Arthropoda > Insecta > Diptera > Muscidae > Philornis > Philornis downsi. Next base: position 16,413 of record JAHXMU010000823.1, read on the forward strand.
CATGTGGTATATGGCATACAATGAACATGCGTTGTATTTTTGTTAGCTACTAAAAATAGCACAAATATATATACAGTTTTAATAAAATGGTAATTTTTTGTATGTTTATGATTTGTGTTACGCTTGGGAGAATGCTTAATATTGAACATTGTAAGAGGTTATAATGTTAATGTTTAAGGAGGTTATAATGTTTATCCTCCAGATTTTCGATTGCTTCTGATACATTTTATTGGTTTCTCTATTTTTTTTTGGAATGGAAATAGATTTTTATTGGAAATTTGCAAAAAATAATAGTTTTGCAACTGAGATATGAACGAAATTAAACAGAGGGAATAAAACATGTGACCAAGCACAAGCTGCGTATCCAAAACATTCGCGACACTGCATACCAATGTGGTAATTGGAGTGAGAAACCGCGTTTGAAGGGAAGAATAGTATATACATTGCAATGCTGTTTTCTGCGAGGGAACTTCTTCTTCGACATAAGGGGACCCCATAAGAAGATGTGAAGGGGAGCGATAAAATTTAGAAGCAAGGATAAAGGTGATACCCGAAAATTCCAGTAAGAGATAAAAGAAAATTTGGGCATTGGTATAGTACAGTACAGATTTTGTTACAATTAGTTGCTGTTTCCAGTTGACAACACAATTGAGGAAAGCACATAAACGAGCTCAACATATTAAATCATCATTTAAGAGTAACAACAGTGCTGATGGCTTACTAGCAGAGCTTTTTTATACCGGTGACGCTCTTATCATCAGCACGAATCAGCTCCTAAACACGATTTGATTCAAAAAATGAATGCTCTACTATTGTAGTCTATTTCTGCCATATCCTTTGATCAAAAAAGCGATCCAAGTTTATTTTCCAGCTACTGCGGCATCAATGGCGGCATAAGATCTGATTTGTGTATGACGAAAGCCTGTTCTATTTGGTCGGACTAGCGCGGTTGCAGACCAGTTGAAAGCACAACCAACCTTATGTTCACACTACGTCAAATACTGGACAAGAACCAAGTAAAACAGATCGACACTCGGTTGTGATAAAAAAATTAATGAACTCATAGCCGATTTTATTATTTTTGCGGAGCCTGTATATTTTGTGTAACACTTATTGACATGGAGTAAAAAATAAGGAAAAGTGCTGGAAAAAATACCAAGCGAGGATTTACACAACTTGACAACGTATAGTGGAAGCTCTTCAGCATTCTATTGCAGATGATCGTGGGGAAATCGGCTGGTACAATCGTTAATAAGGTATGCTTATGATATAAATAATATGGACAGAAAACTGCGAGATGTTACTATAGCCTTCTCAAGCATTGAGAAGGAGTGAGCAAGGATGGGTGGGGAAAAACCTATAAACCAGGTCAAAAAATCAGCTGGGTTACGACACAAGCGAAGAAAATCACCTCGAGAAATGTATGAAACATCATGGCGCGTTACGAACCATGAAGTTTGTAGGCTGTAAATTGGTATTGCAGTGATCAAGCACATTAAAACACAACAATTCCGTTGTCTGGTTGAGACTATCGTTAATTATTTTATTAAAAAGTTTTATGTTTACTTTGAGCAAAATAAAAGCAGTCGAAATTACTGTGTTGCCAAAGCAATATACCAATTTTCAGCCTCAATTCTTATTAAGAAACGAAATTGCGTAAAATTATACTTTCGTTTTATGTAGATTTTTACTATCATTTCAGGTAAGAATAGCGAATCGATGTGCTCGTATGTAGTGAATGACTATTTCGAACATGCTCACAAACAAATTTCTAATGTACTTTCAAATGAATTTACAATTTCAAAATCGAAGCGAAACCGAACTTTTGTGAAGTTTTTTGCATTAAACATTTGTCATTTACCTGATGATGTGAACTTTGTCGCTTTAAGTAGTTCTTCGGCAGTTTGTGATGGCTTACTAAAAGCGAAAGCAGCTGGTGCATATTAAGATTTTTTGCTGGGCCGTAATTCCATAGCTGTTAACATTCCGTAGTCAGAGACACAGCACGGATAAATGAATAGCAATTTGCAACAGTACTTTTACTGGACTGAGTCAATTTGCGCCGGTTGCAGCAGTAGCACAGGAAAATGAAAAGAAAAATCACTGTAGCTAAGCTATAACTCTGTTGTTGCAATTTGCGAAGCAAAATAAATGCCTGAAGTATTTTCAGAGAAATTGTAACTTTTACAACGCAGTGTCAGTGCTGTTGCGTTTTGCTGACAATTTTCAATTGCCGTCCACGAAAAAATAAATATCCAAAGAAGTAAAGAAATGCGGAATTTACGATCCGGAAGTATTTCAATATTACGTTATTACTCAGCAAAACCAAAAAAGAAAAGAAGAAATCATTAATCAAGAATAGAGTACTATTTCAAATTCATGAAGAATGGGGAACAAATTTTTAATTTCTTTTCTCAACAACATTCTTTTTTCAACAACACACAATTATAACAAATATTCGATAACATATTTTTAAAATGGTAAAATTGTTGTTAATTGTGTTTAATTATATTATCGAATATTAATATTATCGAATGCGCCATTACGTAAAAAATAAACTGTTATGATGTTAGCGTTGGAAATCAACACAATAAGATTAGCAATACAACATCAGAAAAATTTTCCTCGTGGAAAATCCTGACCGGTAGAAAAATATATCTTTACATTTTATGACCATCTTTTTTATCCGGTCTTTTTTCCACATTGTAATATGATGCTTGACAGAAGTGCTATTGACAGTCTACGAATTATGGTTTGGTGGAAAAGATCACATTTCTATTAATCGATAATTTTATGTGGGAGGTATCAGAATGGGTGTACAACTCCGTCCATTTTCATTCTCAGAACTTGTCTCATCAATTTTATGATGTGTGCTGAATTTTTCTGAACTCAGGGAACTCCTCTTTCAAGGATATGAAGCTATGAATACAAACCAGATGAAGGCGTGATTGTTTCAACGACTTTACCATTTATGATGCACCAAGTTTTATGTAAACGGCGGTCAGACAGAGAGGTAGACGAACATAATTCAATCAACTTAAAAACTCATGAAAAGTATTTGGTCGAAGTATATTTCGTACTTTAATCGTCTCCTTCCTCCTGTTTTCCGTATCATACTTTCGGTATAAAAATACAAAAAAATTTGTTTCATGAGGCAACATATGAATTTTTATTATTGACTTTTCGCAAGTTCTAATGTAATTCTGAGACACAGCATTAGAATGATTTTCATGATGAAGATTTTTACCTTTTTCGAATAAGTAACAAAGCATTTTTCGTAAATTAGTTAATCAATAATTTTCAAACTTAGCCGAGTATTAAACAATGCAATAAATCAATGAATTAAAATAACTCCAGTCTACGAATGATGTGTTACAGTCAAAAATTTTAATTTCGGAAAATAGGTCAATTTATATGGAAAGGTCCCAGAAGGGGTGGGACGATATAATACTTTTACAATCCCCAGTCTGGGATTGCTTTATGTTTTAAGAAGCGTGAACCGGCCAACCGTACCGGCGGATTTCGTTCAATCAACCTAACAAGTTATGAAACAGATTTGTTCAGACGACGCTTGATGCTTAAGTAATTAAAATGATGTGTACCCTCATTGCTTTGGGTGATGGTATAGAAAAGACTAAGATCAAACTATGAAAAATAGATAGAAACGGATGGATGGTTATATGGTAGACAAGATAATTCTGGTAAATATTTATTAAGCTTCTTGAAACTTGGCTAGACATATTGCCAGATCATGGCCGAAAATTGTAAACAGGCTATATCGAACCGACTATTTTGTTACCTCGTATAGAAATTGGCCGATCTGATGATTTCAATTCATTATTTTTTTTTTATTATTTTCCGCTGTGGATCCTAATGTGTTGACAAGAATAACCTAAATATTTGTAAAATGTGTTGTTTTGTTATACTTGGTAATATTTGAAAAGATCGATCAATTTACGACGACTCTTCCGGTATGTACTTCCCATACAAATGACCTATTAAACCAACATATTCTCAGCGTCATATCTTTTATATCGTAACCAAATTTGATACACGCGAAGAGTTCGCCGGAGTTCGCCCATACCTACGTAACTTCAATCAATTCTAATTTAGCTTAAGGAACGAAATCGTATACAACTATATTTTCTTCTCAGTTCCTCGAATCAAAATATCGGTCTCGAATAGAAGTAGAAGTAAATTTCGTCTGAGGTAATACACTAATCATTGTACGTACATATATCTGAAATATAAAGTTTATAGCTGTTTCGAACATGGATCAGGAACACATTTCCGAAGAACTTTAAATAAATTTGCAGTATCAAAATTGAACTCTGGTGAAGGTTCCTGATATAAAAGTTGTTCCACACTTTGCTGCATGGAAGAAGCAAATTTACGTTCTTCTAATTATGTGACTTTAACGTACACGTTTCGCTTTTTTTTATATGCCAATCCAGCTGTTCCCCCAATAAAAATACTACTACATTTTTGGGTGCTTCGGATAATACGATAAGTGGACGTATTATTACAACACTTAACTGGCGTTAGTAAATCCTGCACAAAAGACATTATTTACTTTTTATATTGTTGTTAAATACACAGATATAAAGCGATATAAATGAAAATTACATCTGTGAGCGGTACAACATGTTTTCCGTTTAGTGTTGAATTGCTCCCTCTGTCCGACCTATCAAATAAATGATCCTTTGTTCCTTGCAATTCACAAGTGGAAAAGAAACCAATGTTTGGTTATTGTGTGAAGAAGCTGAATTGGGATGGGTACTACCCACAAATCCTAACAACAAAATCAAACATTGTCTGTGAATTATACTCGCCCGGCGGAATTATACATATATATTAGGATGGCAACGAAAATTTGTCTTCGGAATTTTGAAGTGCATGGAAACTAACATTTTGCTGATTGATCTAAACCCGCTACGTGTACATTTTAGGGAAATTCGAATAATCTGACATGTGGCGTGTTTAGATACAACAAAGGTGAAATATTAGGTTTCTGATCAACTCAAAATTTTTTTATGCAACGATTAAGACTGGCGCGTTATTTGAATCAGTGAGAACTAAATACACAATAACAGAAGAGCGCTAAGTCGGTTTATTTAAAAAGCTTGAAAACACCAAAGGCTCTAGGAGTCACAAGGCAAATACAAAATAGAAACAGTGAATCAGTGAGAAATAAATACGCAAGAGCAGAAGAGTGCTAAGTCGGTTTATTTAAAAAACTTGACAACACCAAAGGCTCTAGGAATCAAACTTGATAATTTTTGTTCCATACATTAATCTACGAGGCCAAAATGTTAGCATCCAATCAGACACCGACAACTTCTCTGAAAAGGTTTCGTTCATTCCAGGGGCATATTCTTAAATCGTCGTCGCCGCAAAGGACGGCTCTCATGCGGCCCGTGAGAAGAATCAAGGCTCAAAGTTGCCCATAAGATACTGCGTGATAGGCTTGAGACGCAAGTGCCCACGTTGCATTCAAAGGACACCCAATAAAGTATTACCGGATATCACCCGGTTTGACTGCCCAAGAATTCCTTCTTTAAAATTATTTAAAACCTCTTGTTTATGTGGAAAAGATACATGCTTTGGCAGCGTTAAAACCGTTTAATTTGGCTTTCACATATTTAGTGCATTTGTTCCACTTCCAGTTGTTCGGTCGCAAGCAACAAAACTTTTACTATCATAAACTTTAAAATTCCAACAATGTTTCTCCCCCACACAATAATTGCCACCCTAATGTGCGAATATAAGTTAAATATCAACATAGTGAATAGACTCACTCTCATTCATTTGCTCTATCAGACACACTTTCATATGAAAATGTGGTGTGTGTTGTTATGCCACAATACTCTTTTATTTTGAAGAGGGTTGTCATAGTGTCGGTCAATGGTAGGTATGCAAACGCATGGACTAGATATGGGTCTTGAATTATACCAGCCAAACTATGTAGTGTGTGGTGTGGTGTTTACAAATATGTGAAGTTGAAGGAATGAATGTCGTGGATGGAGAAGTGTCTGACAGTGTGACAAGCGAAATAGGATCTTCTTGCTTTCGCCTCATTTGGTTGGAATGAATTTGTTTTACATCTCGCTATGGGGTCAGAGACATATTTTTCTTTCTTGGAAAAATTCATGAAATATGGTATACGATTATGCTTATATATAAAAATGAAAAGTTATTCTCGTAACTTTCTGGACTTGCGAACGTCTTTAGATTGGATTTTGATGACGATGATTTCTGCGTTTGTGTTACTTACATATTTCACTAACTTAGCTTAGTTTAGTTTTCTTACGATAGGTAGATCATTTCTAAATATACAAGTGAGTGTGCACATGCTTTAAATGCAATGTCTATTCAATTCCACTGAAAAAGGAAGAGCCCTAAGTTACTGGTAATTATGGTATCCATAAACCCGAATTGAATTGATATTTTCTTTTGACCATTTCCGAATTGACCATTTTTTTCGTTTCGATTAAACCGATTAATAATAACTTTATTCCTAATAAATTGTAATTTAAAACTTAGGATACTAAGCGAAATTTGATGAAGATCAAATCTGGCTGACAACTTTTGTTCGGAAAATTGATTTTGAAACAACTTAAAATCCGCGCCAATGTAGGGAACAGATTTTTATAAATGTAGGTACTTTTTGTACGGAAAGCATATTGAAGGCAGCAGACCAATACAACCAAGTTTCGATAAAAGGCCAGGTGATGAAAGTACTTTTAAGCAAGTTGAATTGGCTGAAATGTACAGGAATTTGTTCTCATTGTACGCTTATGTAGGGTGATTTTTTAAGATTGACATGATATGTGGTTTCATCAGGACGGTGCAACATGCCACACTGCTCGTGAAACAATGGATATGTTGAAGGATGAATTTGATGAGCAGCTTATCTCTCGATTTGGCCCTGTGAATTAGCCCCCAAGATCTTGCGATTTACCGCCTGTTGATTATTTCTTGTGGGGTTATGTCAAGTCGTTAGTCTATGTGGACAAGCCGAACATTATCGAAGCCTTACAGGATAACATAATACGCGTTATTCGTGGAATACAGGCTGAAATGCTCAAAAAGTGACGAAAAATTGGGCCTTCTGAATGGACATTTTGAGACGGAGCCGCAGACAACATTTACATGAAATTATCTTTAAAAATTGAATGGCAAAGACTAATTTATCGATTCGAATGAAAAATTTTAATATATGATGCAAATTTGAGTGTTTTATTCGTTTTAAAATAAAACAACGATTAAAAAATCACCCTCTATATCAATGTGATGCTCTTAAACTACTTATTAAGATTTAAAGTACTATTTCTCTCTTGTGGTTGACGTTGAGTGGCAGTAATTAGCATGTATACAACGATGCACCTGTACTACCTTCCGCCGGTCAGTCGTTTTATTTCTACAATGAATGAATTCTGTTTCAATATTCATAGATTTCCGTTTATATAAATGTATCTGCTGAGAATATCCTTCTTCGTGCAAAAAGAAAAAAAATTATATATTTCTCCTTTGGTACTTTCCTTTCAAAATACTGAAGTGGGTAGCGGACAACAGGGCCAATTTTCGAGGAAATATCCTTTACCACGGGACTACTGATAGTCTTTTTTCTCCGTTTAAAGCTCAATGTCCAAATACACAAACAAATGTGTAATATCTTCGAGAATTAAAAGAACCATAATCATAAAATATGTACTTATAAAAATATATGCAACTATTTCGTTAGCAATTTGTGTTTAATGATATAATGTCTCCTTAAAAACATATTATTGTTCACATTTATTCCTAATTCGTTTAAGAAGTTTTTTAAAATGAATATTAATTGGATTGCTAGTAAATCATGTTAGCACAACTACATGGGGATTACCGTATTTTGCCTTAAATATTCATTTAAACAAGATAGACATTTCGCCTACCATGATTCACATTTAGTTTAGTTTGATTTCATTTGCAAATTGAATTTGCTCTAAATATTTGTACCGTGTTTCTCTTGTATTATTTGTACTTAAAGTATTGGTTGTTATTTTAGTTTTTTTCAGTTGTTGCATCTCAGTCTGTAGTGTAGGTCAGTTCAATTGTCTTTGATGGAAACGGTTTAAAAAATCCGTATTTCTTCAAACGAACTGCAAAGCTGTCTTGCAAATGTATTGCCATTGACTGGCTACTGACACTGTTGATACCAAAATAATAACTAATTTTATTAAATTGGCATAGGGTTGGTGGAAACAGCTACTGAATTTTTTAAGATTTCAGTGCTTGATTTCTCCCTCCCTCCCTCTTTACGTTCGACATTGAATTTACGATATCTTTTCAGCATTAAGAAAACTTAATGATATTAACACAATGAGAGAGAATTATGGATTACGAAACTTTAAAAATGCCTCCTTTAATAAATCCCTTGAAGACTGATGTAACCCTTCAACACTTGTTATATGAATGCAAGTACGGATAAATATTCCATTGTGTTAATGAAAAGGGTAAATCTAACACGTATTTTTATTCAAATAAGTCGGAATTTAGTGTCAAAATGAAAAGAACGCATTAAACGCGGTAACCTCTGTCGCTAATTAAGTTGGTAATGCTACGTTTTGTACGTTTAGGGATAAATGTGAAATATGTATTGTTCTATTCTTAACAATATTTATTGAACTCGGATAGCAGCTAGAATAGAAATCTTAAATCATTATGCACAGAGAAGAATAGTTCATACAACGTCCATGCTGTCCTCTGTAAGCTATGGGTATTTTTATATCGAAGACTCTCCGAATTAGTGGATTCACTTGTTTCTTGACTCAACAAAATATAGAAAATTAACTCAATTTGAATAAAGTTGATCTCCATATGTCGTCAAGCGCCTCCTTACTTAAAATAAATAGGAAAAAATTACGTTTTTTTACTCGTACTCAAATCAAAATAAAATTTAGTCAATTTAAGTTTTACTTACTCGTTTTTAGTAAAATTTGCTAATTTTAGTATACTTATTTTGAGAATGTTTTAAACCGTAATTTAGTACGGACTTTTTTTTTCAGTGAAGGGATACCTTAAATCACTTACTACACTCAGATACCACTATATCTGATTTGATACGACCAATTATGTAACATACAGAAGAAGCAGTTTAAAGTACCAAGTATACCTTGACCAAATGATTTTCATGAATTTTCAAGACGATTGTGTGATATCCGCTAACTGGCTGGCGGACACGAAAGCAGCCACAAATCTATTCTAAACTTGTCAACATTTGTTACAGCCTAATATTTTGCCATATTGTACCTGGGGGTTGTAAATGCGCAATATAGACTCACCCTTTTCATATTACAAAACTTTTGCCCCCATATTCCTAGACTCATATCTTTCATTCAATTGCACTAAATTTAGCATAATTTAGCACGCGTCAGACATTTAGCAAACTTAGTTCTGCGAATGAAAGTGGGCTGGATTGCCATGCCCTGGACATTATCTGGATATTTAAACTGGCAGACTCAGCAAATACCCGTCTTTAAGCAGGATACTTCAAAAATGCATGCTTTTATATTTTGATTGGGCTTTAATTCAGAATATTTTTTTTAAAGAACTTAGCGAATCACCACTTAATCACCCCTCTGACTTTTGATTCAACACAAAAGTATATCGGGTCAAAGCAAAAGGAAATCCTTTGTTCGGTTTCAAAATTAAAGTTAAATAAAACACACATAAAGCTGTGATTTCGACGAAACTTTTATTTCATTATAATGCTTGGTTGGAACTTATTATTATATATGAAATACATAATTTTCAAATGACTGCTTCTGCAGGTGTGGTATTTTTGAGGTAGTTTTCCACCACTTTTTCGCACATTTCGGGCGGTATCTCAGCAATAACTTGACGAATGTTGGTTTTCAAATGTTCTAACGTTTGGGGATTATGCGCGTAAACGCGGTTTCTGAAGTAGCACCACAAAAAAGTCTAGCGTCGTCAAATCGCAAGATCTTGGTGGCCAATTGACGTCGCCAAAACATAAAATTACGCTTTCTGGAAAGTTCTCATGCAATAAAGAAAAAATCGACCGGGTTGTGTGGGTCGTAGCATCGTCTTGTTGAAACCACACATGGTCTAGTTCATAATCTTCAATTGCAGGCCAAAAAAGATGGCTATCATACGGCCCACGTTTGAATCACCGCTTTTGTAGCAGGTTTTAACTATTTTTACGCGTCCTTCGGTAGCTGAACGATCCACATTCTTAAGTGGTAAATCTTACACTAAATCAATAACAGTTCTGTTGAAAGGTAACAGTTGACAGCATGGCAATAACGGTGGTTTTGATATCGCTTAATGAATAACGCTTTACATCAAGTTAGGCCATCTAACCGAAATAGCTATATCGGTTTCTGACTCATTCTCAGTGCTTGAGACTGCTGTAGTAACATCCCGCAATGTTTCATTTTCTTAATAATCAACTACAAAGGACATTATTATTATTATTATAATTATTATTAATATTAATATTTTTTTTTATTTTTGATAAAAACGGCAGAATTCATGTCGGTCGGTACCTTGCAGGATGATAGAATGACGGAAGGTGATGATGAAATAATTACCTTGCTTAATTTTTACTTCTTGCTAGAATGCTTTGACTTGACCTCCAGGTGTACGAACTTTTTTTAATCCTTGCTCTCTTTTCCTCTTCATAGTTTATTCTTCCACTTAAAAAGAATGTCCCAATTTTCGCCTCCTTATAGTCTTCTCTCTGGGCAGGCATTATAATTATCAGTCTGTTATGTACGTAGCTTTCCTTCCTTTCTTTGAACGCAAAGCGGGTTTCGTCATCGTTTTTGGCCTTATCCTAAAGCGGTTTTTTATTAGTAGGAATTATTGGAAGGATTAGTTTAAAATATCATTTGGGAAGAAAGTAGGCTGTAACTATCTAAGAGACATGCAGCTTAGCCGTGTCTATATCTCCCTCTCTATCTATGTCTATATTTTGTCCTGACGAGAAAAGCTTTCGACTGCTGGGATATGTGATACTCGCTTCGTTTTCTGGCATTAAAATCTACCAGAAGAATTTTAATACCATTATCTGCATATGTTTTTTCGGTCAATGCGTTCTTGTCTTCTTGCGAAATTTGTACTCAAATTAAACTGACAACAAAATCATGACATTTTACACCTTTCACATATTTTGTATTTTTATTGTAATCTCGTTTGTTATCTACACAAATATTAATTATATATTCATTTTTGCTTGGCATTGAAGGCTTCAATTAGCGTAGTTATCATGATCCTATTTAAATCAAATATTAACTGTTTAGTTTGATAACTTGGTGGCATTTTTAAGGTGTTTTTATTATGCTTCATTGGCAAAGAACTGGGACAGTCGATTTTCATATTATAGGCTTTCCTTCACATGCAAAATTTTTCGCCATAGGCAGAAACCGGTAGTAATTACTTGATACCCGGCCCGAGTCACTACCGACTTGTGTGGCCTAGTTTTGTTCCGGTGGAACCCAATTACATTCCTATTGTCCAAATATGGTCGCCTCTGGGCGAGTGTTTCTTTCAGTTTTCCAATTGTTGGCAATATAAATGCGAGATAAGAGTTTGGAGGTAGGGGTATAGCGTATTGTAGGTGAGTCCCTAACACTCCCATCACCATCACCAAGATTCAACTACGACCAATTTCACTTAAAATTATTGTCAGCGCCCAATTTCTCGTTATTAGGTCGATTTTGTTGGGATTCTGCAGCGGTTTACACATGGGAAATCAGTCAATGAAGTTTTTTTTTTTTTGCTTAGACTCATGTGGTACCCAAACATTAGGCTTGTTTTTGTACCCAGCCTTATTCAAGTAGTTATTTACATAGCTGAAGAAGTTTTTGTGCGATGTTTAGCTCATTCATTAAAATTTTTGATAATTGGCCCTCTAGAGCATTTTACACATTTGGCATCAAAATTATAGATTTATGTTTGACTATCTGTTACAGTATCAGAGCCATGAACGCTATTTGCATTTTCAGCCGAAGGGCTTCAATTTGTCTAAGAAAAACTGCAAAATAAGGCGTATTTTCTCTTTGCTAGTGCACATCTTTGATGAGAGCCAAAACAATCAAGAAATTGTCCGAATATTTTCTTCAACCGATTACTGAAGTCATCTATTAAAAAATTATATATTTATTTCTCTACGTCTTATAATAACTGAGCTCCTATGGAAAATGCTTTCAAAGGAGGCAACGTTCGAGGTTCCAAAGGGAAAGAATTTTTTTAATAAAACTTGTGGACGACAATGTGAATCACTGAAGGAAATTCCAGCATCTAAGTTCTAGAGTGGTCGACAAATTTTGAAAAGTCCTAACACAAATATATTTTGGATATCCATAGAGTGCAATTTGTTATCAGTAGAAAGAATACTCGTATATGTACATATATCCTCATTAAATTATGATGTAATATAAACTTAATTTCGCCCTGAAAACTATTCTAACTGTGAATACTCGTTGACTAATTGAAGAAGTGCACCTTTCATCACAAAGGAACCAAAAATGCAAAAACATACGATATGGATTACTTTATCTATCCATTACATTAACATCACAAGGCCTTTGCTATTAAAATTTTTAGCAACTGAAGCTTTGTAACTCTCTGAAAACAAACACATGTCCAATGTAAAAAGGAGTTTTATGTCATTATTGTTTCCCATAATTAAGGTTTCCATTCAATAGAAAAATTTTCGTACAATCATCCGCAGTACTATGTGGTCCAATAAAGCATCCAATGATGAACGAACACAAAGTTTGCGTTAAATTGAATTTCGGCATTTGAAAGAACTCGAACTTTTATTCGGAAATTAATTTAATGTTATGGATAATATTTTGGGATAGAAAATACATTTTGGTTATTTCGTATAAAAAGATTTCAAGAATGGAAATTAATTTAATGTTTTGGATAATATTTTGTCGGAGAAAAAAAAATTGGACATTTCGTTAGGGAAGAATGTTTTAATTTTTCCAGGTCAACAGTAATTTTTGGAGAATCTTAAGGAATGTTTATGCTGCTCAACTGTGCTTTGCATAGTGTAGCTGTATTAAAGAACTTTAATCAGTTTTTGTTTGTTAAAAAAAATTATGTACGAGTACAAGTCTAAACATAGTGCAGCGCTTTTATCGTATTTCTCTGAACGCAACTTATTTATGCCAATTTTTTAGATAGTCGGCCAAATAGTCAAAAATCCAGCCTCTTTTTACGAATAGCTCCACGCAAATGATGCAAAACACTCAAATAATGGTCCAGGAACTAATGGAGTATCGATGCATCTGATGCATGCAAATTCATTATTCAACCAAGTCAGAAATTAAGCACAAATGCCTACCACAATACTACCACAATACTACCACAATACTACTACCGTTATTTATATTGGAAACTGGCCCACTTTTTGTATTTTGTTAACTCTCGATAATAAATATACTTATACTTCGATAAAAGTTACGGTTCCAAGGCATTCTAGGCACCAAAAAACAAAAGAAAGTGTATATAAATCGACACCATAAAAAATTATTTCGACTTAATGTACTACAAAATAATTTATTAGAGCATAATGCCCGATCCAATGGCAAATTGATTAGTTTGTTCTTCCGAACTATGTGCGGTACGATTGGATATAAATTAGTTATAGTTCCCAATATGCAACCATCTAAATTCCGCTTTTTTTTTTATAAGATCTAATAAATAATACTTTTGCATGAAATGGATTTGACATTTAGCGTAGTTAGTTAATGATCCAATTTAAATCAAATATTTTTTGATAAATTGTTAAAGTTTTAAATGTAATTTCATTATGCGTCTTCATACGAACTCTCCAAACTCTCTCCGAACTGAGTCGCTGACAGTTTTGCGTCCACTTAATTTGTCATGGCAACAATCATAATTGACAAGGAATCAGATTTCATGGAAATTATTACTTTTGGGTAATTTTTTAATTTAAAATATTACAGTAAAATTGTATTTACATATGGCTTGCAATAGCTTAATTCATTTACAAATATTTTATTTGAGTAACGTTTTTTTGTTTAATTAAATTTTGCAAATAAATATTTTGTGCAAGTTTTATATGTTGAGTTTTTTCGTATAAATATCAGGAGAAATAATTGTATACGCAACCAATTAAATTAGATAAATAAATTTCAAAGCTACATTTTGTATGCTTTGATTTGCAATATTTATTGGTGTGAAAATAGTTTAATATTTAATTAAATGCCACACGTGACAGGTTTGCAGAGAGGTGGAAATCATATTGGGAAGTTTTGAAGTTCCACTCGGAGCTTGCATCGCTGGCCGATTAACTACGGATAGTCACCGTATCGAAACATATACTGTCAGTTTTATAGAAATAAAATAACCACATCTTAATAAACCGCCGCGTAGAGCGACGTCACGTTACTTTAATGTTATCTTGCATCGTTCAGCTCATCCTTCTTTAAATTTTTGATCAAATTTTATTAAGTATCCTAGCTTAATTTACATTCCAGCTTAAGTTAAAAATCTTTGTGTTATTAGAAAATCAAAAACAGCTTTCAGCTTTCATATATGAAAGGTTTAACGCCGAAAGAAATTGCAACCGATTTGGGTTCATTCGATGAATGAATATGAACGAATTTCAGTGATTTTAACCAGACTTAAGAGGGAAACAACTATAAAGGAATAGCTGCGTACATTCCGTAAAATAAGTGCTGGAATTTGGTCAATAAAACACAAAATATTATTACCGTTCGTTCAAGTTTATCGTATCGCCCTCAAAGCAGGATTCTTTCATAGTAAAACGCTTGAGTCAATATACAATGTATAATCCAATCGTCAAAATATTTTTCAAATGCATTTTCCTCAACAAAAAAATCCATTCTCGCTACGAGTTATCTTTTGTGTCTTTTATCGACCGAAATTGGGTACACCGTAGTGGTAATTTGAATTTTGGAGGAAGAAAAAATCAGTGGGATCCATAACAGGTGTTTATGAAATTTGGCCAGATATTCAATGCAAATGATGACCTTACAGATTGGTGGCAAAAATCCCATGAGATGGCCATCCATAAAGCTGGCATTTTTCAACAATTTTCCTTTCAAATATTGCATATATTCTAGATAATGTTATTTATTAACGTTTTGGCTTTTTATCGAATTAAACTGTCAATATTATTTTCACTTATTATGGACTCTGTGTGATTTTTTCAGCTTCGCCATACTTAGAAAGCGCCTTTTATGTAAACCGATGCTGTAGACCGATTTGCAGTTCAAGCTTATAAACGCATTATCATCAACATTTGTAATGTGTTTTATGAATGTGGAAATCAGTTTTAACTCGACCTTTTTGGATCTAGTCGAGCAGCAACGCATCGATTGGTGATTCGTGAGATACAGAAAGGCAGAAGTGGTTGTCTCCCCTACACTTAAACGATGATTTTCAGTCAGAACTTCTTTCACTTTAGCGATTTCAGCTTTAGATGAAGATGTTGATGGTTGATCAGAGCGAATCAAATCTTCCACCTCATTTTAACTGCTTTTGAGTGCACTAAAACACTCGTATGCAATTGTTTTTAGTAAAGCCGATTTGCGATATGCTTTCCGTAATATTGCAAAACTTGATTCAAATTGGATACTTTTATTTCTTTTAAATATTGCAAAACACTATTTAGATGAACTTACAGAATTGAGCACTGGTAGTCAGAAATCATCTTTTCATAGATTTTGGAGTGGCGATTTATTGTTTTTGGTACCAGCAGGGATTTAATGGGTTTGAAACAAGCTGCGTATTTTTTTTTTTGCGTACAAAATTGCAGATTTGTTGGATACGGCTTTCATCGATATAGTTTAATGGTCATACGCTTATTTCTTCATCTTCAGATCGTTCTCAATCTTCTTTGACTTGTTAACGTCATTTGTAAGCATTCCTTTCTAAAAAAAATCTCTTCATCGACGCCTTTTTGTAAAATTCTAAACATTTCTGTAGCTGAAATTCCATATCGAGTAAAAAATTTAACTTCATTGCTTGCTCTTTGTAAAAATTGCCGATATCACTTTTAAAATTTGAACAAAACTAAGTGTGGCTGAAAGGCTAATGACACATATGATAGAAAAATTAGAGCAGACTTCTGCCACTGCTGAAGTAGTTCGTCGCATTTTGGTTAGGTATGTCTAAACTGGTTGCTGTAATTCATAGTTTGAATTTTGATTCCACTTGATATTATGTTCTTCCTTATATCCAATCTAATCAGTCTGAATTCGTTTACGGAGGCCTAGATTTGTGGACCAAAAAATATGTAACGATTATCTCAAAATTTGCCTTCCATTGGGCAAGTGTCCATATTAATGTGATAAAATCTCTTCATTACTAAGGAGTTTAGTTATCTGAATAACTACGAACCCACATCTATAAACAAATTTTGTCCGTTTACTTCATTGACGTATCCAATTCTTATTTGTAAAAAATGTTTTAGTTTAGTTACTGTAATGTGAAAACGACAAAAACTTCGAAGTACCATCACAAAACGCTCTCTTGCTTTTATGGACTTGTCCGCCCTAATTGCCGGTCAATGGAGGTCGTATTAACAAAAGGGAAGGAAGGAAGGAAATTGGGAAGTGTCAAAAGCAGCAATAAACATTTTCAGGAAACAAAAAAGAATTGAACATTGAACGAACATACAAGTAGTGACGACAAACATTTTTTTATATTTTTTTTTCTTTGGGAATGTTCCTGCCGACATATACAAGAGTGGACCCAAAACTAGTCGACTTGGCGTATAGACCGATCCTTTTTTTTAAAAAATTATTTTGATGAAAAGTGGCAACTTTTTAAAACATGTGTGTTAAGTTTTAAAGTGCCACGTTGTTTAGTATTTTTAATTGAGCCATCAAAAGTAAACGATCTCAGAGAATTTGTAAACATGAAAAAAATTGGTCACCGTTATGTAATGTGATATTTTTATCTGAAAGATCTCAGTCCAACCAATAGTAAAGCTGAGCTAGATTCTACTCTGGGAGAGTCTGCTCCTTCGTTTACGACTGTAAAATATTAGGTGGCAGAGTTTTAACAAGGCCGTACGAGCTGAAGAAAATCCACAAAATGGTATTGTATGATCGTCAGCTGAAGGTGCGTGAGCTAGCTGAAATGATAGGTATTTAAAAAGGCTCTATATATCATATATTGGCTGAACATTTGAAGATGAGAAAGCTGTGCGCAAGATGACTGCCACGCATTCTTTCAGTAGAGCAAAAATAGTCGTGAAGATGTTTCAGTAGAGTTTTGGCAATGTTTCACCGCAATAAAACCGAATTTTTGCGTCGATTTAAAACCATGGATGAGACATGGGTCCACCACTTCTCGCCTGAGACAAAAGAACAGTCAAAACCAGAACACTTTTTTAGATAAATCTCAAAGTAAATTCTGTGAAGCCTGGCGTTGTTGTGCATGAAACAGGATATTTGCCAACATAAACAAACCTGATGTGGTAATAAAAGTTAACTTCCCAAGCGAGGTTGAATAGCGAATGGCAAATAAGATATGTCATTATTAATCATATAAGAGTATTGTGTTGTTCCTTTTCCCAGACATTTAACATGATATATGACATTTCTTAAAGTAAGGTAATAACTTTTTGCAAGTGCTTTAGATTTATGTCTTGCTGTGCGCAGAGGGAGCAAAAGGCAAACACTCGCGAAGAAAACGCACGAATGAATCAAACTGAAACAAATGATTACATATAGAATACATGAGGAAACATATTTGCTTTATTTAAAAGATAGGCAGATAATATTTCTTCCAGTTTATTTGTGTGAATAATGATTACCATGTGTGCGCAAGCAGTTGAATCCGACGGAAAAGTATGAAATCTGCTAGAGTGAAAAACGAGCATTTCCTATTTAACATTCACCTTAGGCATCATTAAAAGAGGTAAGAACGGGGTTCCTCTACCAACCATGAATTGGGCAATTGATATTTTATTCACTTAAATATTTTTGGTATCCAAACGATTGTTAAGTTGTGGAAGCAAAGCACACAGCGAGTACTTAATGATATCCGTAATTACATTCGAAATTCATAAAGTAATGACATAAAACCATAAAGTTGTTTGTGACTTTAACCTATTTTGTTCCTGTTAGAGTTTTTGGCATAAATCTCTATAATCCTTAAGTGTATTCACAACATTTTCAAAAATACAACATTACACGTCCTCTTCCTAGAGGAATCATAATTCACGAAAGGCTCATATCCGAAGAAGAGCCTAGATAGTACGTATTAGGAGAAATATGGCTTGGAGTTGACCAAAATATTTGAAGTTTTCAATAAGTTGGGTCAATAATTGAACTGATATTGCCCGACAAACTCAATATTTTTGTAACAAAAAGAATTTTCACCTGTGTCACAATTTTAATTTGTCATTATGTAATGAAATCTCTAAAATTAAAGAAAAAATAAATTTTATGTATACATTTTATTTATATATGTATATAAATATATATATATACATTTTAATTTCATTGGATCACATCAATGGCTTTTGCCCAAAAGTGAAATTTTGTTAGATCGCTGTTTGTCCTTACAATGTATTCCATAACACAATCTGTATTACAATGTCATCGACATATGTGCATATTTTCAAATATGATAATCATTTAGATGTGTAGAATAAATCTGTGGTCCTAAAATTGAGTTTATTTTTTTGCACAAGGCAGTGCTGCCATGTGTACCGGCAGAGAGGTATAACTCATTTATCTTATAACAGTGGACGAGAAACGAAAAAACTGCTTAAATTTTACATATATGATAGCGTAATCTATTATATCAAACGGTCTCGTGGAATTAGAGAAATATTGCGATGGTCCTTCATCCGATTTCTTATATACTCAGATGTTATATATTTATTAGAGCACGATTGTATATACTAAAGCCAAATCCTGACTGTTATCCATTCATCGAGAAGTTTTTATGAGTGTACTCAGTTGCTTAAAAAATGGCATTCCAAATACTTTTGGAGGAAAAAATGTGCAAGTAAAAAATTTATTACAATTGGTTTTGACGAAAAATTATTTGCGGAAACATCAAAAATTAGTCAAAGTTTCAGAGAGCGTGAAATAATTCTGACGAGAACTGAAATTTTATTGATTTTTTGCTCTTCCGGTGCTTTTCTGTATTAAATTTGAAAACAATTTAAAAACAAGTTTTTAGCAGGAGAGCCGAAAACATTTTAAAAATTTGCCTGAATGAATAAAATATCGAACAATAATAAAGTTATTTTTGTGTTTTTATACTTTTGGACTAAAAGAAAACATATTATGCAACATAGACTAAAGGGTTGGTTTTATATGAGCCTTTGGAAAAAACGGGTCGCACAAAGTACAAATAAATGCCATTTCCGTTCCCCAATAGTGTGGCCAATTATTTTAAAATGTAAGGTACAGCAAAAACAAATCCATTATTTTTCCAGTAATCTTTCGTTGTAAAAGTGAAATCGTGTTACGCTAGATGTGATTAAAAAAATTCGATTTTGTACTCAAAAAATACTCAAACGGTGTTGCTGAACACTGCCAAAGAGGAAGAACTTCATATTTTACAGGTTTTCTTCGATAAAGGCAAAATCGTAAACTAAAAACAGCTAATTATATGCGTCCAACCATTCTGTTAGTCATATTTTGCTAGCGGCTTCTGGACTTGATCAAGAAAACTTGATCTATTCGTTTTTTAGAAGCTGCTTCTGCAAAACTTATGAAATATATTTGGATTGCCCACAGCAGGTATATATACGTAAATTTGACCCCTCATTTGACTATAAAATCATTTAGAAAATGTATCGTAATATTTATAGCAACTTCTGTGCAGTTTCACTATTCTTGCATCTTGGATACATTTTGCAAAATGGCTAAAATACTCAATTTCTCTTCCTTTTTCAAAATATTTTTTCTTGAAATTTCCTCTCTCTCGTGAAAATATCTGTATAGTTTAAATTCTTTTAATATGTTATTTTTCTATAATAAGGTCAAGTGCTGTCATTACTCAAAATTCAATTAACCCAACAAAAATAAGGGTTTTCAGATATTTACAAGGAATGCCGAAAATATCAAAAATAGTGATAAATGTGACACCTCTGTGATCTTACTGTTTTAGATCAAGCAGCACAATGTTAGAGCCATTAAGCTTCGAAACGAAGAAGCATTTTGGATTCCACCCCAATTGAAAAATTGTTACAGAAAAGTTTTGTATTTCATCCCCCGACTTTCAGTCAACATAGACATTAAAACTATACAATTTTCGTATAGTGGGGTATTAGTTTATTTTCAATACGGACCGTGATGTATCGCTCGTCGAAGATGCAGGAAACTGACACATTTCAGTGATTTTGCTATCATTTGAAATGTTAATTTTCCTTACAAGTAACTCGATGTGTTCCCAGTAATATAAGATGAGATTGGGTATACGCCAGATAACATGACTGTATCAATATACATTTTCATATCAAATGTAATTAAAGAGCCATATCGATTTGACATACAAGTGCGAGTCAAAGTTAAGTATAATTTCCATATAGGGAAATAATATAGAGATTCCAATTTGCCACTTTCAAATACTCTCCGTAGATTGGTGTAGTCAAATTTTATTAATGTCTAACGCAACGGTTTATATTACGCAAGGCTTTACTGTAAACTGTAAACATTAGTGGAACGAATTGGAGAAGATGCACTAAAGACAAAATGAGTGACAGGTGCATCATGTGATACGAGAGAAATGAAACACCAGAAAGCATTTAAAGTAACAGTTTTTTTTACCAGATATTTGATGATTGAGTTTAGAAAAAGCAATCAATTGAAAGGTACCAAAATGGTGAGAATATGTGACATTTTCAATCTGAGACGTTATTTTACAAAATGTTCAACGAGTGTCAAATTGGGCTAAATTTAGGAAATTTTTACTTAGTGGACTGTAGTAGTCAAGCATGCAAATTACCATATTTATGTTATATATTCCTAGATTCATATCTTTCCTTCAATTGCATTATATTCGTTATGATTGAGTACGTGTTGAGCTTTTAGTACAGTAAATGAAAATAGACTGGTTAGAAATTGTGTTATCGATGTAAAGGTATCAGAATAAAATTCTCCATTCAACTTAAATTTCTAAATGTAAGTATAAAATTTAACATTTTCCATCCAATATGCTCTCATATGCACCGTTTTTGATGCATTTTATTTTTGTTGACGTGATAAGATAAATTGAACAGACGAATGTGAGGAAATATTTAAATAATTATAAATCGAAACATCCAGAATTGATGAGCGAAATATTCGTGTCTGACATTTGCTTGTGTGTGAAATTTATTTACATTGAGAATTTATTAAATCAATTTTAAATCATTAAAATGAGTTATTAATTTTGTTACCGGCTTCTGCTCCAATTAGTTGTAATTTAACTAGCACAGTATCAACAAATATGGATATCCGTTTAAATAACATGCATTTTTTCACAATGTCTACACAAATGTTATATTAGAGCAAATAGAGCAGCCAAATACCCAAAATTACTGAAACGTTAATGGATGACTGAAAATATGTTGTTTTATTATGGTAAGCAGATCGGCTTAGTTTTCTAAACCTACCGCCAGTATTAGAAATCATATTCTGACTTTAGGAAGGAATGTGTACAAACAGTCGGTTATTAATTAAAAGTACGTACTAGCTATTGTGAATCCGACGCCTTTCCGAAGCTTATTGGCTGATATGCATATCAAATTGATAAAACCATATCATATCCGGTGCTATATTATGGGTCGTGACTGACGAAGCGATCGAGTTTTTGAGAAAAACTCACCTAGTTGAGCGTCTAATTGAATTGTAAGACATAGAAAGTCCAGCTGCAATCTTTCAAGCTCAAATGATGATTTCCAGACATCATTTCCTTTATTTTATCTACATCAATTTCAATTAAAGACGTTGATGGCCGAAGAAAGCGAGACAAATCTTCTAAAAACATGTTGACCGCTTTTGAACGCTCTGCACCTCACATTTGCACATGTTTTTGATATAGACAAAATTCTCGATATTTGTATCCAACAATTGAGATTATCTGACTCAATACTACAAACATTTTTAAATGCCACAGATTGCGCAAATTCCATGTAATGGGCTTTTTAAGTGGGTTTTTTAACAGCTGATTGCCAGTGCTTTTCTTCATTTTTTTGACAAGGTTTTTTGAAAAGTTAGATCCGAAAGTAGAAAAATTCGGCTTGGAGGAAAAAACTCTTGTATACAAAAACTGAAGACGCGTGTGAAAAAATTAGCATTTTCAGTATTCATTTACTCAAGAACTAAATTCAACTTTAAAATTGCGTAGCTTCGTGTAGTTTTACCGTTTCCCATTTTATTTAATGATAGCTTTGAAAGCGATATATGTTACCTTAAAGCGTAAAAAGTAAAAAGTTAACTATTAATTAACCTGCATCTTTTATGCCATCGTAGTGCTATTTGTCATTCTTGCAGAATTTTAGTAAAAACGCACTACTTAAAACGCAAAGAAGAGGCATCATAAGAATAGCTTCCTTTCTATAACAAATTTTTCACCGCAAAAATTTGTACTACGTTTAAGGTATTAAATAGGCACAACAAATAGATAAGCCAATGTAAAGTTCGTTAGTATCGACATAGATTTTTACCACTTGCGTTTGCGTTTTTACATTTTTGGAAGCACATTTGTTGGCTGAAAAACATCCCCAAAAAGTGATTCTTTCCTATATCCATTTCTATATTCTTCAATAGAGAAGAATATACGGTAGTAGCTGATAACTACGGAAAGGAACTACTAGAGTTTATAAAATTTGCAACCGACTATAATTGTCGTTGTTATCGGAAAATTCAAAAACCATATCTTACTTGAAGAACGAGCTAGGGCAATATATATCTGTATATAAAAAGTAAGACTAGTTCCTATACATTCAGTCGGAGAAGTAAAGGTACGGCAAACAGCGTTTGAATTACCAAACATCTTTTCACCATATCCATTTCATGACTTTTTAAGTTGATTGGCCGGCTGGCTGGAAGATACGTTAAAGGCAATAAATATCCATGAAACTTCATAAAACTTGATGCAGGCTAACATTTTCCCAGAGCATAGTCTGGGGTTGCAAACAGGCTATATTGGCCTTTCTGTATTTATAATATTTATTTTTGTATTTATAATATTTTTGTCCATTACATGCTATACAATTCAAACAGATCAAATAACCGCGCCCTTTATTCTATCTTCCATACAAATGACCGATTTATCCCTTATATTTTTAACTCTTTTGTACAAAATTGAACCAAAATTGCGTATACAATGCGCTTGATCATATTAAAAGATTTGAGAAGGAAAATGGGCAACGTTGACACGCGTATGTGTTTCATAATACTGAACGAAATGTGGGTAAATCAACGCTATGACCACGTCCTCTCTGATGCCTCCCATATAAATTACATTATTTAACTTATGTATTCAATATAACTGGGCTTGCATCAGTCACTTAACTTTGCGAAAGAAAATAGATACTCTAGTATCTACACGTATAAATTGTCAATTCTACCAAAGATCAATGGTGCTTCTACTTCAATGAATTGTAATTTTGCCATTTTTATTGTGTGTTTATTTCAGTGTTTTTTAGCATTCACCACAATGTTGCATTTGCAGTCCGGTTAAATAAATTCAGTTTGTACTGAAATACCAGAACCAGTCGCAGCTGCAAAAATCATCGTTTACAATTTGAAGTTGAATTTCTGGCATTTTGTCCACAAAAAAATAATATGGAAATAATAATATGGCAACATTAAATTTATTGAACAGATATAAATTTGTATGGATACAAAATCGGAAATGAAAAACATTAACGGGATACTTAGAAAACTGAAATAATTTTTTCTCTCTAGCACATGTAAACTGATAATAGCTGTTATAAACAACTAATTTAATCGAATGGAAAGTATTGGCAACAATAATTATTGTCATTTTGCGCACCGATAATTTGTAGTTGGTGGGATTCGAGAGGGTACAAAGCGCAAGCCAGCCGATTATTTTAAGTTTTATGAAGCAATATAGTGCTTCAGACCTTCCTACAGCAAAGGCTAATTTTGGCTAAATTAATCACAACAGAATAAAAAGTATGAACGTAGTAATGCATAAGCTAAATAGGTTAATATTATGTTGGCTAATGCCAAGCTTTATAAGGCAATAAAGTGGACAAAAATGTAAATAACTGCAGTCTTCGAATTAAGAGTTATGCGAGAAAAGGCTGAATTTTAATAGAAATCAACGGCTGCGATTTCGAAAACATGAGGCCGCACCAAGTTTTAAAATTTCTAATAAAGATTTACAACATTTGAACAGCTATTCAGATAGACGGGTGCACATTTAGACAAAAGATTACAACAGTTCCTTCTATACAGTACAAATGGTGTATACTCTCATTCTTTAACTGAATGTTTAAAAAGATTACTCCATAAAAACGCGATTTTTAGAGGCGTTTTCGAAAACATTAACCCATAGATGATTAAATTTTTTTAATGGTGGCCATATACATTCGTGCATATATACATAGGATACGACCACATGTTTATGCGGCTTGAAAAACTATCAGGAAATATTTACCTTTGCCACATGTAATACTGAAAATTATCAGGCCATAATTTTACGGTTTTATATAGCATTCCATCTTAAGGAATTATAACATATAATGCCAGAATCATTTGTAAGAGCCTTATTGGATATTTTGAACTTCATCAGCGACACATTTCTATCGTTTTCATATTGATCCGAAACCGTTCTACACAGTCGCGTCAGTATTTACAAAAGCCTGAGCTTATGTCGAATGCCAACGCGAACCCTCTGCTGGTGGATTGACCGGCAAGTTGCGCTTGGCACCCTCTCGAATTCCACTAACTACAAGTTATCGCTGTGCAAAATTACAATAATTAATGTTGTAACTACTTTCTATTTCAGTAAATTAATAATTTATAACAGCTATTATCAGTTTGCATGTACTAAAAAGAAGAATTTATTTCAGTTTATTAAGTACCCCGTTAAAGATTCATAAATTTTATTATCGATTTTGTATCCACACCAACTGACATCTGTTCAATAAATTTAATGTTTTCACATTATTTTTTTGTGGAAAAAATGCCAGAAATTCAACTCCAAATTGTAAACGATAGTTTTTGCAGCTGCGATTGGTTTTGCTACTTCAGTACAAACTGAATTTATTTGACCGAACTGCAAATGCAGGATTGCGGTGAATGCTAAAAAACAGATACTTCAATGTTTAATATCGCCCAAACGCATAGCCACGGTCTGCTAAATATAACAATAAATACCAGAGCAAACTGGACCATCACAAATAATAAAATCCAATGACCAAAATTCATGTGTACATCGAGCCATTGGCAGTTTTTAGCAAACTGGATATATGGTTTAGATTTCGTTATTTTTTTGTACATTTTCAATGACTTTAAATTTGACAAGAAGAGATTTGTGCACCACTTCCTTTTGGAACAGTGGAACAGTTCTTATAAATTTGCTCGTTTTAAAGATATTGCATTACAAAGTACACATGTTGAAGATGTAGATTGCAACTTTCACATCCAGCCAACTCACATTAATATCGATTCGAGGCGCCACATTCGTGGGCTACAAAATCAATATATTCTCTATGAAACATTAGAGGTTTTTGTTTTGAATTATTCAGGTCTATATATGGAAATCTTTTTAAGGGTTTTAGGATTAGTTGCCCCCATTAAGTAGCACCTGATAGGGTGATTCCGAAATTGACATGTGATTTTACGTTTATATCCCTAAATTGTTTAGATTAATTAAGAATTAACAGTATGTACGATTATAAGCAACTACTGAATCCTTCCAGTTGTACAAAATTGTAATCGAAAACCTGGTTGATATAATAATATAATAAAATATAATAATAAAAATATAATAATAAAAATATAATAAAAAAAGAAAAATAAAAATATGACGTATCTGTGGAATCAGATTTTCAATCCATGCCAACTCATGGCACGAGCAGGACCAATACGCCAATCAAGCGATAGCTGACTTGTTTTTTTTTTATTTTTAAACAAAGTGGGATAATGGAGAATGAAGAATTTAAAACGATTTTTTACTGATATGAAGTATGTTCTAATTGCTAAAAAACAATATACAGTCAAAATGGCAAAACCACAAGTTAGTCAAAACGCGAAAAAGAAGCTGAATTTTATTCTCAATCACCTTCTTAACACCTTAAAGTTACATTACTTTCTTTTTGATTTACATATAAATTTGAACGCAGAGCTTGATCAAATACGTATACAGTAACTAAAGTTGCACAAATAAAAATGTGTTTCAAGTCAATATCGAATGGGCCCCGTCGTGGTGACTTCGTATGTAAATATCAAGTCAAATTGCATGAACTTCTCAGAAATATATCTCAGTTGTCTTAAAATGGTCACAGTTGTGACGTTAACTGCCTCAAATCATTATTGGAGCCAACCCAATGCAAGATTAGTGATCACAATTTTGGTACACCCATTCATTTAACAGTAATCACAAAGGCAATATATTTTAAGACATTAATTTTTTTTTTAACTTAATATATACCTCAAGGTAACATAATTTTTTCGATAAAATATTTGATTGTTTGATTTTAGAGTTTTTACGGACACAGCATTGTCTACTCTTTTTTTTCTGTCACCTAAAAGTAGTGTACTGTCGTTTATTACGTGGATTTCATTTCCAACTGATTCATAAGTATCATATTATTCCTCTCAAAACTTGGCGAAAATGGCGATTTTAAAAGTCCTATTGCTATAATCCTGGAGCTTCGATTTGCGTAAAACTTTCACGGCATTTTTCACATCCTCCGAGATCTTTCATATCAAGCAGTGATTTCATTAATATCTTTTGCAAATGTTGACAATGCGGTATTTTGTAATAAAATTGGATTTTTGTGAGTTTTTACCAAGAATTTAGCTAATATCTCTCCGTAGCTATCGAATTCATAAACCTGACTACTTTCTGAACTGAAAAGGCTTGTCCGGAACACCGTTTTGAGCCATTGAAGAGGTCCGATACGAACCATGTCGCGCTCTGAAAGCCACACACGCAGGTGACTACTTGGTGTGCATCAAAGATTTGAAAAAATGTTGGCATGAAAGTATAATGTCAGGGAGAATATTTTTGGTTTGGTGAAATATATTTGAACGATAAAATAAAGGCTTTTTGAAAAAGTAAAACATAAAAAAAAAACAAAAACAAAAAAAAAATGAAAGAAAAAAAATCAAATGCAGAAGCTGATTTGACTTAATTATGTCTTCACATAACGTCCTTTGCGTTGGTACAAAAACGTGCGAAGCGCCAAAATGGACGGGGCAGATCGCTTCATTTTCATCAGCAAGTGCTCTTGCTTAATGTATAATAAAGGAAACAAAATTGTAGCTCACTGAACTAACTGCCTTAGGCTTCGAACTTGTTGAGCAACCATTCTCTCTGCGGCCTAAGAGGAACGAAAATGCAGACCATTCTCACTCACAGAACTAAGTTTATTAAAAATCTGATTGCAAAATTATACTGAATTTTGTATAATTGAATGACTGACATGGATCTAGGAGCATTTGGAATAAATTGTGTAAATAAAATACCTATAGTTCAGATTATGCGAACCATTATAGAGGACAAATAAATTTCAATGAACCGGTTAGTTAGTATCGCCTAAATCGGGAATTTGCATGGCAGCTGCAAAAAGGGGGCTAATTATAAATCAATATATTATTATTATTACTAAATAGAAACAACTGCGGCCGTGTTTTATTGGAGATATCATAAGGGTTACGACCATGCCGACCATTTTCGTTAACGTGTAACGTGAAAAACGTGAACTTAAGAATATATGGATTATGACTAAATAGCCGAGTTTTCAAAACTTTGCCGAGTAGTATAAAGCAACACATTGAACAGCAATTTATGGTGCTGCAATACGTGAACTAGGAGTTACATTAAAAATTTTGAGTTTTAAAAAATCGCATGGAAGGCACAAGAAGGGGTGGCCCGGCATACCCCACCCGGGCTACTGTCTTGCAAAATGTGTCCAGTTTTAATAAGCTTCGTGAAGATTGAGGACAAATAACATTCCTACCAGTCAGCCAATCCGCCAGCCAATCCGCCACCCATCGGTCAGTCGACTTGAAGAGTTACTAGTTCAGCAATTTCAGTCAGGTGGACAGGCTTAACTATTATACATATTCCTGTACATCTTCGCTCAACGTCATTTTACAGTAGTTCAAAATTGGTAGCTCCTAAATTAATGTACGATAGAAAAGCAAAAATAACGTTTTTTGAAGTTATCTGCATTAAATCATAGATAGACCACTGATCTTTGCTAGGTTGGCTTCCAGAAGGGGCGATGCAATACGATTGACGTTCAACATGTGCTAGATTTAACTAAGTTTAGTGCAGCTAAATAAAAGATATTAACCTGAGAATATATGGATTAAACCGCTTATTTGTGTGGGCAGTATAACAAGGAACAAACAGAATCGGTAGATTTACTCACATTCAATATCAATATAAAAGGGAAAATTTATTAGATATAACAGTTAAGTGAAGTTAACAGACATGGAAAGTGCTAGA
Source organism: Philornis downsi (assembly GCA_019455685.1). Classification (NCBI taxonomy): domain Eukaryota; kingdom Metazoa; phylum Arthropoda; class Insecta; order Diptera; family Muscidae; genus Philornis; species Philornis downsi. The sequence goes on from JAHXMU010000823.1 coordinate 45,087, forward strand.
TAGAGTTGCCAGATAGGGTTAGATTAATCACAAAATATTAGATTGTTCTAAGATTTATGAAGTTTAAAGCTGGCTTGAGAAGTCATGAAACACCTAGAGATACCTATCTTAAACAGTCGACCGAAAATACAATTTTTTTTTGTAAACCCATTAGTTTCAGGTTGATATATAGGAGTTGACGAAAATACACTTTTTTATAGACTCGTAGTCCACGTTTTGAATATGTTACAATGGCATAGTCCATATTTGCCAATGCAAGAAAAAAGCATACATATTTTAGAGAAGATTCTATTTAAAAACGTATAACCATACATTCACATTTGACATGTTCATTGATTTCTTGCAATATTGAAATTCAAACAAGCTTAAAATATTTAAATTTGTTGAAATCCATTCCCATGACAATTATCCAACCAGGAATTTTCAAATCGGAAAATGCACACTTAAATCCAGCCGAAACAATATTCAAACTTTTGGCAAACATTAAAATTACACATTTTGGATGATGTTATTGCTTCTGTAATCTAATTTAAACTCACATTCTCTCTGAACTGTAATGAAACATCAACATTAACCTGTAGGCAAATTTCAACGTTGAAATCAAACAATTTTAAAATCTCTTCTTCACCAATGCATTTGGGAACAAAACTTTTCAATGTTGTTTTACGGATTACTTCTACAACGCGATAGTACCTCGCGGAATTGTTGAATGCAGTCATCAATGGAATAAAATACAAAAAATCGAGGTATCATGGTATAGAGGTACGGGTTTGAATGCATCTGCATGTAGTGAATGTAATGAGCATGTTCACTCTGTTGCAGAGCCTCAGGTGCCCGCGCTATTACCGAGCACCGTTGGTATTACAATGGAGTGCAGCTTTTAATCAGAACAACTGATTGACATTTTTTTTTTTGCCATTTGTTGCCTTGAAATTCTGTGGCCCCGTTCTTAACAATTTAACGTCAATTTGAATAATTACTTCCCGTGAATGTTGCAGTAAGGAAACCCACTGCATCTTTGGAATCTACATCAAATCATCGACTGGTTCTAGGAAAAATGATTGGAACTCCATTGACGGTCTGTTGGTTTATTGTTGGAAATGATGTTGCTTGTCCTGAAAAGGAGCAATGAAAGCAACTCTGTAATACATTTCTGAATGTGTTGTATTTTCCACCCGTGGTTTTTGCATATACAGACTAGTCAAAGACTTCTTTGAACAATTTGTTCATATTAATGAGTATGTTCGACTGCTCCTTACGAAGGAATATATGCTGATTACAGAAAACCTTCAATGACCTGGATACATTCAAAACAAATTTGCAGCGAATTCAGAATTCGTTAAAGAATTGAAGCATATTCTGTCGAAAAAAGACTTAGTCAATAAAACACAGAAATTTATTCTATTCAACCAAATTTACTGCATTGTCTTCAATATGGATGTGTTCCGAAATAATAAACTTAATATGCCAACTAATAGTCGACTCATCAAAACATTTGTGAAAAGTGCTGTTTTGGTTAGAAATTTATCCATAATGATAGCCACAAGGATTCTTTACACAAATCTTACTTTTTTCGAGAAATTTGCTCTCAAGCACTCATAATATTTACTATTTACCATGCAAACTTCTGGGAAGAACTCCGAGAGCACAACATTGAAAACGGTTAATATTTCCTTGACTTTCGACCGAACTTGAAGTGGTTTTTTGGGTTTGTTAGTTGGAAGGCGCCATTGTGAAACTTGTTGGTTTTTTGCGTGCCAAATCCATGTGTTATCATTAATTATAACGTGTTTTATAAATGTGGTGCCGGAATTCACTCTCCTTAACATGATTTCAGTGATGTTTACTCGATTAAGATTTAAAAGAAAATTCAAGTATTTCGGAACTAAACGACCGCCAACGGTATGAATTGATTCGTAGTATACAGACAGTTCAGCGTCTATCTTTTCAAATTTGAGAGATTTTCAAAACGATTTCCTGCACTTCATCGATGTTAACTTCAGTTAAAGGCGATGATGACCGACCAGAGCGAAGCAAATGATGCTCCCCGTCACGATAGGTTTTCAGTGCACTTTATCACATAGAATCAAATCAATTTACATTTTTCAGCAGCGGTAACAGGCATCGGTAGAGTAACTTCAACTTACAAAATATCGGCGGCGGCTGATATTCGGTTTATATAAAGTAATGAAGAGTATTTCCAGCACTATTAAAATTGCTTCTTCCAAATGCATACCACTTGTTTATGGAGAGCATTGCTGCTGGACTAGTTCCGAAAGGTCTAACATTTTTCAAAAACTCTATCTTGGAAAGGTCCCTGAAGACATGCTAGAACGACCCAACATTCATAAAAAACATCGTAACTGGTAATGAGATATGAGTTTTGAGTTAGACATGAAAATAAATCAAAAAGCTTCGGAATGCCGCCTTCAACCAAAAAACTACCTTAAAGTCGATTAAAAGTCTAGGTAATGTCGATTTTTATTTTTGATTATTGCGATGTTGTGAATTCGAAAATCTTGACAGAAAGTTAGATGGTAAATATTATGTAGGTGTAATACTGCGTAACAAATTTGTCGAAAAGTCAAGATTAGTAGAAAGAAAACTTACAAAATTTATACAACGATTGCGGATGAATTTCTGGCTAAAACCTAAACAAATACCATCGATCATCGCATTCACTTGATATGGCTTCGGCTGCCTTTCTTCTCAAATTACCACTTCTAGATACCCCGGTTTATAGAATACATAGTACAGAATCTGCGGCGAGAGTTGAAGTCTTTTCTGAAAAAATTCGTTTGAAAAATGTTTTGAATATTGGACTATTCATTGACAGAAGAATATTATTTCGGAAGATTATTTTGGCGGTTCAAAAAAAATTTGCATGAGTAATAAATATTTTATGTTTCATTGGCCGGTATGTTTCAAGCACTGGTGCGTTTTTGTACAAAATATACATTGAATATTCTGCAACACCAGTATTATTTCTTGCAATATTTACCGAAAATCATTTCCTATCCCAGTAAGTTTGCGAAGCTTAATAGCCTTCTTGGATTTACAGCATTATACAGGGTGGGCCATAAGGGTGTTGGCGGTTTAAATATTCAATTAAAACAAAAAACTACGAAACATAAAAAAAATATATTTGTATTTTTAAAAAGTAGAAGCATGGGAATTTTTAAGACTTAAAAATAATGTTGTCCAAATGGCTTCCCTCGGCTGCTTGACACTCTTGGAACCGAAGTCGCAAATTTTGGAAAACTCGTTGAAAAGTTGTTTTCGATATTTTGTTACTTTCCTGAATAATGTTCCTCTTCAACTGCTCTAAATTGGTCGGATTATTCTCGTAGACTACCGATTTGAGGTAGCCCCATAGAAAATAATCGCATGGAGAGAGATCGGGGCTACGTGGGGGCCATTCAATATCCCCCCTTTTCGAAATGAGTTTTCCAGGAAAAACATTTTTCAGCAGCTCTATGGATACCCTAGCCGTATGACATGTGGCCCCACCCTGTTGAAACCACATCCTCGAGGTATTGCCTTGAAGTTCTTGAAAAGCTGGCACCAAAAAGTCTGCTAGCATGTTGCAATAATTGTTCGTTCTAACCGTCGTGAACTGAAACACGAACACGCTCCACAATGTCGGCTGATCTTGCAGAAACTGGGCGACCACGAACCGTAATTGGTACTGTTGAGCCGGTTGTTTCGAACATTCTGATCCATTTTCGTATCACTTTGGCGCTTGGAACTTCACTTAAATCGTGTAAACCGTGTTCATGCCGATACAAACGTCGTGCAGTAATCACTGATTTATTGTTTTCGTAATACGCTCGGACACAAAATGAACGCTGCACTCCCGTGTACGGCTCCAGTTATCAATCGTAAGTAATGGTCAAGAGTAATGATGACCCCGTTCCAATTTGTTGAATGGGTTCACAAATGGTCTGCTTGACGTGAGAACATCTATCGAGCAACAAACAATTAATCAACATAGACAATGGAGAGTATTCGAGGCGAAAATTGAAAAATCCTTACCTCAAGTGTGAAATCAGACCAATATCCATTGGAAAATCACAAGAAAATTAATGGCCACGGCCAAATGATGATGAAGAGTGATGCACACAAAGGGAACGGAACAAAATTTAGTGGTTAACTGCTTAAATCAACGGCGTTGATTGTAACACATTACGTGTGTTGCCGCAGTTTAAATGTGCTGTGCGAACTTTTATAGAATTATTTCTCATTGTTGTGTGCGCGTGTGTGTGTACGTGTATGTGAAATATAACAATAAACGTGTGTATAAATATATGTATTATGATGAGAATGTGCTTGTGATGCTTGCCGATCCCAATGAAGTGCATAACCAACCACAACAACGATTGTGTTGACATTTGATACTAACAAGGAACCTCATCACGTTCAATGACATGTAGAACTGAAAGTTTTCCTTCGTTCTTCAATCTCCCACGAGCATTGAAAGCCTGCTATCACTAATGCCACCACCACCAAGAGTGTGACATTTTTCTGTTTTTCAGACGTAGCTCAGTGACCGCGAAATCTAAGGAAGAAGAGAAGAGCTGAATGAAAGTGAGAGTGGAAATAATGAAAACTAGAATAAACATTTACCCAGTTCTACAAAATTGAAAACAAAATGAAAAATAAAATAATGAAATTAACAGACTAAGCAATTGCTGCTAAATTGCCTAATTGCGACACATATCTGTCACCAGCCAAAACGTGATTTTCAACAATCGCTCGCCATCCAACGCGTGACGAAGACACCCGTACCCTGTAAATAAATAACATTGTTATGGTCGGATTAATGATCAGAGTGAAACAAGTTTTTAAACGCATAGTTTCGAAATAGAAATTTACGCAACTATTAAGATAGAAGTATGGCCAATGTCTTAACCAAGGGATGGGGTAGTTGTTGAGATTCTTTCTCCAAATATTTTGAAGAAGTCTGTATTTTTCATTGATATTTTACCATAAGTACCTAATATAAAAGAACTGATGACCAATAATCCGTATTTGTTACAGATTGTTATTTATCCGAACAGAGATTATGCTAAAGGGATCAGTGAGAAAACACAGTGCAGCAGCGGCTATTTATTTTATTTATGTTAACTCTTGTTTTACAGCTTATCATTGTTAAAGTGTTCAAAGTCGAAACAGAAAATCGATTTATTTTCCGCAACCGATTCCGAATAAGCGGTTAAATCTGGGTTTCCTAGTAGATTAACCAGTTTTTGCAAAATAACAAAACATTTAAAAAAATGGCATTATATTCAATGCATTGAAATTTAAAGTTCCCAAAAATATTCGGAAATGGTTTATGGTCTATAAAGTAGATATTTCGTATTTAACATATAGCGTACAGTAAATCAAAATATATAACATATGACATACGTATTATTACCATAACAATTCTCTAACTTTTATTGTATGTACTGAGAGCTGACTACAGAAACATTATAACATTTATAAGAACTTCTGGTTAAACGTGAGTATATATCAGGGACCGTCACCGTCACCGTTTCAGTTTCCCGAATCCAAAAGAGAAAAATATATAGTTCTGATTCAGGTTTCCATAATCGATTTCACACATCCTAAACGAAATTACAAACATACAGCCGGAAAGAAATTATAAAAAGTTTTAATTCCTGTTCAGGATTTCTTAAATTAAACTTGAAATTTTTCAATAAAGTTTTTGAGTAGCTGTGAAAATTTTTCAGTTTTAGCATAATAACTTCAGGAAATAAGTTATTTAAACAATTTCTGCTTACAGCCTTTATGCCGGTCTGACAAGTTTGTCAGCTGTTAAATATCTGTCATCTGAAGTGTCATTATAGTTATTTAGTAAAAGGTTTGCCATTTACGAATATAGATCATTTAACAATCGAACAACGCACAAAAATAGTTAAAACTTACTACAAAAGTGGTGGTTCAAACGTGGGCTTTCAATTGAACAAAATTTTCTTCAGTGATGAAGCATTTCTTACTCGGAGAACCCAGAAGTGATTGCAAAAAAAGTTATTGTATCCGGAAAAAGTGATTGTTTTGAAGCGCATTACAGTCTGAAGATATCATTGAGTCGTATTTTTTCGAAAATGAAGCTGGAGGAATTTCAAAAGAATCCATTGCTGCAACCAAACCAGAAGTGGTCATTTGAATGACATTGTATTTCGTGCATAATGACAAGATCGAAGAATTATAATGAAATATAGGTTTCATCGAAATTATAGCTTTATGTGTATTTTATTTAACTTTACTTCTGAAACGAAAAATGTACAATCCGTATAAATTTAACAAGGTAATTTTTATGGTAGGCACCAGAGATGACATCATCATTCCGCTAATTTTCTTTTATATTTTCACCGGTATTATAACGTAGTACAATTGAAGCGAATCTATCGCATATCCAACTATGCGCCTGTCTACGTATTTTAGTATTTCTCAGTGGCCACGCCCATAATATGACCTAGGATTACCCCTTCTCATATCCAACAACAACCACTATATTTCTTCTTAATTAATGAAGAAGTGCCAAAATTGCTAAAAAAACACACTGCAATTTTTTATTTTTTTCCAGATAAGCACGGTCTTTGCATTAGCACCTTTTCTCCTTGTGGACAAATTTTGGTCAAATCGTAATTAAGACTAATTCTGATTACGCTTTACTGTTGCGGCTTCTATCGTGATTTCAATGAGCAATCGGATAGACAATGCCTCATATCATAGACGTCTATGTTATGTTATGTTTTGTTGACTGAAGCGAACTGGAATGTATTCACCGCCACAAAAATGGAAATTATCAATTCCACTCACATCTTAATGGGTATATGTATATATGTATGTGATATTTCACCAATTGTGCAAACAATAAGATGCACAAGGCACAAAGTCAATATAATGTTGCTAGGAATGCAGGTAAACATTGGTTCCGTTTGTTTGATTTGCGTACGAGTGACAGCTAATAAAAAGGAAAACAACGTAGATTTCTATAGAGTTTTACTAACCAGTAGATGGAAAGGGGTTATTTTCTCAACATGTTAGATTTTGTATAGAATAAACTGTTGTAAAACGGTTCTATTTGTTGACTTTTTATATTCAACGTACAGAGTAAGTTTACAGCGCATAGCATTCAAAGGCTTTTGTAAGTTCGTTTCGCTTGACCTTTGTGTATGAAGTTAAATCCATGTTGTCTAGAGTTCGCATGTGAAAATTTGGTTAAAACAAAATAGGAGTAATTTAAACTTTTTCACTTAGATTTTTTTTTTAAATATCCAGGTTCAAATTACACTGTGGAACATTTTTGGGGTTTTTGTCTGGGGGGTGAGAATATCCAAGTCAGGGTGATGGTACTAGGTCAGTATAGTAAAATCCTCAAAGGGTTTCGCGTTCGTATGTGTCAGTTTTTTTTTATGACCTTTTACATTTTTTCCTTATCTTGATGTTTTTCGCTTAGTTGTAAAACTTTGGCAAAAACGTAGTTTGACATAACTCGAGAACGACTAGTTCGATTTTGCTGAAACAAATTGAGAAAAATTAAGAATCACATTTCCTTTAATCCATTCATATACTGTTTCTCTACCAAATCAACATTTTTGCCATTATAAATAAATTTATGAAGAAAATTTTGTCAACAATTTTTTTTTTTTTAATCATATAAATTCCAAACGGAAAAAAGTGTCAAGTCTTATAACTTTTACGTAAGGCCACATAACCTATAACCAAAATGCGACATAGATCATAGAAATCGATTAACGCGTATGAATTTCAAAAATTTTCTCGAGATATGCTCAAAATTCCTTGGAAAAAACATTGATGATTTTTTTATGATTCTCAGAATTAAAAAAAAAGTAATAAACAAAAGGTTATTTGATTTTTATGGTTGCTGTAAAAAACTGAAAAACGGTGAAAAACTGAAAAAATGTGCGCGGACAATTAAAAGGAAAAAAGGAAAGTGCACTTTTGTAATTATTTGGGATTTTTCTGTTGGCTACCTGCATGATTTTTTTACACAAATTGCACCCACATCCATGTGTGGTCATGTTTTAGAACGTCAGTAAAATATTAAAAAATACGTAGTATAAATAGGTGTTCATTGTTCGATTTTTGTCATTCATTTTGTCATAGAATATGGAACTGCGCAAGCCAGATATAAATAGCTTTTGCTACTGCTGCGGTCAATATGTCTCAACACATAAAAAAAGAGGAAATTTCAGTACTGATTTTGTTCAAATATACGAGATGTACTTCAACCAAAATGTTATAGTGAACAAAAATTGGGTGCCAAATATAGTGTGTAAAAGCTGCTACAACCGTCTAATGGATTGGAAAAATAGAAGACGTGAAAGTATGCCATTCGGTATCCCAATGACTTGGACTAATCCTGGCGAAGGTCACAATCCATTGAATTGCATGTGCGAATAAAGGAGCCGCAAAAAGGATAAGAAAATCGTATAATTACGTTGGTGTTGCAAGTGCCGCAACACCATTGCCTCATTCGGACCACATTCCTGTGCCAAAAGCTTCTAGCCCAGATATTTTATGTTCTATGACTGCTCCGACATATGATTTACGTGATGATCCCCCATATGAGCCTGATGATAAAGAATTTTCAGGAGGTGCAGAAGGGCCAGCAGTGGAGTCACACATTGACATTATGCGTGGTTCCCTGAATTTCTGGCAAGTCACCGTCATGCATCGTCCTGACATAACACAATTCGGCTTTAGTTGGCTAAAAGTGGTCACTTCTGTGCAGTTGGTTCTTTCAAAACGTCCAACTGTTGACAGTACAGGTACGAATTAATAGTTTGGCCGTAGTGTAGCAGCTCATGGTAGATGATTTCCAGTCAATCCCGTCAAACACACAGCTTATTTAGCTTGATTCAAGTGTTTCCAAATCGCTTTTTGCTCAAACTTTAACTATAATAATCAGACTTGACTATTGACGATGACAGGACAATAAATATTAGTAAAATTTACAGCCGCTCTGTTTGCGTCTTCAGCTTTATCCAAGGAAAACTGAAAATTGTAAAATTTGCTCCTCCAAACCGTACTGAGTTCAGCAATAACAAAATAAATCAAAAAGTAGTTTTTTGAGTAGAAAATCTTGTTTTTCTAAAACCATCTAGCGTAACCCCAACACGTTTATGCAGCGCGTGATATATATTACTAAAGCCATCTATTGCAAAAATAAAATGAAATAAAATGAAACTTTATATAAAGAGTGTCCCAACAAGAACGCAAAATTTAAATGACTGATGCAGCAATTGCATTGTTTCTCAGGGTGTATGTCATGTGGCGCCGTCTTGTTGAAACCACATGCCCTCCACATTCATTTCTTCAATTCTAGGCACGAAAAACCTGGTTATCATTTCACGATACCGAACACCATTGACTGTTTGCGCTTGACATTTTCATAAAAAAAGGTCCAATGATTCCTCCAGCCCAAAAGTCACACCACACAGTGATACGTTGAGGATGCATTTACTTCTCCTCGTGAATCACTCGAGGATCACCATCAAGATGGAAATAGGCCTCGTCACTGAAGATGATTTTATCGGCATAATCAGCATTTTCATGTTGTCTCTCCAATACCCAATTAACGAACTCCGTTCGCTGTCCATGATGAGCTGGCTTTAGTTGCTGAGTCAATTGAACTTCGTATGCATGAAGATGCAAATCTTTCGTCAAAATTCGCTGCATAGTGGATTTGGAAACACCAATTTGCTGAGCTCGGTGTCGAATTGAGGTGGATGGAGTTTGAGCGACATCATTACGTACAGCTGCGACATTTTCGGTCGATCGACCTGGTCGAAGGCGCGTTGTTGTCTTTACATCACTAACAGACCCAGTTTTGGCAAATTTATCCATTAATCTCTTTACAGTTGACTCTTTTTGAGCATTATTGTGACCCAAATTGATCGCAATTTGAGAACTGTAGCCGCAAAACTTTCACCATTTTGGTAAAACCATTTCTCAATGAGAATGCGTTGTTCACTCGTGTAGCGCTCCACAACAATAACAATTGTTCAAATGTCAAACAATGACACTTCGAACGGCGCCAAATTTAAATCTTGCGTTCTTGTTGGAATACCCTTTATAACTTGTACTTTATATATATATATCAAAAAAATAAAAAACGTATATGTATATTAAGAGCAAATATTTCAAATATTTCCAATTTAAGATTAGATCTGGGATAATTGACAATGCAAACTGCCAAAAAATTGATCGTTAACTTTGTTAAAAATACATCTGATGAAAAAAATAAATGGTAGTGCTACACACCACTGTGTCCGCACACCCACATCGTACAGACTTTCACAATTGCAAAGAAGATAAAGTAAAATTCAAAAGTTTCGGTTAAAATTGTGAAAAGTGAATCATTGTACTGGGCCTAACCGTGAAGAAATGGATATTTTATATGAACATCACATATTTATTTTTATGCAAAAATTTCATATTCTGCGTCGAATACGTATTACAAACACGTATGCGTCGAATACGTATCGCTTAAATTCGTTGGAAATTATTCAAAAAGTTTGACGCCTAGAAATGTTGACGCCGATTTTGCACATGTGAAATGTATTAGCATCTGGATAGATGTGTGCTTGGAAAGAAAAATATCATTCTAGACTTAATTTAAAAATTCTTATTTTTTATGAAATAGAAAATATAATTCGATTCATACTCAGTTAAAATGAGTAAAAAGGGGATGGATCCGGGAAAGTAAGACCGGTTAGGATAAGAATAGGAGTGAAGGTTTTTAATTAAGTAGAAAAATCTCAGTACAAAGTTGTAATTAAATCAACTAAAAAATTTAAAAAATACAAATATATATATTTAGTGGCACTGGTGGAATTTGTTGATAAATATCAGGCCGCTTCTTTCATTCCACATATTTTTGCACCAATGCAAAAGGAGGTTAGTTAACCTGACCGAGCTAAATATTTAATCGAATTTCGGTCAGAGTATAATTGTATAGCTTCCTAAGTCTGCGTCAGTACATTATTCCAATATAAGAAATTACTTATTTTATATTATCAACTGTATAATACCAAGTGCTTAGCATGCCAGTCATGCGCTATTCGAAATAAAATAAATTCTATCAAAAATTAATACCGAGCATAAAACTTTTAACTCATTGCAGCCCTAATTAAACAAAAGAAAATTAGTTGATTTTATAACGTTTTTATTACGTTTTAACAAAGCTGTTATGATATGAGGGATTTCGGATGTCCTTCAAAATGGTTCTCACCTGCTATTTACTTAGGGTTGGGTAATCCAATAAAATGGAATACAAAAATAACCAAAAATATCATTACAATATGTAATGAACTACAACATCAACAGTTTTTTATTCTTTGTTTTTCCCGGAACATCCTTTGTGTAGGTTGGAATTTAAACATTGTTAAACATTGGCCGTAGAATATTTGCCACTTCAACACCTCTTATTAATCCCCTTCCATCATTGGTCAAATAAAGTGAAATGAGGGTACACATTGAGAAGAGGGGAATACAAATTTTTTAACTGTTTTCCGGGCATTTATTAACGATGAAAGGGCAACTAAGTTGTAAAGAGATGCACATCATTGTTTATTGGGGCCATATAATCGTAGTCATTCATTGTTATGTGATTTCATAAAATGAAACCTTTTCGCGCTTTTATGAAGTTTTCGCTTAAGCTGTATGGTGATTGTGGGGTTTCAGCAAAACATTGTCCTAAATTAGTGACATTAACGTCATCAGCTTTACCTTTAAAAGGTAACCAAATAATTATGTGTAAAGGTGTCAGATTACATGACCATTGCAGAATCGTTGTGCCCAAAGACATGTGGATAATGATGTAAATTTTTAAACAAATTTGTGCTTGAAGCTGTAATACTAAAATGAAGAGCGCTAAATGATACGGCATAGAATATATGAATATTACTGGTCATAGTGGTCACAATTATGTTCCCCTTACATTGATACAGCAATGCCAACAGAACAAAACCGTGTCGCACATTGGACCAAAATTGAATGAGGTTTCATAATGTAACAAAGTTGGGTAAGCAATCAAGAGAGTAGTTCAAAGTAGTGTCCAAATGAAGTATTTTGGAAGTTTAGCTTCTTCAGTATTAGAAGCTACACCCTATCCAATGTTTGTAGAACTATTGGGTTTTTTCATTGAAAGTAAATTTCAAATTGTGCTTTCAATGTTAACATTGAAAGCTGTATTTAGAATGGTTAGAATGATCCGATTTAGTTTGATAAAATGTCGCCGTTCTAAAGATAATTCCATTATACCTTTCAATAGAAGTCCTCATCCCTACTGGTAAAAACTGGGACAATCGATTTTCATAAACTTCTCTATAGGCAAAATTTTCGGCCGCAATATTATTCGCCGCAGACAGAAACAAATGGTGATCAAATATGCCCGCTTTTCGGCGATGGCTTTCATCAGATGTTACTTATTGACAGTACAGGTGCAAGATGAGAGTTCGACCGTAGGGGAGCAGCTAGTAATAGATATTTAGCTGGCAATATTACCAAACACAGATCCAAATTTTCTTAACCCTCAATCCTGGCTTGGCACCGTTTGCGCCGGCTAGCCGTGACTCGACCACGTCCCTTGACATTTTCATTACCAGTCACCACCTGCTTCAGAAAACAGCAGCAGGGATTCGTAGATCGAAATTTAGCACATGATGTTCTTCATATTTAATTCGAACTCGACGACTTCTATTCCTCTACCGATATATTCGACAATTGGCCTTTCGAAGCACAGCGCATCTTTGAAGTCGAAATCACCGGAACGCAGTCGTCGAAACCAGTATAAGGACCATAAATACTATTCTCATTTTCTACTGTCTGCTTTGAATTTTCGCCTTTATTGAAAAATACAGGAGACGTTTGTACCAAAGTTCACATCATAAATAACATTAAGATACGAAAGATACCTGGTTTTGTACAACGCCGTGGGAATATTTAGAATATAACGGAAGATATTTGGTAAAGAGACCTTTGGATGCAAGAAATGCCTGCAAATGTTATAAACAGTTCGAAGAAGGCCGTGAGCGAAATGAGAGCAAAAGTCAACCGCTACCGATAAATAACATTGCTGATGACGTAGACATTTCAATCGATTTAGAAGATGTCTCAGAAGGGTCAAATCTCGATTGAAACAAAAGCACAATAGACCGCCACATTAAAATTATTGAAGATTTGACGCTTATTAAGTTTTATAAGGCACTACTACGGGAGATTTTGACCTATGCTTATGATCTCGTAAAACCTGCCAATTGAATGATGTCAAGTCGTTTAAAACTTTAGGTTCAGCCAGCAGTTTTCATCAACTATAGTGGAATTGTATAATATTATACTTTATTGGTTTGTTCCGCTGAGTCAAACTGTCACCAAAGAATATAGTTCGAGTGTTATGCTCCTTTTGCAAAAAGTGACAGAATTTATAAAAACACAATTCTTGATTGTTGCACCACGATAATGCGCCATATCACACCGTATTAGCTCTTTTGGTGTAATTGCAAAAATTCAACCACAGCCAGCTAATTAATTTGATATAGCACAGTGCGACTTCTGGCTATTATCTAAACTCAAACCGAGGACACCATTTTGAGTCTAGTGAACAGGTGACTCGCACCGTGTTCTAGAAGTCACACCAGAAGGTGAAAGTGCATCGAGGACTAGAAATACGTTTGCGCAAGTGTAGTGTATAAGTATATAAATAAGTATTTTTTTGATAAAAATTTTCCAATCCGCTAGTGCATCTTATTATGTGGTCATACTGTACCACCTATCTGAGAATTCCTATCAAAATTTGCTTCTGTATGTCAGTTTATTCATATAATTCAACCCTTTTGGAAAAATATGGTCTTCCATAGTGATATTGTGACAATATTCAGTATCTCCAATAACATTTCTAGTCTAGAATTTGCGGCCTTACCAAATGTCTGCGCAGAGATTTATGTCTTTTCAATGTCAGTTGGTAATTAGATTACTTTTGTTGTATGTCGTGATAACTTCATGAAAAAATTATCTTCATTGATGTAAATTTCTACCCTTTTCAAATTTACAAATTTAAAGCGAAGATGAAAAAACTGTATCCACTTTTTCCGACCATTCCTTTTCTGGTTGCCAATGGCCAGTACAAAGTTCTACATATGTATACGTTGCCATGTTTATCCATTAATAAAAAATATCACAAGGTTGTGAAAATATCTCGCTCAACCAACTTTCAACCAAAGCTTTTAACAAACTTTTTACAGTAGTCAAAGTTTTAATTTGATATTATGAATGGTCTTGGAGATTTTAACAAATTTAAATATATGCTAATGCAAGCCGTCCCATCAATGATTCCGTCCAATTATTTTCAGAATTTGTTGATATCTGCATGGGATATTTCTTCCATTACTCCTTAGTGCACTGGCTACCTTTTTGGAATCACAGAAATTGTATTATTTGTCGTATTCGTTAACCCATGAAACATTTCAGGAGCAGTAATTGTAAGGCATCATAAAAATAGGCCTCTTCGCTCTTTTTTTATCTTCTTTAAGAAATCGTATAGAAAGTTCAGAGTTGTAAGACCTTTGTTTGCAAATGACGTCATCTGCTATTGTGATTCTGTGAAGAAGATGGATGTGAATAGGGCGAAAAAATCAGAGTCACAACCCTCAAAAAATGTGGAATTATTTCATATCAGAGTTGGCAGAAGTTAATATTAGAGATAAGTTATACATTGAGCAAATATGGTTTTTTTTTCTTAAATAAATTGCTTTGGGTCCTTCAAGTTTTTTCCCGTTAAGTCAAAAAACTAATATTGGTCAGGTGGCTGCAAATGAAAATAGAATCGTAGTTGGGCCCTTGTTTTTAAAATACTTCAGTAAAAAATTTTGGAAGTCTGATGCAGTATACCACCTTTTAGTTGTGTACTGCCTACCACCATTCCTTCCCAAGTAAGGTACACTACCAGTTCTATTTTCAAAAGATAAAAAAATTCTTCCATTTGTATTGGAGGATCTCTAGTAGGAATATTGTAATAAATCAATGTGAAAGGAATATGGTATAGTCAAATAATATCACATATTACACACTCTGTTAAAACAAAGCAAAAGAAATTGGTCAATAAAACACAAAATATTTATTTTTAGTTCAAATCCACTGTATCGCCTTGAAAGCAGACCCTTTCCGAAATAACGGAGTATCTGATTATCTATACATTTTCCAAAAGCATTTTCCGGAAAGAACACACGAAATTTTTTTATGTCTTCTATACACTGAAAACGGATGCCTCGAAGTGATAATTTTAGTTATGGGAAGGCAAAAAGTCAACCGAATCTATATTATATGAATATGGCACTTGATTGATGATATCTGTATATCCGGACAAAAATTCATTCACAGTAGCAGTCTTGTGGAATAGGGCCAATTCGTGATGCAAATCCCATGAGTTTTTTCCAGAAAACTTTTAACGAACGTGCTATCGCAAACGTCACATAACACCCAGATAACATTCTTTATTAATTGTTTGACCTTTCTTAGGAAGGTAAGAATTTCGAGTGCACAACACCGTCATATATCAATAAGTTTTGATCGAATTTGATAATTCTGTTTCACCTTTCTGGGAAGGCAGCATTGCGGAGCTTGACTAGTTGACTGGTTTGCATATCAAACTGGTAAACTTATATCTCATCACCATTTATAATGCGTTTTATTTATGTGAATCCAGAATTGATTCATTGTACCATGAATTCTTTCAGAACTAGTGGAGCATCTAATAACCAAACAATGATGTAAAACGGTACGAAGCTGCCTCTCTCAAACTCAAATGTCGATTTTCTGTCACAGCGCTTTTAATTGCGCAGTATCACTCATACGAACGTAGTTTTGATAAAGTTGAATTATCGCATGTCCTCTGTAACATGGTCCGCACAGAAAATTCCATTTGCTATACAAAATTTGATATAAGTTATTTTTTCGGTGTTTTTATCTTTTATAAAACACACTTGTACAAATTGAAAGACAGAGTGTGATCAAATTCCGTGTCACTTTAGAGGAAATTTGTGCTAACTTAACGACAAAAATAATTTTGTTGGTATTTGAAATAATGAATTTCATGTAAATTTTTGACAGGATATGTATCTCTACCAATTTCAGATGATGTAGGGTTTTGATATTGGGTCTGATATTGAAAATAATATTAACTGTGAAGTAATATTTACAATAGAGTAGCATACAAATTTGCACAAACTTATTTTAATTTAAAAACGTAGGTGTCTAAAGCTTTATATTCTCTACTTGTAGGCCTACTTCAAGATCTTCAATGCCTGGCCTTAAGCTCTCCATTCTAAGTTGTCACTCAATACTATCAATTCTATAAGGCCCACTGCGACAGAAATTCTATCAGTTCGTTTCGAAAAATCAAGCCTGAAACTTTCTACGCTCCAACGATATCATAAAATACGCGTGCCTTCCAATGCAGGCCTAGTATCAGGCCTAGGAATTCATTTATTTTTACACTGTGATAAACCAAAATATGTTTGTTTTGTGTAGCTTAACTTTTCACAGAAAATGAAGTATTCTTTTATGCATAACTTTAGATTTTGTGACATATAAACGAACGTGAGGCAAGAACAATTTTATTTGATGTGTCCCAAGGCGAATGTAAATAGTTAAACTTTTGTCTGCCAAACAATAAAAACAGCTATACAACTATTCTGTACCATTATGTCTACAATTCTTTTCATTACTTTTGTCATTACTGGTAGTAGTTTAGTAAGTTTATCACACTTACAATCAGGAAAAATGTTATTATTTTAACGATTTTCATATAAACATGAAATTGAAAAACAACCACTTCTGAAAATCTTTAGTCATTATTCGATTTATTTTCAAAAATAGAAACGGAAATTAAATTTTATTTCTATATACAGGGTGTCGCAAAAAAAACGCAAGTTTTAAATTTGGCGTCATTCGAAGTTCCATTGTTTGACATTTGAACAATTGTTATCGTGGAGCGCCACATGAATGAACAACGCATTCTTATTGTGAAATTGTTTTACCAAAATGGCGAAAGTTTTGGGGCTACAGTTCGCAAATTTTGATCAATTTGGGGTCACAACAATGCTCCAAAAGTGTCAACTGTAAAGAGATTAATGGATAAATTTGCCAAAACTGAGTCTGTTAGTGATGTAAAGACAACATCGCACCTTCGACCACGTCGATCGACCGAAAATGTCGCAGCTGTACATGATGATGTCGCTCAAATACCATCCAAATCAATTCGACACCCAGCTCAGCAAATTGGTGTCTCCAAATCCACTATGCAGCGAATTTTGACGAAAGATTTGCATCTTCAGCATACAAAGTTCAATTGACTCAAGAACTGTAGCCAGCTGACCATGAACAGCGAAAGGAGTTCGTTAATTGGGTATTGGAGAGACAACATGAGAATGCTGATTTTGCCGATAAAATCATCTTCATCTTCCTTCTTGATGGCTTCGTCAATAGGCAGAATTGTCACATTTGGGGTGAGGAAAATCCTCGAGGGATTCACGAGAAACAAATGCATCCTTAACGTGTCGCCGTGTGGTGTGGATTTTTGGGCTGGAGGAATCATTAGATCTTTTTTTACGAAAATATGGTATGTCAAGCGCAAACAGTCAATGGTGTTCGGTATCGTGAAATGATAACCAGTTTTTTCGCGCCTAGAATTGAAGAAATGAATGTGGAAGGCATGTGGTTTCAACAAGACGGCGCCACATGTCATACAGCCAGAGAAACAATGTCTGTGTTTTATTTAAAATTTAAATCTTGCGTTCTCGTTGGGACACCCAACAAGATTTCTGTTTTTTTAACGTAATAAATATTATGAATAGTAAATAATCCATTTATCTTTCATAGAAGATCGAGATTCGGATTTGTGTTGGAAAAATTACCAATAATTTACTTAATTTTTGTTTCACTTGAATTGATAATTTTTTTAGGTTTATTGGTGCATATAGAGACAATTTTGCGTTCTTCGACTCATCTCGGCCTAGCCGCGCCATGATAGAGTAATGGGTGTGAGTTCTGGAGCTATAAATGCAGACTTCTTCTGAGTCTCACAATGGTTCGTCCTGGTATTTCTCGTAACCAAAATCATTAAATCTGTCTCCGATTATGACATTACAATGGATAACATTTTTCTATAACTCTTATGGTGCTAAAAATTATTAGTACACTGCCTTCTATTAAGATTATATGGGATAAATTGATCATTTTCGTCAGATTAAAATTATTCCAAGTACTAAAAACTACTATGTCCGACCGCAGAGCGATTATTGCGCTCGACTATCGTTCTCATGATCCCTGATTCAGACCCGCATACAACATTTATCATTATTTGGGTGGTCGTCACCTCGATATGTCTGGCAAATACTTCGAGTAGTCGTTTGAAAGTTTGACAAATGCTTCCCAAACTATGCTTTTCAGAAATAAAATACGTGAAACTTTAGGCCCCGTTAAATGAGCCAGAAATGGAATGCATTTAAAATCACTGAATTTGAAAAGCTTATATCTCATACATGGAATGCAAAAGAATTTGTTTTTATTAAAAACCATAGAAAAGATAAAAATGTAGATTAATACAGGCAACGAGCGAAGAGTAACAGAAAACAAATTTCGGAAAATAGATAAATTTATATTGGAGGCACCAGAAGAAGTAAGCTCTGTATAGTTTTATCGTGTGTTTAATTCAGCCAACCACGACGGATATCACTTTATCGACTTGAGAAATCATGAAACACATTTCTTAAAAAAGTACTTGGTAATTTATTCCTTCTTGTTAGTAATTTTTTTGCGTATTAAATTTCCTTCAAATGAAGATATAGACGCGCAACAAAACAAATTTGATGGCCGAAACCAATCTGATTGAATTGCAAGCCTTTATCAGGAACCGGCATGATGAAGGAATATTTGATTCGGTTAAAAAATGTACTCAGTTTTAATACGTTTAAAATCGTCACAAACGAAAGAGATGCTATGATTTTATACTTAACGTTTCCATGGCAGTCCGCTTCAGACAAGTTCCCTTCAAAGGTGATTACATCCTGAGCTTTATTCTAAGGTAATATCATCTGTCTTACCTGTCTTGTATACACTAAAAAAACATACTTCTTTTGCCTCAGGACATAGATGGCGTGAATAACTTTATCAACTTACCAAGGAACAACATTTTGTTCGATGAACCTGGACGTGCTAAGGATACTGTGAACACGATCTCATTAGCATAGTCCATCGAGCCTCAGGTTAAGTACTGTTGCGAGTAGGTAGGGGGATGTGAACGCGGTTTTCATAGTTAGTTCGGGCAAGTATTCATTTTTCTTTTATATTCTATAGGTCAACATAAGTCGTATGTTTTTTGCTGACATTTTGAAGAAAGTGTTTGACACGTGTTATTTATAAGGGATTTAATTATCCTATATGGGATCCTATATGCTGAATAAATCTCACCATACGTATATTGCCGGAATATTTTTTGAAAGTTCAATTCATGATATCGTGAGCTATGTGCAACACATTCTCTCTACGGAAGGCTATACATTAGTTGCCCTCGTGAAAGTAGAAAAGACTTTTAATAATGTGACATCCTTCGTAGTATACCAAATACCATGATGGAATTAATCAACTATATGTTGGTCAAATGCGTCGTCAAGTCTGGGATGTAACAACATATTTTATGGGTTGCCAGGGGTGTTCCTCAAAGAGCTACTGAGCTGGGCCATAAACTGTGGTCTGCGAATTAATCTCAAGAAGACGGAAATTATTATTATTACGTTATTTTTACGCATAAAAATACTTTGAAAACATTAAGCAAGATTTGAAGAGTCGCTTCGATAGCAATTAGATGGACCAGGAAGAAGTTCCAGAATCCATTCTAAATACTTTTGTGCAATTAGGGTGATGCATACTCGTACATTACGCATTTTCAGGAAGATAGGAAGAAATTAATTGGAAGCCATTCTATTTGTCATTCGACAGAGATGGCGTGGTTTCATCTAGTGTTAATAGTTCTGATGTTATAACGGCCAATTATATGCAAATTTAGTCTTATGTATTCCATTCCAGTAATGCTGCTCTTTGGGAGATTTTTGTGCATTTGGCTTATAGTCTGGGTCTGACACCAACTGATTATCACCTTTTCCTGCCTACGGCGAATGATTTTTCTGGAGAAAAAGTCGAGTGTCCCAGTTTTTTGTAACAGCGTAATTTAAAATTAATCTAACTTTTTGAACGCAATCGTATGAAATGATATATATGTAGCTTTCATGGTAATTGATCCGATTTAGTCATTCACATATTGAGCCATGAAACGAAATTGTAAACTTTACCTTCACCTACAAATTAACTGGTTTGCAGACTCAAAACTGTTTCAACTCTTCAGCAGTGACATGAATAACGCTGATATTGCCGTTGCTGTGTATTTTATTTTATTTTATTTTTTTCAGTTTAATATCTCAAAGTACTCATTTAGTCGCCTTATTTGCTAAAGCCGCAATAATTTAACATTTAATTTTAAGCCCATAAGACCCTTGCCATTAATAAATCCAAATATATTTTGTGTAACTGCACATTATGGACAAGTAAATTCGCCAATTTATATTATTGCTGCTGCAAATCTAATCTGGTTAAATCACAAAATATTTTCCATTACAATTCCTGAAGGGGGGTGCAATGATTTTTTAGACGAAAATTGAATTGAACCTGTCTCCCACCTGGTGCATTAAATACGAAAGCAACAAAAAATAACTATGCGATCGGAGTTGACTTTAGAGAGCTTTTCATTATAGCTTTTTATTAAGAGGGAGAAATATGCTTCTTTGCTACCCCCAATGAAATAGCTTTAATCTTTTTTTCTCTGTACACAAATTTTTACTCAAATGCTATTAAATAACAAGGATATTTAAGAACATAAAAGAGGAAGATGATGTATAGAAAGATAAGTACATAGGATTGTGAGAATGTTTGGTGCAAAGAAGGTTATGACTTTTTAAATCGCATTAGTTATAGACCCTCTAGTTATCATATTAAACCTATAGGCAATAAAATATGATGCTTTGCCAGAACTCAGCAGTTCGATACAAAAACGCTTATCTAACGATTCTTGCTTTATAGTATTTTGCCTAGCAACTGAATTGGTCTGTGCTTTCGAAATAGTCAAGTTTACAACAAATGCTAAGCATATTCATAAGAATTTTCGTAAAAAGGGGGAAATCCAAGCACTCCAAATGCACAAGTTTATGTCCATGTCTCTAAGGATGTCTACATTAGAGTCTGTCTCTCTATAAATGTCTGTCCTTAAGAATACTGGTAGTTGTATTGGTCGTGGTGACAGTCGTCTGGTAAACGTTGATGACGATAATGGAGTCCGCTTACATTGGATATTAAATATTTAACTTGATCGACCTGAAGTGAGATTCAACATCTTAAACATCCCATTAAAACTGTTCAATGTTGCTTAGAAAAAAATAATAAATCTACAATTGCTTGGAAAGCAAATACAATAAATGTTAAAATAAGAACCGGACAAGGGTCGGTAAAGATATACGATATATTATAATCGATCAAACCCGACTATATAATAAGGAAGACAGCAGTATTTTAAATTTTATATAGTTGAAGTCGAACCTATGTGATATAGTCATTATTGCCCAGTGTTTCGGAAAATTCGTTTAATCTGTCTAATTTTATTCCACAACAAACATCTGTAGAGTTGCTGAGTGCAACACAAGGGGCAAATCAAATAAAATCTATTTAGACTATCTATCTGTTACAATTATCTATTTGTCAATACAGAAACGATTTTGAATAGAAGTGAAGCTTATAATGTAGCCGTCACTCCCCTAAGGACTATGAGGCACAGATATGCAAATTGTGCAGCAATTACAGTTTCCATAAGAATCGTAGAATAAGTAAAGAAATCTCACCAATTATCGACGATGACATAGATAGTCCAGCATTGAGGCAAAACGATATCAAAGTCTTGACGGCTTGCCGGCATAACTATTTCAGATCGCTTGCTGATATTGGGCATGCCTCAGGTCCTGAATATAGTTTGCTTGAATGAATTGATGTTTTTTTACTGGAATCTAATAGTGTTATGCCCTTTATTCAAAAAAATGAACCAAACAGCCCGATATGTAAAGGTCAATATTTTGCCCTGAACTTTATCAGTGCTGCTTTGGTACTGGCAAAACTACAAATAACCACTTATTCATCTTACGTGACGAGACTCAAGAAGAACAGATCGACAAATATTACGCTTTCATCAATGGCAAGAATAGTATAAAGCTATGGTTGAGTTTAGAGTTGATATTTCAGAGTTTGAATTTCGACACCAGTAAAGATAACCAAAAAACTTACTGAGTTATTTTACACCAAAAGAAAACAGGCTGGCAATTTATTGTGAGACCTCTTCAAACAAACATGTATGATATTATTTTTAATAAAAGTCTGAAGTTACTTGCATACGCTGATAGTATATAAATCAGAGGTCGAAAACTAGGAGATATTACTGCAGCCTTTTCAAGCAAAGAAATCCGAAAATTATTAATATACCTTTGAGGACGATTACTCGTATGTCTACTTTGGACCCGACATCAGCCTGGAAATTAGGAAAAGATTACAGATTGCTGATTGATGATATTACGGCGAGAAACTTAATGGCAAATGTCTATTTTTCCGCATTCGATTGAGCTCCTAATAATTCAAATTCCGAACAATATGGCTCCTTGTCTAGACAAAGACATCGTTTTTGTTCCTTCTCTTTTATGGTGTTATCCTGAAGAAGCAATATTTGTACAATTCGTATGAACAAAGTGCAAGAGTAATATACTTCTTAAGTTTCCTCATCTCAATCCCAATCTTGGTTCAATTTTTGTCATAATTAATTTCAAGTTGAATTCGAAAGTTCGTATTTTCATAATGTTCCATGATAGAACGCATATTTCTAATTTCACGACTATGGTTTCTTCCATTTGTGGTTATCATTTCTATTTTAAAGTAACTAATTTCATAATACCTTCTGACATTGCTCGAACTGCGGCTTAAGAGGATTGCTCTGATAGTTTTAGTTTCAGTTGATGGTTTTAAGATGGTTTGAGCTTTATCCATAAAAGTACGAATTTTTGGAAATTTCTCTTCATAGCGTTCATATTGACAAGGAGTTTATGCTACCAATCTCATTACTTTAACTATTTTTCAGCCTAATAATTTTGCGTTAACTGTTTGATCTGTATTTATGAGGTGGGCGCCTCATAATATTTGCATTAATTTTGGTGATTTTAGGTTAAGCCGTTTGTCCTGGATGGTGGTACCAATTTTGTTGGCATTCTTTCATGTTTTATCCCATAAAAACATGCGTTCTATAGACTTCTTATCGTTCCTAGCCTACACTGGTAAAACTTCACTTTTTTTCTTGGCAATAGCGCCAATTTCGCCCCTTTTTGTTCATGTTTTATCCCTTAAAAGTACAAATTTCAAACTATTTCATTTTCAAGCGCGACTATATAGTAAGGGTAGAATATAAAAATGCAGCTTTTTGACTTTAGGTTCAGCCTCGTTAGGTTTGTAACTAGACCTAAAGCTAAGATTTATTTTCTTGTCGCGCATTTTTTCTATACTATAGAATATGCAAGTTAATGTTGATGACCTTAGCTTTGATTGTTTGTGCTACTTTTTGGTACCATTGTTAAAATAAAACAGTTCGTGTCGGGCACTTGTGTTTAAAGGGGAAAGGCCACTTCCAACGATGACCATATGCCTTCAATCGTTTGCTGCGGATAATTATTTTTGGATTACCTGTTTAATTTATCCATCGGTACCATATTAATTCCTTTTCATTTGTCAATGTTAACTCTATTCTTACCCCTAAAAGTACGTAGTTTGAAAAATCTCTTTCTTTCTTTTTTTATTTCTTTTTTTCATTACTCTAATTACAGCAATTTGCTGCGGGGGATGGTATCTGATTTGCCAATTTGTAGCCTATTATTTGCACCTAAAAGCATGACGGAAAGAGAATATGGATATCATATGACTCTATCTCCAGACGCTCGAGCTGGGCAATGTTACTAGACTTGTTTCTTTTTCCCCTGTTTTATCCCTAAATGTACGGATTTTAACAAATCCTTTCTTATTATCTTTTATTCTTATTATCATTTATATATAAAATGTCTCTATTTTATTTGGCCCAGGCGATGATCTGTCAGTCAGTCGGTTAATCAGTAACTCAACTGCTCAATATATATATAGATATATGAGAGCATCAGTATTAACTTAACCTCAAAAATTTCTCTGCCATAACTTTTTTAATGTGTGGTCCGCAAATACTTTCCTCCGAAATAAATGCCAAAATTAATTTTTTTTGTTAATATATTTGCCTAGAAAGTTATTTTCTGCTTTACTAAATTATTTGCACATTAACGCCGACAACCTCCTCTCATGGTTGTAGGAGGCATGTAAATATTATATTATACGAGTACACCCTGGTGTCTGCTTGCGGTTGCACGTTTTATTGTAGTCACGAACTCGCTGCTGCTGTTGTAATATTATGGATGGGTGATGGTACCGCAAAAAAGGTGACAGTCAAATTAATTAATTTTTCCTGAACACAAATTGTATTACCATACAAAACCACTTGTTTGTTCTGCATTGGCACAATCGATGAGCAATTGTTAAGGCGACATATGATTTTTATGTGATTTGCGTAATGTTAATAATCGTACTTTCCAATGAACTTATCAAAGTGCCAGTCACGGAAGTGTGAAACTCATTTATCGGATGCGACAAAAAAAAAAAAAACAAAATCAATTAATCGTATATGTGGAGCAATAGATGGTGCTATGTACATAGATATGTACGTGCACATAAACTGATTGATAATCTTGGTGATAATCGATTGCCGCCAGTGTGACAATGGCTGAGTAGAGGTTTTGACTTTTTTGTCTTCCTCTTTTGTTGTGTACGGATTATACAAATCATTGGAGTTCTTGTTTTTTTGACTACGTATGCTTTGCGCACATAAATCATATTACTACTATGATATGACTACTATGATATGATAGAAAAAATACGCAAGATGTGACAGAAATGACGGGTGCTGCATCAACTTTGAATTTGAAGATGTATTGATCTCTGGAAAATTTTTTGTGTAAAAAGTATATTATTGGTTTATTTCCAATATGTCATATCTGCCAAAATAAAATTTTAGGGAGGGGCTAAAAATTATTTGACTACATTAATATAAACAATTTAATTTAGTTGTAAAGGGTGATTTTTTTAATCGTAGTTTTTTTTTTTTTTTAATAGAAAAAAACACCCAAATTTGCGCCATATATTAAATTTTTTTAATGGAATCGATTAATTTGTCTTTGCCGTTTAATTTTTAATAATAATTTATTGTAAATGTTGTCCGTGTCTCCGTGTCTCCGTGTCAAAATGTCCATTCGGAAGGTCCAATTTTTCGTCACTTTTTCGAGCATTTCGGCCTGTATTCCACAAATAACGCGTGATATGTTATCCTGTAACGCTTCAATAGTGTTCGGTTTGTCCACATACACTAACGACTTGACATAACCCCACAAGCAATAATCAAGAGGCGTTAAATCGCAAGATCTGGGGAGCCAACTCACAGGGCCAAACCGACAGATATGCTGCTCACCAAATTCATCCTTCAACATATCCATTGTTTCACAAGCAGTGTGGCATGCTGCACCGCCCTGATGAAACCACATGTCAACCAAGATCAACTCAGCCAATTGGGGCAAAAAGAAACATTCCTTGTGGTTGAGTAATACATGGCCAATCGACATTTCATGATCGTCATTAACACTGGTCGCTACGGCTGCAATGTTTTCTTCGGTACCCACTCTACGCATGCGAGTCGATAGTTTTATGTCTAACAAAGTAAATTTGGAGCGAAATTTGGAGATTACAGCATGAATTTTGATAATAAATTTGAACGATTTGCAATCGTTGCTCGTTTCTTACTCCTTCCAAATTTGAAATGGCAAAGTATACTGTACACTCTTCACTTTGACAGATGACGTTTGGACGCCCTTACCAACCAGTGCTGCCAAACTGAAAAACTTGAATCTTAAAAAATCACCCTATATAATCTTAATTTAACCTTTACTAATAAGGGTCGCTTGTAACTTTTAACTAATATTTTAACTGCAACTGATAAAAAATCACAAAATCACGCTAAACATATATATTCGAAATATTATGAGTTATAACTCGTTTTGCATAAAAATCTATATGTTGATGATATGGTATGCCCTTAAACAACGCCCACGTATCATTGGCTAATAGTTTCTGAAGATACTGCAAACCTGTACCACAACGATGAAAATTTATTTAGTATATGATTGAAATTTATACCACAGAAAATTGCCAACTAATACTATAACAAATTGTTCTCACATTACAATGTTGTTCTTGAGATACTAATGTGAGCAAATTTGTTTTGGTGTTTTGGTAATCAAATTGAAAATTCAACAACAACTTTACGCTATTAATCATTCAATTGTTAAGAACACAAAGCATGCGGCTTAACATCATTACTTCGAATTTTAAATATAATCCAAACCAAACACTTGGATGTGTATTACGGTTTTGATTACACAGGGGAAGTGGTGAAATATTAAACAATTTTTGAGCCATTAGGGAATAAGGCATTTGTTACTTTCTCAGGATTAGTCTTAGACTTTTACGAATTACTCAGCGAATATTGAAAATTATCAATTTAGTAATAGATGTCATAGAAACACAATGTAGAAACAGCAACTGAAGGTGACACATAGACAATTGTGAGATGCCGCTACGTGATGAGCATTACAATAGATTCGGAGTATTGGACTCAGGTTTTGAGAATTTTGTTTGTGAAGAAGACACTGCAGGAGAGAACTTTATAAGGAGGAGGAGCAAGAAGCCGAGCACCTTTTTGAATGAAATAGACCGATGTGATAGTAGTCCTTTTTTCTGTTCATTTTTATATCTTCATTCACAGGAATGAACATATATATCATTTGATATATCGTTTGCAGCAGCAATTATTTTTGACCAAATTCGTTTTATGACTTTTTAATTCTATTGAGCAATGTTCGTCTGTCTATCTGGCTGGCAGTTGGACTCAAAATAACTGCCGCAAATCTTTATGGAACTTCATAAAAATTGGCGAAACCTAACAACTTGCAGAAACATAATTATTTCCACTGTATTGTTTGTTTCTTGTTTTATAATGTTTATCAGAAATTGAAAAAAGTGACCAATTAACCAAATCCCTTTTTGGACTTCCCATGTCAATGACCGATTTAAGCCGAATAATCAGTTTATATCTTATTTTTAGTTACATTAAATTTAATCAAGGTTAGTATAATAGAGTCTCAAAATGCAAGCGAAAGCACATTACAAGACCCTTTTCGGCACCTCCCATGCAAAACGATAAATTTTCGAAATTCAATCATTCATATTTAACTTCTAATTAGTAGTCTGTAGCTGTTCAGATTTTTGCCCATTACGTTGCTCGTCTATTCTTCATAAAACTGGAAAAAAGTTGGTCAAGTAATCGTGCTTTTGACATATTTCGTGTCAACATATTTTTATTTCTATATCTTTTAATCAGTAGTTGTACTGAATTCAGTCAAAACTGGGTGACGTAAATTCTAGAGATGTAAACGGAGGGCATTTCTGGCACCTCCCATACAAATTCTCCGATTTATAAAAATTTTATTTTTCCGGTGTAAATCGAATTTTGTAGACTGCAGTTGCTTAAATTGTTGGCAATTATATTCCATTGTAATGCTGCGTAAAATTTAAAAAAATTCATCTGGATAACCCTGGTACCTGGTATCTCCCACACAAATTATATAATTTTATCCAATTCAAATCTTTCATTAAATTACTCCAAACCCACTATAATTTAGCACACATTATGTATTTCGAAAAGTTGGCTTTGAAATGATTATGACAGATTATTTTTTAAAGAATCTAGGAATTCAACGAAGTGGTGATTCATTTAAAATCATGAGATATAAAACTGCTTTTAGATTACTTGCTTTAGCATTAATTATAGAATTGTCTCAGTAGACTCTTATAGGAACTTTATGAAAAGTATTTGAAAAGTTGTTTTTTTTTTTTGTAATAAATTAGAATTGGCACAAGTAATCTAACCTCATTTCAGCAATCCTCAAAGCACTGTATGAATCTCAAATATAGCCCTATTTCTGAATTTTCAAAATATCGTAATGAGATATCTCAACTATTGTCGCCCCTAGGAAAACATACATAAAATGTTGAGAAAAAATTACTACAAACCATCTTTCACCACGTCCAAACTTTTCGCGTCGTATTCAAAAATTATTTAGATGTCAGTAATTTTTCGAAATTTCAAATGGAAAATACGTAAATTTCATCATATTTAACTACATACAATACAACTCTTTGAATGATATAGAGCTAAGAATATGTGAGATTAATTTATCATTAATGTGAGAAGTAGCAGTTTTGCCACTGATTACAAACAAATATAAGAGACATTAATCTAGGTTACCGCAGCCTATTAATAATATTTTGAAGAAGACAAACCAAAAGTGATGACAATGATGTTAATTTCAATTCTCAGGGTCTATTTAGGCAGAAGCTTATTGACCTCAAATTTGATCGAATTTTGTGAATTTTGTACTTGATCTTGAGAAAATATGGGTGGAGTCAGTCACTTGTATGATTGACACCAAAAAGGGCGTGACAATGTATGTTACATTCCAAATAGTGCATCCACTGTTTTGATTTTCAAGGATAACTATTTTAAAAACCTAATTTTTGTTTTCACCTATACTCAAATTCATTTATACCTTCATCCGGAACCAAGAAAATATATATCATTTAAAATAATGAAAAAGCTGTATATCTGATCTTATGGAAAAATTTCGAAATTTCAGCACTAGCCAAAGTCCTATTTATTTCTGTTTCTTTGCTCAGAATTTATCAAAATCACTACATTCTGGTATCAGTTTTTCATAGGAACAGTTTGGTTGTTAACACCATTCCTCCATTATATAACAATCAGCCCTTCGTTTGGTAAATAAAAAAAGCAAAAATATAGATAATATTTCTCTATATCTACTATAATATAAACAACAGCCAGTGCTCTGTAATACCTGTACAGTACATCATGTCCAAGTAATCATTTTGTCAAAATCATTAAAACTATTCCGCGGCAATTTGTCATCAATGTAATGGCCCGGGTTTCTACATTACTTCAAAGTGTAAATAAGTGTGAAAATTGTGTGCTTTGAATAGAACAAATGTTGGTATACCAAAATCATGATCTGAGAATAAATATTGATTTTAATATGCTCAGACTCAGACAACGTATGGGTTATTAAGGAAACACGTATTATGTGGCAATAGCGAAGGAGTTCTACAAAATTAAATGTAATAAATTGCAGCAAACGAACCCAACCGCACTTGTGAAAATTCTTTCACATAGGTATAAAAAGTAGACAAGCAAGATTGTTGGTAGATTGCACAAAACCGAAACCGAATAACATAAGACCGGTTTTGCTACACTAACCATATTTTTGTTAAGGGTTATTTTCCAATAACTCGTTCAACCTTTTTTTATCTTGATTGTGTTTACTGGTTTTGGAAAAATATGATGAATTTCGATAGAGAATGTAGAGTTATTTAACAAAGTTGAGAAAATTTGCAAAAACAAAAGACGAAATGCCACTTGAAAGATACTGTAGTCCGTACATAATTTATTGCCAAATGTTTGGTACTTTTTGTAAATAACTAATTATTTTAATTGAATTACGGTAGGCTTTGTTAAATTACACTCTACTGCAAGCGTACGAGTATATATATCACGTTGCTGTCGCTACTTTTTGTGATATCTCCTCACACAATAACCTTAATTCCGTTGCAAAGCATTGATCACACAAATCTAGAGCTTAGTTGTGGCATCTTCTTAACACGACAAAGTTTTTTGCCACAATTCACATATGCATAACCTTTACCCTCTATATCTTTATACTACATACACACATATAAATAAACAAATTTTCACACCACTACCACAGAATTCATTCGCATAGTATGTACGAATTTTATCTTTTAATACAAATCTAGTTTCCGTATTATTAAAGTGAATCTCATGCCAACGCGGGGGTCAATCTGCGTCTCCACTGTCTCATCTAAAACGCCTGAATGAATTTATATTAACCGAAACTTGTGCGGTAATGTGCTATTTCTGTAAAGAATTTTTGTAAAGAATAACTCAAACTCAGATTCAAACTTTTAATATTCATATCTAAGGAAATGTTAAGAATGATGAAAAGATTTGGTTGAAATGTTTTTAATCTACATTGTTGTTAAAGAAATAATGTAATGCTATGTAAGTAAACATTGAATTTAAAATGTCTTTAGTTATGAAGTTAACTTTTCCTATTATGATTGTCGCAATATTAAGGTCGGAAGCCGTGCTCTTTTAAGAACTAAAACTAAGAAATTACAGCTGAGAGGACAAGACAGGCGCAAGTCTCAAGAATTATAACTGTGAATAGGGAAAAGATATATTGCCTCGCAGTTTAGACTTGCAAACGTTCCAACAGCATTAATGCTTGTCAAGACGTAGAGGAAGTGTTGTATAGCATCATTTCTTTCGCTACAGGGCATAACGTGGTAATAAGAGAAAGCAGCTTCTCACATACAAATATATACAGCTAGACTTTCTTCTTCCTAAGATACCTACAAGAAACCTGATAGATCACTCGGTAATAGGTAGGAAACTAGTCTCTCTCACATAGATCCTGGACATTCCTTTTTACAGTTAAGGTACGCAAAATATTTAGTAGGACATACTTAACCAATCACTAAATTGGCAGACACTGATGAGCTGTATGCCCTCGTAATTTGCGTAATAAAAAGCTCTCTCAGTTATTTCGGCACAACAAGCCCTTAATCCTGATGTTCTTGATACACGGTGACAAACGCCGTATTTTTGTATAAAAATCTCGATGTGACAAGGCCTGGTATCACAAGGCAAGGACGTGGAGAAGTACTGGGACAGAGGTGGATGTTATACTACAAGTAAATCTGCTCACAGATGAGCAGAGAATGGGGGGAGAATTTCTAGAAGTTGCGAGTCTCCAGCTAGTGTGCATATGAAAAGCCTGTTTATTACCAAGATGGCAAATAAGGGCAAAACAAATTAGGAGAACATTTTTGCTTGGAAACAGATGTGATTATGGCTTTAACAGGTGATTTATAAAGCTCTCTTTAAAAAAAAAATTCAGTCGAATAGACACTTTCTTGTTGTACAGTCTTCAAGGCAAAAATATTCTGAAAACTAAATGAACCCATCATCGTTGACGGAGAATAATGATACTGTTGTGACAAATTGAAAAAAAGCACAGAAAACCGAAGCGCTTAGAATTGTATTCTGCGTACATTGCAAAGTTCTTAAAAATATTTATGCATTTTTCTTTCTTCTGCATAAATAAAACGACGATGAGAAAACAGAACGACGATGAGAAAATTATCTTGCTAAACTGCTATATTCATATCAACAAATTTTTCTGACGTCTTCAGATTTGAAATTATAGAGAGTCTTGCCGTATCTCTAAGAGTAGGGACAAGTCGGTTTAACTTCATTCGCAATATTAAGTGTCTGAGAGTGTTAAATTTTAATGTGTAAATCAATATAATCTATATGGTGACCCATTGGATTTTGTCAAACGTCGCCCATCATAATTACACGATGCAATTGATGGTGGTGTGGCATGAATTAGGGGTTACAGGAGAAAAATTTAAATTCACATAAATTGATTAATGTGTATTAGCGATACTAAGAGGAGATGCTAATGAAGTCAAAGACATTTTGAAACCCTACTTTAGTAAACGCTCAACCTATACCAAATTTAAGTAGTAAAAGATATAAATCTGAAAGTATGGGGATCATCACTGATAAGCGGTCTATTATTTCAAATTGTAGGCAAAAGCAATGTACAAAAATGTAATTTATTGCAAAGGACCTACATGAAAAAGCTAAATTTTTATACATTTTTACGTATCAAAAACGGTGTGTCAAAATAGCACATTTACAATCTCCATCCACGATGTGGTAAAATATTGGACTGCGGAAAGTTCTCAGAAGTCCTACAAAGATTTGATACAGCTATCGCTGCTCTCGCCCAACAATTCGGCCAGACAGACGAACATTGTCCAGTCAATTAAAAATCGTAAGACGTAATTGCTTCAAAAAACTTTGAACACTTCCAAATCTTCTTTCTGGATGTTATGTTTTTGTCGTGTCATACGATGAAGGAATCTTCTTTGTAATAGGAAAAATGTAAATTTGTTCTTAATGCTTGTTTTCGCTCAAGATTATAAGCAACATTCCACCATCTATTAGCATAAGTAATCTATTCTAGAAAACATAAACGCAATTACTTTTTTGCACTTTTTTATGTAAATAAAGTTTTTTTCAACACATCCCATAGATACTTTTGTGTTGTGGCTCTGGGAAATCAGCAGGTCCTTTGGTTAATCTACAGGGGTTGATGTTGTTGTTCCTTAATGCTTTATTCTGTCACGTTAAATTGATTGCGCATTTCTCATTAAATGATTTCAAGTGTCGTGGACGCCAGTATGTCTGCGATACATTCTAAAAAATGTATCTACATACATTCTAACATACATACATACTAAAAATCAAACGTTGGTTGATGTGCTGATTTAAATCACAGGGTTTGACACTTTTCAAAATTGCTTCCATACTCTTAACTTAGTTGTAAATATTTAAAAAGAACACATTAAATTATCTTGTTTAATTCAATGTTAAAAGCTGTTGTTTTGTTAGCATTTTATTTTATAAATTCAAGTCAATTAATAATAGCAAGGAGATTAAAGACAATTTATAATCACTGAAAAACACCTGCTGTTCCTTGTACATGGATAAATGCAGTTTCATTTTGATTAAACTATTGAAAAACAACTGACAAGTAGTTCCTCACATATAACCTCATAACACATATAACCACATAACAGCATAACAGTGAGAAAGGAAGTTTTAAAATAATCTTTTGACAATTCCGAGAATTCTTATACCCTCACCCGAAGCATTGTAGACATAGTCGTATATCATTTGATACAACGAAAATGTAACACCCAGAATGAAGTGCCCAACTATCTTCTGGCCAAATGCTTTTTCTGTTTCAGCCTACTGAGCTATGTCCGTCTGTTTGGCTGGCTAAGACTTTCTAAAATCAGGTAGAGCCCAATATTTTGTCATACCGAAGTCGGAGATTGCGAAAGGGCTATATCGCCTGATCCCTTTTGCTACTTCACATACAAATTGGGAGAGTTCTCCAAATTCAAAATTTGCCCCAGTAATTCTCAATCCTTAGGCAGGTTTCAAATTTTTTCCATTATTATGATCTATAATTCTTGGTAAAATCTGATAAAATGCACAGGTCAGTTACGCCCCAAATGACTGAATTAAGCTCGTATCTGTTATTCAATTGCACTAAAGTTCGGTTGAGTTCGCTAGTCTCTAAAAATTAAAATGAACTTTATAGGTTAACTCCTTCTGGTAACATTCGCACAAATCGGCAGATTTTCGAAATTTAATTATTTTTCCTGTAAATCCTAACAGTACACCATGGCGGAACGATTTTTCGAGCATTGTCTTTCCCATAATTTTTTAAAGATTTGAGAAAACAGGTCGGTCTTCCAGTATCTCACTTACAAATCACCGATTTGACTCATATATTCGTAGATCCTTTAGCCTTAAGGGAATTTTGACAGTTGATGCAGTAAATATTTGTTGAAATGCGAGCATTAAAGGCGTTTCAGCATTAGCAAGTAAATAAAATATTTTCATAATCAATCTGATGTTATTCTTTGAAATATAATTTTGCGGCAATTCGTGGTGACAGTCACAAACACAGTCTGTGTCTGGAATGAGGGTATGCATTTGTGGTATTTGTAATTAATTAAAATTCGTTTAAAAATATGGTTAATGAGTAATAATGTCTACAATGTTCTTGAATTTCTGAATATTTTGATAGAAAAAGAACACATCAAACAAATAGCCAACTGTACTGGAAGTTGCCCGCATGTATAGCTGGTTAATAGTTAAGTTGATTGCTATAAACCTTTATGCAACTTCTTAAAGCTTGCCAAAGCCTAACATTTTGCCGGATCATATCTGAAGAATGTAAACCAGCTATATCTGCACTTTATTTATTTCCTCATTCGTAGACTGGAATATATTTATTAATGTTTGCCAGAACTTCAAAAAATTAGCATCATCCCTGATTTGTATTTTTGTTCTATTTCAGTATTTTGTACTGACAATAAAAGTAGACTGCACTGTCATACCCCATATACCTATATAGAAGTTGTCCAATTTAGCAAAAATCGGTGATCCCTCTATATATTTATCGAAGAACATCAGACAGTTAAAATTTTACTTCTTTTATTGCGATTTGATTCGGAGAATTTTTATACCTTCACACGAAGGAATGAAGTAATGAATACAAGCCAGTTTAAATAAAAAAACTAGTAGTGGACTTTGGTGGTCATAATTACTAAAATAATAAAAATAATATTAACCTCGAAAGCTTTGGCAATTATAATATATAACCAACTCTTCATTCTCATTACTTGTGTGATAGCATATTCAATAATTCCTTGCTGGACATTTCCAGTTAGTGTTCACCTCACACATATGTAATCTGCTTATAAAGATATATAGAGAGAGAGAAAATGGAAGATATATCTGCAATTTTTACAACGTGCGATCTGTTGAACAAATAAGTTCCTTTTAATTTTATAAAAAAAAAAAAAAAATTATAAAAAGGAATTTCTGTTGCAGAAACATCAGCAGTTTTGACAGCATAAAATGTTTGCAAGCGATATAAAGATTTAAAAGAAGGCGGCAGTGAGTTGAGGACAAAAAGTGCACCGGGTGAAAAATACCACCTACCGATAAAAATCTACACATTCCTATGAAATCTGAGATTTGACGCTCCAGGACCACCGATTAACAATTAAATAAATTTTTCAAATCAAATTTTAAAGATATTTTTCTCAATTTCTGACTACCAGCGCTTCATAAAACGCATTATTTCAGGAGATAAGATCTCGATTTACGTCTATGATCTGCAAATAGCCGATCAAATGTTGCCAGAGACGTTAAAACATCAACTTTATGCCAACCATTTTTATCGATTACCGCGGTATCGTACATTATGTGCTACTTTCGTCGTAACGAATCGTTAATAGGAAATATTATTTGAGTAATAACTTTTTTTTTTTTAAACTGAGGCAAAGCTATTCGTGAAAATAATCCAGATTTGTGTTCAGACTACTCTTGTTTTTTGCACCATTGTAAAACGTGTATTTTTGATCTGTATTAAATTTAACTGGATTCAATGCAAATGCCTGAAATTTATGCAGTTAAGAGCGTATGGATTAAATCAGTCATATGCGCGGGAGGTACTAAAAATTGCGTTAAATTTTTCCAAATTATTTCAAGCTTATAAATTAACACCGTGCATGTAAGATTCTGTTATTGTAGTTTACGAATGAGGAACAAATTAAGTTTCGAAAAATCGGCCATCGAACAATCGCCTTAAAAATTCACGAAACACTTTTGAACAAACAAACTTGGTCCGTTGAACGCTTCTCTTCGAGTGTTAAGATTTCGCCATCCCTTCGAGGCAAGTTGTAAGGAGGCTTATCAATGGTAAAACCAATTCTATTCTCAGAATCCTCTTGCATGTCTCGTTTTTCTTCATTTCGAATTTTCTGTAAGATCACCTTATCCAGTTAAGATCTTGTCTAGTATTTTCCCATCTTTTTATACGTTTATCTGAAGGAGTGAAACTACATATCATTTGATATAGTTAAAAATGTAAAACCCAGAAGAAAGCGTAGAAAAAAGCTATATTTTGAATAAATATATTATTTGATTTTTAAGCATATTGAACAATGTTCGTCTATCTGGCTGGCTCGCTTCTAGACACGATAACTGTAACAAATATTTTCAAAAGTTTTTAATCTGAGTGTATCGACTCACCTCTTTTGCCACCTTCCTCAAAAATGGACCTCTTTTCCGGCAGTCAATTTTTTCCCATTTCGTAGGCTGAGGCGATCTAAATTCTTGCAAAATTTTGTGGTCTATAATTCTTGACAAAATCTAAAAAGATTGTTCAGCTAACCATGTCCATCCTGGTTTTTCCAATGTTCAATGTTTTTCTATCCCTGAAACTCCTTATAACTGTAGAAATCCAAATTCTTGTTTATTACAGTGCATAATAGTGTTTGAAAAGTTTGAGAAAAATTTAGTCACCTCAATGAACACCTATATTTTGTTATCCAATTGTGCTTTCGAAGGGATTTATGGCCGCACTTCTGGGACTCCGCACACTTTTACATCGATGCAAAAGGTCGTTGGTAAAGAAATATGTAAATCAGTTCACTTAACAGATGTTAAGATGTTATTCCATAAATCGCTTTTTGGTATAATATGACTAGATTTCGAACTTCAATTCACATTTTAGTTGTCATCGTTAAAATCTTCACGAAGTTGGGAAGGTTTTTTTTGCATGTATATCCCTGTTGACGTTGTACTACCTATATTATAATATTAAAATTCGAAGTTTCGCCTTTTATGCTGTTTACCAGATTTATCATCCATTCTGTGTCCTCATAATGTGCATTCAAAATGTATTGGGCGGCATAGTTTTGACTTAGGTGCACTGTGAAAAAAGTGAGGACTTTTGGTTATACAAACGCATTTTCAGTGATAATATAGCTATTAACGATGAGTAATTTATCTCAGAAGTTTATTTAGGTTTTGTTGTTCTTCGTATCCTGAAAGTGTCAGAGTGCATACAAACTCTTTAGACCCTTAATATGTTTTAGTTTTTTTTGGAATGGAATTTAGATATAACTCCCTATGTAATATCATCAAATTCGAACGCTTGAGAGTCTTGTGTCAAATTCTGTCTGTGACGGTATTTGGTGTGTGGAACAGTATGAAACCCTTTGGATCGACGGCTTTTTTAAAACCTATGTTTATTTGTAGTTAAATATCTGTGCTTACAAAGATCAACGACTTACATCTTCTTATGATATTAAGTGTTTTTCAAAAAAAATCATATAAAATTATATAAACTTTTTATAACTTTCCCACTTTATGCAATTTTGCAAAAATAACTTCTTTGAAAAGTCTCTACAAATATAGCAAATTTTAGGATGGTGGTTGGATGGAAATATATGTTTAAGTAAAACGACAATAATAACAAATATACTCGGCTATTCTAACTCAATTTAGATCGTTTTTCTTTGTGACCATAGATAGACTCGTATATTTGAAAAAAAAGAACCAGAGTGTCTTCCTCTGAGAAAAATTTACCCGATTTCAAATTTAGCAAACTTCAGAAATAGATTAGAAAAAGTGAGCCGAACACTTTAAACTCCTTTCAAAGCTTCCAAAATAAAATGGACACTCGGAATTTTATATCTTTTTACTTACAGAATTCAATTATGGTAAGCAATTCAATTAAATTACAAAGCAAGTGACAGTTCAATGTTATCCCCATACTTACCATCATTATTTCAAATACGTTTTTTTTGTAAACAATTGTTCTAGTTCTTTTTATTTAAATACAATAAAAAGGTTTAAAAATATACTCTTGCTTTAACAATTTCCAAAATATAATGAGTATTTATTAAAATATTTCTTTAAAATATTTCTTTAGTGGTAGTAAAAACAAAATCGTTACATGTCGTGTTGACTGCAGCAGATGACTTATGGCGATATGATTTTTTCTTACCCTTTTAATGGTGGTGATGGCGTTTTTACCTCTATTTTTCTATTATTTCTTCTTAGAGATAGCTGTGGTGGTTTCATCAACAAGCTTTGTGTTGTCATCATTGTTTTGAAATTGTTTCAATTCCTTAAACGATGTGGAGTGGATGGGTTTGTGAAGCTCCTGTGGTTTAATTTTCTTTTCCTTTGCTTGCCTTTAGAAATGCTTGCAGTTGCTGTATTAAAGAGACTGAAACTGTTCACATTAATATTGTTTGAGGCTATTGTTGATGATATGATGATTTCAAATGAATTTGATGATTTCTTATGAGTCAGTGATATGCGCCAGTCTTTATCATTCTCCTTAGTTTTGTTCTTCTTCTTTTCCTTCTTATATGTGCTCGACAATGCCTTCGAAGACGATTTCTTTCCCTCAGTCTTTAAAGAATCGGAATTGTCTTTTTTTATTTGATTTATGTAAAGACCCTTCAAAATCGGATCTTCAAAGAAAATAAGAAATATATTAGATTTTTTTTGCGATTTAAGGCGTTTTAAATTAATAAAAAAGTGACTAAGACTAAGTTACTAAGTATGCAAGATAGCCTAATAATATCTGTGTTGATACGGTCATTGACTTAAAAAAAATCTGTCGATTTCAAACGTTAAATGTTTCGCAAAAAATAGCAGTAATGGAACATTTTTATAATTTTTGAAAAAACTTTTAATTGTTAAAATACCGTAAAACGAAACAATAAAAAACATGTAATTTTTTTTTACAGATAGAGATATTAAGTAAAATTCGCTTTTTTGAAAAATTGTTATAACTTGTAAACACGCGTAATTTTAAAACTTAGATTGAACGTAAATATGTGTCTAAATAAAGGTTACGACAAGCATCAATAAATTCGACTTTTTCCTTACTCCATTTAAGTTGCTAAGTAGAGATATACATATAATTACAGAGCTGGCCGCTATAAAGGTAAAAAAACTAATCCATAGTTTGGGGTTTCAGTTTTAGTCTCTCTATTCGTTTGCAATCTGAAAACATTGTAACGAAATCCTCAAATGTCGAACAAAGCCGCAAACGAATGGAAGACCAGACACTCTTTGGAAACGATATCAGCCTCTATCCGACAAATGGAAAGCTGATGTAGTTATGCAAGAGTGGATATGCCAGACCTCCATAGCAATTAAAATTAATATGGAATGAGTAACGCTACCCAATTTAATAAGCTCTGCTGATTTTTACAACTCAAAACCAATAAGCCTCAATTTTCTGATATCGGGCATTTCTAAGAAACAGCTGTCAACTTCGCAAAGCAAAAGCAAAGGTACGGTGAGAAAAATCGTAAAGCTTTTGAGAAAAAATAATATATGTATATAATAAAATATGTAGCAACAATGCTACCTATTGTAGCTTTTGTTAAACAAAGTCTCTTTTCGGTCTCAGCATAGTATCTTTTCTTGAAAGCGAGAGCTGTAGTTCCAACATCGCTAACAGTTTAAAATGCATCTATGAAATATAATCACTAGAAGATGCATCGCTACGAAAACGCGAATCTAATTCAATTGCAAAAATCCCAAAGTAGCGGCACAAACTTTTATCGGTCCGCCAGGCATTTGACATTCACACTTTCGCCTCCCTTGACGTTAGTCAGATTTAACCAAGTTGTGTCTTAATATTTGTCCTTGTCAGCACATCAATTTGTCTGCATGGTTGCGTTTAGGAACCCTCAAGCATCAATCGAATGAGACAAAACAAAATTGCATTATTCGACAATATTTTCAAAGTAAGAAACGGAAACGGAATCCTGCTTTCAGTTTCCTATTGGTTTTCTTCGTTTTCTTTTTTGTAATTTTTTCATCTTTGTTTGCCAAGGGAAAGAAAAGAATAAAGAAAAATGCGATACGCAAAAATGAAATTGAAAGTGTACGAGAAAACTGAACACAGCGATGACGATTTAAAATCTTCACTGCCATTGATAGAGATTGACAAGGATAGAGATAGAGAGGATAGATAGAGAGATAGAGAGTTTGGTATCGTGAAATATAGAAGACACTAGTTGACAAAATTGGATTTCAGTTTCTGGGAAGCTAAGGAAAACAAACAGTATAGTATGTAGAAGGAATAACAATTATTCTTGTTGTAAAGAGGAACATGCAAATAGATAAAGGATGTAGAGTGAACCATTCAAAGAATCCGGTTTAAGAGAGGATAACAAGCAGTTCTTGTCATAAGCGGATGTAATTGGATATAAGAAACGCAAAATGTTTTAAATGGAACAGTGACAAAGCGAAAAGAAATAAGTTTTCTTTAATATTTGAAAGTAATTGAATATAATAAGTGTATTTTTTATATTGTGCGGGCCATAGCTTTTTGTACAACATTCTAAAATAAATAATTTTTTAAACTATGTTATGTACAACATTATTCCCTCATTACTTTTTTTTTAATAACAGAGCTAAGACGGGGATGTAAATATTTCAAATATAATACAGTTTTCGTATTATAGCAGAATATACGTCCAATTTAAATGACATCTGGTAAGTTTTCTCGTGGCATGTTAGTTAGACCACTCATGGGTTCGAATCCCAATAGAAACGCCAATTATTATTTGAGTGCTGATCATCACTATTTACGTGTCTGACGAAAACTTTGAGTAGTTGAGTAATCGAAAAGTCTAGTAAATGCTTCCAAAACTGACGTTCGGAATCATCGTTAAACTGGTCTCGGAATCATCGTTAAACTGGGCTCCTTGTGTGAGTTCAAAATAGAATGCATATGATTTTTTTTAACACCTTTAACCCTCTGTACAAATTAGATGAATTACAATAATTTTTTAGGAATTTTGTTGAATTCCATTGAATCAAATAGAATTATCTTATTCTTGAACACCGTTAACGCCCTGTACAAATTAGATGAATTACAATATTTTTTTTAGGAATTGTGTTGTATTCCATTGAATCAAATAGGATTATAGCGGATTACATTGAATCAAATTGAGTTACATTGAATTTCATTGAAACAAGTTGAATTGTATCGAATTACATTGAATTACACTGGATTACTTTGAATTACATTGAATTGCTTTGTATCACACAATTTGCAGATATTTGGCATACTCGTTAAATGTAAAAATTAACTATTCATTTGTTAGTGTAAAAGCTACTTAAACCAACTATGTAATTAACCTCTATTTTGTTACGCCCATGTAGCAACTCAGCGTGGCACAGAGTTCTTATGGTTGAAGCCAGTCAACCGGACCACTTCGCCGGTAAAATAAAAGCGTTTAATATAATTTAACCAATCTCTTATTTTTCATCTCCTCAAACACAATCTAAGTTCCACTCACCGAATACGATAAGCTCTCTCATATCGCATACATGGAACGTGGTATTTCATGTATTTAATTTGTGTTTTAGCTTATATTTAAAAAAAAGCGATGATTTGATAACATCCTAAACCAATTATTTTATCCAGGTGGATTGGTTTTTGGAATCAACTCCAAAATTACGGTCCTTCGTGCACAATGATCGTAATTTCTATACAGTAAAAATTACAAAAATTCGGACCAACTATCCCAAATTTTGCACACCGATATTTATACCTTTACTCAAAGGAATATAGGCTTACATCGTTTGATGCTGCAAACATTTAACACCTAAAAAAAGAGCTGAAAACACCAAATATCTTTTGATCTAATATGTTTCATGATTTTTAAAACGATTGAACACTGTCCGTCTTCCTGGCTGAGCAGA
Source organism: Philornis downsi (assembly GCA_019455685.1). Classification (NCBI taxonomy): domain Eukaryota; kingdom Metazoa; phylum Arthropoda; class Insecta; order Diptera; family Muscidae; genus Philornis; species Philornis downsi. Next base: position 86,719 of record JAHXMU010000823.1, read on the forward strand.
AAACACTGTTGCTGTCGTAAATCTTTACGAAACATCTTGAAACATGGCACCGCTTACAAATTTGCCATATTATGGTAAAGCATTGAAAAGTAGCAATATCGATCATGCTTTATGTTACCTCGCATTCAATTTGAGGAGGCTCATTTCTTGCTGTACAGCCACTTGCCATACGAATACAAACGAAACGACAGTCGAAAAAAGACAGTATGGTGTGGTTTATGGACTGGTGGCATCATTGGTCCATTTTCTTTCAAAGACAACCGTGAAAGAAACGTTACCGTAAATGGCTAACGATATCGAGCCATGGTACGCGATTTTTTTTTTTTTGCCCCATTTGGTTGAGTTGAACTTGAATAATATGTGGTTTCATCAGGACGGTGCAACATGCCACACTGTTCGTGAAACAATGGATATGTTGAGGAATGAATTTGGTGAGCAACTTATCTCTCGGTTTGGCCCTGTGAGTTGGCTTCCAAGATCATGCGATTTAACGTCTCTTGATTATTTCTTGTGGGGTTGTGTCAAGTCGTTAATCTATGTGAACAAGCCGAATACTATTGAACACGCATTATTCGCCGAAATGCCGAAGTGGCGAAAAATGGGACCTTCCGAATGGACATTTTGAGACGGAGCCGCGGACAACATTTACTTGAAATTATCTTTAAAAATTAAATGGCAAAGACCAATTTATCGATTCCACTAAAAAATTTTAATATATGATGCAAATTTGAGTGTTTTATTCGATTTTCAAAAAAACTAAAATTAAAAATTCACGTACAGACATATGAAATGCACATCAAAGGTGATCACCAGCAAAGAAAAATTACGCCATATTTACAGTTTTCATGGATAAAGGAAATAACACAAGTCAAACGTCTAAATATGTGATACTGTAATAGCCAATTACGTATGATTTCGGTTTTGTCGATCTCGTTTCGATAATTATATCTTCTTCCCTAGGAATAAAGGTATATATCAAAAATGTAACACCCGGAAGGAAGTATTTAAAGTACCAAATACTTTTCATGACTTTCTAAATCGATTGAGCTATCCCGACTGTCAGGCTGACTAGCTGGTGGACACGTTAATTGCCACAAATCGACATGGAACATTTTAAAACTTGCCACTGCCTAATATTTTGCTAGATTTTAGCAGAAGATCGCTAATGTGCTATATCAGCCCTTCGCCTCTGATACCTACCATACAAATTGACCGATTTTTCGAAATGTTATTCTCTCCATGTAAATTCTAATCCGTAACCTGCAGTAATCCGAACTTTTGTCCCTTACATTATTTTGAAATCACTGGTAAAATTAGAAAAAAAAAACAATCCCTTCTGCTATCTGCCGTACAAATGATTTATTTAATTCATATATTCCTGGCTTCATATCTGCCAATAGGCTGCCCTAAATTAAGTGATATTAGGTTAACATCGAGCGTTTGCAAAGTTTGGTCTCAGAATAAAAATGGAGCACTTTGCCACACTCATTCTAGTAATTAGTCGGTTGTAGTAGTCCAAATGTTTATCTTTTAACCACGTCGCTTTTAGTCCATCCAAGGCAATGACCGATTTAATCCATAGATTTCCACTTTCATACTTTCCTATCGGTTGTTCTAAAGACGACTAAATTTGTCCCGATACGATCTGAGAAATGGGCGAGTTTTCACGCCCACTCTGGGGGTTCCCAAACAAATCGTTTGATTTGTCGAACTGTAATTCCTAATTCGAAGCTTGGAGTTATTTAAATTGATGTCAATTATATTGCTTTATAATATAGGATTATCCATTTAATGGTTTCATAACAACCGGTCTGGCAAGGCTGTTGAACACCTATCATTTACGAATATGAATTGCCTAACAACTGGAGAACGCGTAAAAATATTTAAAACTTACTACAAAAGTGGTGATTCAAACAGGAGCTTTCAATCGAATAAAATATTCTTCAGCGATGAAGCTCATTTCGCACTCGGCGGTTATGTCAACAATCAAAATTGTAGTATATGAGGCTCAGAGAACCCGGCAGTGATTGTGGGAAACCCATTGTATCCGGCAAAAGTGGCTGTGCGCATTATGATCTGAAGGTGTCATTGGGCCGCACTTCTTCCAAAAATATCTCAAAAGGGTCCACTGCTGTAAGCAATCCAGAGGCGGTCATATGAATGACGTTGTATTTCGTATGTAATGGCTTTATATAGTTATTATAACAAAATATAAGTTTTCCCAAACTCATAGCTTTATGTCTGTTTTATTTCACTTTACTTAAAAATGAAAAAATTTATAAGCCTACCTACTAGATAAAATGAGGAAAAATCGACGATGTCGCCACTCCATCTCCCGTGCAATTTACTTAATTTGACTTATACGTTCCTAATTCGTATCTTTTATTCAATTGCACTATATTTAGTATAACTGAGCTCACATCAAGCATTTAATAATGCAAATGAAACTAAATAGCCACGCCCCTTATGGGAACACATTTACCGAAAAAACCCGATTCCTTTACATTTTAAAATCGGAGGACTTCAGAAAGTTACAGTTTTGTTTCTGTTATTTATTTTCAATTCAAAGCATTTTTTGAAGCGATACAAAAAGAGTGTGTAAGTGTAAGTGTAGTTAAATCAGTTCACCTTGATTGAAATTTCTGTACTGGTTTTGATGTCAAATATTCACATAGCAAAATTGATTAAAAATTGTGAACTTTAAAGTGAGTTAATAAAAAAATCACATATTTTCGCTCATAGTGTCGGACTGTGTCATTCACATTATAAAGAAAGAGTGGCAGTTTCTTGATGCTCTATTCGCTTGAGTGAAAAATTCTTGTATGCCTTTAGACAAATCGATAAGGATGTAGCTAAGGAGGGTCTCCTCTTGCAGCCAAATAAATTTCATCAAGCATCAAAATCTAGGTCATTTGGTGTAGAGTATATGTGCTAACTTGGTTCCTTTACCAGGAAGCACGCTTGAAAAAGCATGACAATTCAATAAAACTATAGAAATACGAACAATGGCGTAAATACATCATTCCGTCATTTCAATTGAATAGTTCCTTATCAGCTGTACTCGTATAAGATTTTTGTAGGATATTATTGAAATTGATTTCCGCAACTGTTAATAATGCTGGGTACCATTTGATATTGATCTGAAATGTACTCAATTTATTATATTTCCTGATTCAAAGCAAAACGTGGAATATATTTTCGTTTATTCTGTGAAACAGCCTAAGTTTCACCATTCGCTTGATTGAAATATTTGTTCTGTTCTTAGTTTCGCTTGACTGATTTGTTAAGATGGAGGCCTGAGGTTTAAAGAAATAGTTAAGTTAAATTTCATCACAATTTAGTTAGTAGAATGTCAAAATCATTGTCATATAGTGTAGACTATATAAAACAACTTCGTTTTCTTGTTGGTCGGCGCTAGGTAGTATGCTTGAAAAGGCATAACAAAAAGCTTGGTAATGCATACAACATCATACGTAATTACATCATTCTGTCATTTCAGTTGAATGGTTCCTTACCAGCTATTTAAGGTTTTAGCAGCGCAGAGTGAAAACTGATTTCCACAAGTACTCATAAAACTCAGCGTTTTTTTCTATTACTTTGGCATTTGTTAAATTCAATATCTTTTAAATTCCTAAGTAAATCAAACAACATCATTTAATTTATTCTTTGAACCAGGCCTCACGGCACGCACTTCGATCAAATCAAATATTCACTTCCATATGCAAAATTTAATTTACAATTTTGATTTCAATTCAAATTGTAGATATAATAAATTAGATAATAGAATGAAATTTAAATATGAAGTCAGACCAGAAATTGACGTCTGTTTGTGGATAACAAAATGGGTTTTAGAATTTACAAAAATATCGACATTTACATAGTCATATTTTTGATAATGTCATGTTAACTACGATAGAATTTTTTTATGCAAAATCTATTTATAATAAATTCGCAAAAAAAGAACATTAGAATTTTCTTAAATTACAATTTCATTGTCAAATATAATAAGGGTGTGGTATTAGTGGGGTGATATATAATATAATGCTATGTGGGTATGTGGCCATATTGACAAATGGGATGAGTATAAATGCCGAACAATGGCTTTATCTGACAGTACTATACCTTTATTCAAAGAAATTAAGGCATATACCTTGGCCAAAAAAGGAGCATAAAAAGAAGAGTTTAAAGTGCCAAGTATCTTTTGACCTAAAGTATTTTTGAACATTCAAAGCTGATTGAACAATTGGTTTTGGACCGAAGTTATCATATTCTTCACCAACATTTTTTGTCCCAAAACCAATAAAGTAAGTGTCTCTATTTGCATGCCGTTCACTGCACTGTAAACAGGGCTCCCAATTATCATTTTAATGGTAAGAATTCCTATATAAATCCGTCTTCTACACTTTGTTAAGCATAGAGCATAAATTAGGTCTTTTCTTCAAGTTAGCGTATCAAGTATTGCTTTTTGCAGCAATCTTGAACCTTACAATATAACTGATCCAATGTTGAATTGACAAGTTGAAGTTGGATAAAATGGTAGGTAAACCCTATGCAAACAAATGAAGTTAATCACAAATTGTGTGCCCCGTTTTCGGATTCAGTTAACCTTTTACAAATAACCTGTCAGGCCAATCGCTCATATTAACAATATACATTTCTCCGGCGGACATGATAACAACCGTCAATCTTTATGAAATTTGTTAAAACTTAGCACAGCTTAATATTTTGCCTGATAGTAAATGGGATATAACGACCAGCTCATTCCGGCACCTACCAATCGCACAGAATTCATTCAAATTTTTCACACGTGGTGAAATTTTACCTGTACCAGAAGGGGTGCTTTATTCGTTTTCATTCTCAAAATTTGTGTTACCAAACACATGATATGTGCCAAATTTGACTGAGTTCAGTTCTAATCCTTAAAGAATATTAAGTTAAGAATATATGGATTAAATCACTCAAAACTATAAATCGGTCGGAACTGTAAATGAATTCAGTGGGCAAAAAAGAAGGCTACTGCAGCCTACTTATTATAAATTACAAAGCGGAGAATGAACTTCTGAGAAATTTTGCGAAAACTTCAACGTCTAATAAACGTTGTAAAATTTAGTGCAACTAAATAAAACATACAGATCTAAAGCTGGAATACATGTGCTAAATTGACTATTCGTGTGGGAGGTAACGGAAAGGATATGGACTAAAACTTAAGCTATTGCGATCTATGATTGAAGACAGACAAGGAATAAACTGTGTCGACAAAAATTAACTGTTTTCCTATAATTTCTAAGGTAGGACATAAAAATAAAAATGAAAAGAAATTTAATATGTTTCCAAAAGATGAATTTAGTAATCTATATTTCTTATTGTGTAAATTCATCGGGTTGTGCTAGATGGCGTTTAATAGAGAGATAATACTTCTCAGACAGTTTTTGATTGCTTGACTCACTATTGTTTGAGCACACATCAAAAAATGGACAACAAAAAAATGGAAATATGCTATAGTTTACAGGCAGAAACGTAAGCCAGGCGCCTGAAAATGTGAATTTTGTTTATGGTTCCCATAAGTCGATACCGTTCAGGCATTTTTGGCGTTAAAAATACACTACTCTATGAAGGCCAATTGTCGAAAGCGTCGATGAAATTATGGAAATCGCCAACCCCGACCATCGTGTAAGCGCTATTTCGATTGCTCAGAACATAAACACTGCACAAAAATCAGTTTGGAACTACTTGAATAAAGCTGGCTACAAAATGACGCTCAATGTAAGGGTGAAATATTAGTTGACACGAGAAAAAAACCTCATGGACCGAATTTTGAGTTGCCAGTCGTTGCTGAATCGCTACAAAATCGATTCTTTTCTGAAACAGAAATGTAAAAATAATCGTGTTTGACCTGCGGTAAGCCGGGGAAAATGGTGGAAAAGCCAGGATAGACGATTAGGAAGTTTTTGCTGTGTGCTTGGTGGAATTTACAATAGACTGTTCCCCTTCGGCTAATCTCTTAATTTGGACCAATACTGTCAACAAGTGGACCGCCTGCAGTAAACAATCACCCTGAAACAGTCAATATTGGTCAATAAAAGAGGAATACAAATACATACACTAACAGCTACCCATCAGAAGACCCAGGAAGTTGTTTGAGAGATTATTATGCGTACACCTTAAAGCCCGGGCTGGCACCAAGTGATTACTGGTGGATCCTATCTACGGGTAATGACTTTGCTGACGAAAAAGTCGGCTCAAGAGAGGTTTGCGAAAATCGACTGTTCCAGTTTTTTGCCAATAGGGGCAAAGGTTTATATGAGAGAGTCATAAAGGAATTAACTTTGAAATGGCAACAAGTTATCGAACAAAACGGTTCGGACCAAATTGGATCATTTTAATTATGCTAAAAAAAGCTTTCAATATCACGCAACAATAATGAATTTGATTTTACTACACCTTATAATTAAGTCCAGTAATTAATAATTTTGCTAATTTCATTGTTTATCAATTTCAGAGCATTTCTTAGTAAGAGGCTAAGAGTTTTTCAAGTCTATATTTTGCCACCCCTCATATTTTGTTTGGTATAAGTAAATCAATTCACGTGACAAAGATTTCTATACTGTAATATACTAACTTCTGGCCAACACTCCCCGTATATAGTATTAAAGAAAAAAACAACATTGCTTTTCTATAGCCCATTATTAATTTTTTTTGTTCTGTTACAAATAAAATAATGCAAATAAATGTCGTTTTATGCCATCGAGCTGAGACAACAACAATAAAACCTATAAAATGAATCAAAAAAAAAAAAAAAGGCAAAATGGAGTGGTTCAAGTATTTTTCAAAATAATAAACCAGTGTGTGGTATGAGCTAATATGGGCTGGGTTGCAACCTTGAAAAAGAGACAAGAGTATTCAATCGAAATGATTTGATAGTGAAGTGGAGCGTTTTAAATTATTTTTCAACAAGAGGACGGCTGGATGTCCAAACAGCATAGCTCACAAGGTGTGTGGATATAATTGGATATCCCGAGAAAAAATACAGTTCTAAGAACGGAAAAGTAAACGAAAATTTTAAGACAATCTGATAACATTATTAGCTTACTTTAAACACTATTAAAAGGAATATAGATGGATATTACATTTCAAGAGTTTTTGCAACAATTTTTATTTGCGGATGCGGAATTTATATAAAATAACGTAGAGTACATTGACATAACGAAATGTTATTAACAAAATAAATCATAAAATTGTAAAGCATTTAAAAAAAATTGTAATTTTAAAAAATAAAATTGATTATCAATATTCTACCTATATAGGAAAATAACTCCCACTAGTACCTGATAAACTGACTTATACATATCTTTATTCCGAGTCCTTTTGAACTGAAGAAAAATTATAAATCACTGTGTTCTTTACAAAAAATACTTTGAATTACTGCACAACAAAAGAAGCTAAATTAAAACCAGCTGAAATCTTATGCAATGAGGTTAGAAAAAAATCGTTGATTTTTCTTAACTCGGATAATATCTAAGGTAAGCTAAGGAACATATCAACATAGACTATTTTTGCAGAATTAATATAATTAAAAACCTGGTTTCTGCTAAATTGTAATGAGTTTAGAACAATCGAACGGCAAATGTAAGGTTTAATACTATTTAAAACAAGAAGGAACGCGATAATTCTGACTATTTTCATTTCTAGTCCTTTTTCAATCATAGCATCTATCAAATTTGTAGTAAATTTAGTAAAACTAAATAAAATATGTGAATCTATTTTGATCAAAACTGATTCATAATTTATTAGATTAAGCGATTTTTATTTCCCTCACTAGCTGGTTGGTGGTAAGCACGTCGATTTCAACACATTTGTTGTGAAACTTTGTAAAATTTGTACAGCCTAATATTTTGCTAGGTTACAGCTAGGAATTGTAAAGAGGCTATATCGAGCCACACCTACAGATACCTCCCATACAAATTGATCGATTTCGATATGTTCGATGTTTTCCCAATGCCGCACCAAGCTAAATTTTTGCTCAGTAAAATTTGAAAACAATGATTAGCCACATTCCTTCTTGTATCTTTTCATGTGTTTTATTCAGAAGCTCTGAATTCCGCTACATTTGTTCCATTGTAAGTATCCGTTAAAGTAGGTTCTGTGAATGACAATTGACATTGTAACGACACTTCATATATCTCACACACAAATTGGCCAACTTTGCAAAATTCCTAATAGAAGATTGTCATGAAATTTTCACAGTATATTAATTTCGCCCTGGAAGGAATCATAGACTATACGTATTATATTATGATTGATCAAGTGTTGCAAACTAATATAAATTACAATTTTAAATTACAATCTGTTGAAAAAGAAATATGTTGCAAGAACTTTGCACGACCCCTTTTTAAATCCTCCTTATGGTGCCATTGTATGCGACCGATCGCCATGAAAACTTGATAATATCTCACTGTCAATCACAAAATTATCATATGCTATATTGTCATGGTTGCATAAAGGAGTGAACGAGTATATCTAATGAATATGGTTAAGAACTTTTGGATGGACAAAGATAACATTTAACACGCACGCTGTTAATATAGAAAGAAATATGTATTTCCGGATAAAATATTTGGTATATATTCTACTCCGATGGAACAAAATATGTCGCAAAAATTGGACAGTGCCTGGCTCTCTTTAATAATCGATTAAAATGATCGAATTTAATAATTATTATTGGGCTAGCATTAGGGAAACAGGAACGATACTGCCCACATAACTTAATGATTTAAATTGCCATACCTCATGAACTAATAGAAGTATGAATGGGGGATTTAATACGTGTATTATAGATTCAGAAAGCAGAAATATCCTAGCAAGAATAGAGCGGTACTAGACTTCTTTATGAAAATGGATATCCGGCCAACCCGATCGTCATCATAATTTTACAGCATGTTATTGTTAATCACAAAATAATCATGTGCTATGTTAAATTATGATTGAAAAATACATAGAACGTAGCTCTACACTTACTACGCAAGGAATTGAACGACGATATCTCTTAAATTGTTAACGGCAAATATATGCATTTTTTTACATCTGCTGTGCTATGGCCAGGATGAAATAAATCTTAGGAATGGCTTACACTTCGCAACGAATTTCATAATATTTTAATAATGATGAATTATTGGTCGAGCAAGATTACATTGGGAAAAGACTGAGCAAAAATTACAGACTATGTTTTCATTCCAATTTAATGACAGCGTTGCAACCCACGCCGGGCCGACTAGTAATTTGATATTTAGTAAACTTGGTTCTGCAGAACTGCATTGGCATGCTCTCAGGACTGCCAGGCCCCTGAGGTCGCAATCACACTATCAAGGGGATTTGGCAAAAATTAGTTCCTCTATTATTTCTTCTATTGCGTATTAATAGAAAGCTGTCAGTGTTTTTTCTGACTACCAACACATTTCGGGTGGAGGTATATGTAAATCAGTTCACCTGACTGGAATATCTGTAATGGCTGTAATAGTCGTCAATAACTTTAACTAGTTGTTGGTCTTGATAAATCTGAATAAAGAAATATAATAGACATTCGCCTTAATTTTTCATAGATATATGAGTACACAAAACATTTATTCGTCATATTGGAAATTCTTTTGGATTGTAATTTGTTGATGTTTTGCTCTCATTTGCTTCTATCCAAGCAAACTTTTTGATCCCGCATCTCATATTGAAATCATTTCAACCCAACCCAAATTATGTATGTATTTGAAGTATGTTATGTCCATTTGGAAATATAAAATTAATTTGATTTGTATGAAGCTTTCAACCACTGCGCTATAAAAGATTTCTGCGAATATTTTGGAAACCCATATCAAATTCGTGTAACTAAAACATTCCATTTCGGATGAATTTCTAACTCATCTACCTATGAAAGAGGATGAGTGTCAAAACATTACATAAATGTGTTGCTCGGAATGCTGGCTGATGGCTACAAAACCTTCCACTGAATTGCGATAACAATTCCCAACAATATTTTTAACATATTTGAGATAGTTTTTAGGATTGCTAAGTTAATGTGCGAGAGTGGACCAAACAAATCAATTTGGATTTTATTTTGTTAAATTTTTTTAATTACTGTCATAAAATCTAGATTTACTTTAAAAATTCTGGCAATGGGTTTAAAATGTGATGTCAGTTTATTTTTCATAAGACCATTCATTTCGCCTATTAGCATTTTCGTTCTTTTAAGATCTATCTGGAAAGTCTTGCAGTTGTAATTTAACTGGCCATTATTCTCATGAGGATAACCAGAAATCTTTGCGCAATTTCATTCCATTTCTTACCTTCGTGCAAGTATTTCCTGGCAATGTCAAAGAACATCCTCTTGATTGAATTAATTGAAGTGAGAAGAGGTGCGATTTAGAAAATTTATATGACATGCTTGCTCCGATGAGTCTTGGGGAAATAGGCAATACCTGTTTTGGAAATTCAACTTTTATAGCAACTTAATGGCTGTTAACTGTCATGCCATTAAAATCAGCTGCGATGGCCTAATAAACCAGTCGTTTTAAATAAAAATAGTTATGCAAACGCACTGGAGAAAATTATGAACAACATTAAAGATATACAGATGTCCTTCAAAAATATAAATCCCACATTACCTCCATCAAGAAGAAATGACGGGCTAGATGCCAAAACTATTATATTTCAGATAGCTGCCATGCAGAAAGATTTAAATTGATTCGAGGCTTAGATCTATAAATAATCGTATAGCCGTATCAAAGTAAATTCTGTCTAGCTGATTTGTGTACATTCTTCGAAGTCAAAACTGAGGAGACCAGGAAAACATTTGACTTTTTCCCTAGCTACGGCATTGAAATTGTTCAGAGACATTTTAATAAAGAAATTTCAAGAAAAGGTGTTCTCAGGAAACAGTCGCAAAACGCGGCTCTCATTAACACAATTTTGAAGAGAAGACCAACACACAGCTAGAACGAGACTATAATAGCAATATCACGGGTTAAAAACAACAAATCTGCGGGAGCTTAAAACTGTTACTGCATGGATTATATGAAACCATATCCGAATTTGGTATTTTTGCAAAGGTAATACATATTTGTGTGATGACATTGACTACTACGAAGTCTTCGGTGTTAGAGACTGATAAAAATGTAATTCACTCATTTTACACTAAATGATGATTTAGGCAGAATGACAGCTTAGACAGAGCTGAACAGATCGCATGCCCTTCGAGCAAATATTGGATATGATTATAGGGAAAGCTGCAGTTAATAGGACCACTATTATTAACAGAAGTCATATATTAATTGAGTAAGTTGATGATATAACCGTCATTAGTAAAAATTGCGAGATGTTACTGCAGTCATCTACATAGAGTATTGAAAAAGAATTGGTAAAAATAAGTCTGCTTATAAATGAGAACAAAAACAAATTATTTGCTTCAACACACAATAAAACTAATAACATAAGAGTAGATGTTAGGAGAAGAAAAGGAAGCAAGCTTTTGAAATGCTTTCAAAACGTGGTGTGAGGAATTCAACAACACACGCCCAGGATCGAAACTTTTGCAATTATTTTGTATGTTTGACGCATAATTGATAAAAGTATGAATCCCTTTTGCATCTACGTAAATGAGTAAGTAAGTAGTACTTAAAAACAGATGCTGCTATGGATGGTGGCAATTTAAGGAAAAGCCTTCTTTGACAAACAAAAATTTAACTGTATCAGAGACAATTTTTACCTTCTTTGTAGTACAACTCACTATTCTTGGTTACGACATAAACTGACAAATCATTTGTTTATATTGTGTATCACCATCATATGATAGTTGACCTGGTCAAGCCCATCAATATAAAACTATTGCGTTTGGTGGGCCATATTATGCGGATGGACTAAACGTTTATGTGTTAAAATTTTTTGATTATGACCTTAATGTGTATCTCAGCAGAGCGCGACTCAAACTCAGTTGTCTTTCCAACCTTTTGATATCAAAACAATGTAGTAGCGGAGAAGCAACGCAGAATAGAGAAGAGCTAATTTTTTTCTACGTGCGACGTATTATATATGTATATAAATTTATATTCAAATTGCCATCCAAGTAAATATATATATAAATTTATATTCAAATTGCCATCCAAGTAAGTAAGCATTTTTTGCAAACTGCATATTTTGGTATGTTATCCCTTTCTTTATAAAATAGAATTATTCATTAATTTTGAGGTATTGGAAAAAAGTAGGTACTTTGTGAGATTTGAAATTTCCTAGTTTTCGACATCATAGAAGGAGTTAACTCGACTGAAACCCTTGAATTGATTCGGTGAATAGTTAATTTCACTCTCCGACCTGCTGAATTGTAGACATTTGTAATGTGATATCATATCTCTAGGATTTCCCCTATAAGGCCACGTAAAGTTCAAACGTTACGATGTACACCAGTACTTGCGAGGGCGGTCCCAAAACTTGCCGACCTAACAAAGGAGATACAAAAAAGTTGAAAAAGATTTTCTTTATTTCTTAACATAATCTCCTTTTAACTTAATGCATTTTTCCAGCGATATTCATATATAACAGCCTCGATACCCTGTTTACAGTAAGAATTGTCTAACTCCTTAAAATAGCCATCAACCGGTGACTCTACCTCTTCATTGTTGGCAAATCTCTATCTCTCTCTAATCCGAGGGAGCTAAATCTGCCGATTAAAGTGCGTAGTGAAGCAATTCGAACTTTAATTCATTAATTTTGACCATCATAATAGTGAATGTGTGAACTGGAGCATCATCTTGAAGAAACAACACCTTCTGTTTCGCCAAATGCGGCCTTTTTCTACAATTTCATCACTTGAACGCTGCAATAAATTAGTATAATATTCGACATTGACGGTTTCTCCTTAATCAAAATAATCATGTACTTAGCAAAGAACAAAGGCCACGACCTTGTCAACAGATGAAACCGTCTTCGCCTTTTTTGTCACGATTCTCCCATTCCAATCTCCTGCTTTGACTGTTTCTTTGTCTTAAGTGTGAAGTAGTGAATACATGTCTCGTCCACGTTTATAAATCGACGCATAAATTCGTCTTTATTGCGGCGAAACATTGCTAAACGCTCAGCTGAAACATTTTCACGACACTGTACTTGCTATATTGAAGGTAAGCGCGGCACCCATCTTACGCACAGCTTTTTCATCTTCAAATCCTAGATCAATATACAATATATAGCACTTTTTGAAATGTTTATCATTTTAGCTAGCTTATGCACCTACGCCGACGATCATCCAATACCATTTTGTGGATTTTCTTGACCGTATCTGGCATGGACACTTTAATTGGTCGACCACTACGGTATTCTTCTTGGCAGCTCGTACGGCTTGGTTAAAATCCTGTACTTTACAGTCGTAAATGAAGGGGCAGACTCCCCCAGAATGTAATCTAGCTCGGCCTTAATATTGGCTGGACTGAGACCTTTCAAATGGAAATATTTAATTACATTACCTTGACCAGTTTTTTCCATGTTTACAAATTCACCGAAATGGAGTTTCGAAACTTAAAATATATATTATACAAGGCTGCCACTTATCACCAAAACATATATATTTTTTCTTTCAAACCAGTAGCAACATTTACAATTGTTGTTTGGGACCGCCCTCGTAATTGGAAACTGGAATATCAGAAAGGATTCTATAGTACGCTGTTGAATAATTGGAAGTAGTATGCAAAAAATAAGGGAATACAGAGCGCTATTATTTTATTTATTTATTCGTTTTATTTATATACGAGTATTTTATTTTGGTATTGTTTTTATTTTTGATTGTTGTTTAAGTCAATTACAAACAATAAGAGTGAGAAACATATGGAGAGGCCTTTTATGTCTTTCTCAAAATATATGATATAGCGACTAAAAATGACTTCCATTTTTTGAAATTTTTTTGTCCAAAATTACCAATTTATATGTAAATATTTCAATTTGATGATAATGTCGGTAGCTATGATATTAAATTATGGCATAATGTAATTAATGTATTTTCAGAATATTGACCAGCCATGGCACAATGATTAGAACACGCGACTATCACGATAATGCATAGTAGGTTTGGTCCTCAATACAATTATCAAAACTTTCTTTGAGTAGCGGTTACTACGTTGTGTCTGACAAATACCTCAGGTAGTTAAGTAATACACTTGTCTAGTAAATGCTTCTCAAATTAACGTTCGGAATCGTCGGGTTAACCAGTAGGCCCACTATCAATAAACTTAAAAATAAACTTCGTTTAAATTTATTGAATTTTCATCATGGGATGCAAGGAAATTTATTATATTTCTTTGTTTTTTTTTTTTTTTTTTTGCATACATCATTTTTTTTGCATGCCTTGAATCCTCCCACACTTACTAAGTTTTATGAAATTATTTGGTTTAAATCCCCTTCATGGTGGATGGAAACTCTGTTCAAGCTTTATATAATCGGTAGGTAGTAATGTTAAAATTTGTTCAAACAAATATTACCATAACATGTTAGTATCATAAGTTGTTACTTACTCATACCAGGCTGTAGCGATATACTCACATATATATGCATACGCATACATATAAAGTAACGAGACATCTTCATAAATTCCTCTTCCGCCAGGAAGGGACTGCCTGTTACAGTTTCCTGCTGTTAGAAGAGCTTTCCGCTTGAGACATGCGACAGCAGTTTGTAAGGAACTAACAGATATGCCCACCCTCATCATTATTCATTCCCTTTTACGCTCCAGCAGAATGTTTCAGAAGCTACTTAAATTTAAACTGAGATTTTGCAGCAGCACAAAAAGAAGTTTTGTTTCAACCGGAATTGAATTTAACCGGAAGGCATACAATATAATCACAAACACGAATATGAGTGGGTGATTGCTTGTGTGAAAATGACACATTGAAAGGTGGCACAACAACAAAGTGAATATATAATTAAATTATTTTATAGAATATCGTAGTGTAACAAACACAAGGACATAAATGTCAACACTTTGTACGGATATCTATATCAGTACGTAGAATGGTAGGTGGGCCAAAGATGAAAGTGCATCCATCGATTGTGGCTTTGAATTTGTATGCGAAATTTCCCAATACAGTACAAATACTTCTCTGATTGTACGAGCATTTGAACTGAAGTGAATAAGAACTTGTTGGAGCCAGATCCTACATCATTAAGCTGCTGTTTGATTGAAGGTTGGAGACCAAGGCGGGCCGTATGGGTTTCTGTTAGTATAAGGCGTGTTAAAATGCATTAATTCCATTTAACACCAACTTGTATACTCGCGGCTGGACAGATATCAATGCATGCCGATTTTATTTCGCCCACAATGATCGCATTGTTCAGTAATGTCCAAGATAGTAACATGGATGGGGTGAGGATTGTAAATGATAAATGCGCCACTAATGATGAGCCTTAAGTTTTCTGTGGCATTTCAAGTATCCGCAGCATTGTCTGAGTGGTACTTAAATCTTTTAGCATCAAACCGTTTCGCGGACCTCCATGTAATAGATTGCAATTGTGTCTTTTCAAAACTGAAATAAAATAAGCGAAGAGTTATTTCATTTGGTTTATTATGATTTTATTAGAGGGAACAAATAGTTGTATTATTTATGGGATTAGTTAGATTTAGTTTGTTAGTACTTTATGGTTGAAGCAATTATAGTCCCTATTGATAAGTAATTTGACTATCTTCTTTCCACAAGCCTCTCCTGATATCGGTTTTGTGTCGTCAAGAAAATTTTGCAAATGCTTTAAAAAATGGTAATCATTTGGCGATAGAACTTTTTGTCCATACTCTCAGGGTTTCTGGCTCTTCGTTAAAAATATTTGCGGTTCCACGATGTCTTGATAGAATACAATGGCTTTCTTGTTGGCTAAATCTAGCCGTTATTAGTCGATTGCCTATTTCAATCTGGTAAGTTATTGATAGCCACTACATACTGGCTGATTCCCTTGTAATTCCACCCAACACACAGACAAATCTTCTAGGGTACCAGTGACAACCTTTCCGGCTGTTGTTCTTGCATGTGACTCGTTATTCATACCCCCTCCTCATCCACTTCAAAAGTGGGTGCAGCAAGTTGCTGGTTTCTATATCGTTCAGAAGATTACTATTCGGTCAAATGTGCAGCACCTAATAACGCGCTGTGTAAAATAGAATTCAATAAAATCGAGCCCAAAGTCTTCAAAATAGTACCGCTCTTTAAATCGCCAATAAACGTCAAAGTTTAAATATGTCTGCATCTCAGAAATCAATTTGTAATTTTTAAGCGTTATAAGTTATTACTATTAAAAACTGGTTTTACCGATTTTTTATTTTAGGGATAACAAATATTCAAGGAGCTAACACGCATTCTATTTAATTTCAACTTACCCAGCGGGACCAACAGCTTAACGACGATTTCGAATGTCGCAGTTTGAGAAGCATTAACTAGACTTTTCTACTACTCGACTACTCGAAGTGTTCGTCAGATACATCGATGTGATAGTCGCTTACATAAAGTTGGTTAGCTTTATCGTTGATTAAACCCGCGGTCATGTAAACGATAATCGCGTATACTAACAACGCGCTACGGGCATTTTTTTTCATAAATTGTTTTTTATTTGGTAACTCTCTGAATAATTTTGGAAACATATAACGAATTTCTCCTTTCTAGACATCATTATATTTACTTTTATTATTATTTGAAAAAATTTGATATTTTTCGATCCATATAATTGGTTCCTTATTTTCAACCCCCTCACAAAGGGGTTCGTTCGCAAAATATGGTCGTATTTGTGTTTTAGTGATTTTTTAATTCGACATTACTATTTGCGGTTCGCTAAGACAAATAGTAAAGACGATCTCTTATCTCTACGATTAGATACTCTGCCTTCGAGGTATAAAAATATTGAAATTGTTGTTCATTTGGAAGCTTCATGAATATTCTTTACACCACCTGGGCGATATTACTTTTTCTGAGTACTGTAGAAACCCAAGAATTATGTCATTTTTGTGTATGCGAGATATAGAATTACCGAGCGGTCCGGTCTGCCATCAAAATTGATCGATTTTGTAATTTTTTCTCTGAAACTCCCTGTGACAGCAGCAGTCTAAACTTTTGTTTACCGTATTGATTGATATTTATGAAAACTTTAGAAAAATCGACCAGGTAACAAAGAGTATCTTTGGTACTTTTTACACAAATTACAGACTTAACCGAAATCTTCTTAGTTTCACATATTTTATGCTGTTATTCACAACCTAATCACATTTTAATTCTGAACATGAAAATGGGGGCGTTGTCCCGCCCTTTTAGTACTTCCCATACAAGTGACCAATTTAACCAAAATATTTGGCGGTTGTTAAGTCTTTGCCAAAATAGGATCTGAGACAAAAAATGGACGAAGTGTTTTGCATGTTCTGGTATCTCCCATAAAAATTCGCCGATTATCCCAAATTCAATCTTTTCTCTGGAGTTTTTATTTAGCAGGCTTCAGTAGCTCAGCGTTGTTAATTGTATTGGCTGTAAAATGACTGCAAAACTTGATAAAACCCGACCAAGTAACAATGCTCAGTGTTGTTAATTATATTGGCTGACAAATGACAGCAAAACTTGATAAAACCCGACCAAGTAACAATGCCTCTTCTGGTATCTTCCACATAAATTGTCTAATAAACCTATATATTAGCTTAGCTTTATACCTCCCTTTCACTTCATTTCATTTCATTTTATTTAATTTCATGTTATTTCATTTCATTTAATTTAATTTCATTTCATTTCATTTCATTTCATTTCATTTCATTTCATTTCATTTCATTTCATTTCATTTCATTTCATTTCATTTCATTTCATTTCATTTCAGTTCATTTCATTTCATTTCAGCAGAGTAAAAACAATAAAATTATTAGCAAAGCAGTGTTGATCAGGGATAATTCGTCGAAAACAAAATTTCCTTTAAACAACATACTCAAAAACTTGAGCAATATGTGACAGCTTTGCAGTTTACAACCTCATTTTTATGACCACTTTTATTAACCGAAAAGGCCGTTGCATTTTTCCATTTTTAAATGAAATAACCCTAGCGAATACATTTCGAGAAAATTATTCCAAGCAGCAGTAACAAATATGAACAACATTGTTTCAGTAAAAAGGATATTCTATTGCGATGCTCAATTATATTCCCATAATTTCTTCTCCCACCAAAATAATTGTTAAGGCTTTTAACGCTCTTACAACAATGTGGAATTATCGTACAATTATCATGATAAATCGTCATTTAATTTCTTCAAGACACCATCGTCCCATAGCAACGCTGTGCTCATTAACACTGTAAGACTCGTTGTTGGAATTTTTCACTTACCGCGTCTTAGCGATAAATCCACGTAAAATCCACCATTTTCCGGAAGCACTAATGAAAGTTGTTGAACTCACAAAGCGATGATGGCAAGAACAATTTTCAATCATAACATAATTATACTCGTAAGATACTAATGTGTTCTGCCATATACGGTAGTGAATGATTGCAATACGACGCAGCAAAACTCGATGAAAACCAATTACCTCCGTTCAATTTGGTTCATTGCTGTTAGTGGAATAGGCTTATGCACTAGACACATACGTCGCATGCGTTATTTACTTCTCACTAACATACTAGCATTTGAATATACATCTATATATACATACATATGCATTCTAGAGGTACGATATGCATGTGTTAGTATCGCTGACATGCGATGCTGTGTAAGTCTCTGTTGCTCATTTCGCTCTTAGATTAAGTCATCTTCAATTTTAAACTTAATTTGCCACTGTGACTGCCACCAAATTTCATTCCATTCCTCAAAAAGGCAGAGATCCAGCTATTTTCAACATTCGTAAGATTGAGGCCGTATATTCTAGTTCTAATTTCATCTAAGAGTGTGCTGTGTTCCTAATTGGATTTGTGTCATCATTCCGTGTGAGAGTATGTATGATTGTATTTTAGTGGCAGTTTGTCGTTATGTGTGCATCTGTGTGTGTACACTCGTATATGAGAATTTGATTTTGTACTCACATAATGCCACCGCGACTGGTGTCATAGTTTAGTAAACGCGTATTATGCCGCCATGTTATGTGCGATGTGGGCTGTGGTATCTTCGATATGACACACTGGAGTTCAATGGTACTGCCGGCTTTGTAGTATTTCTCCGGTGTCGCCGAACCACGTTCATCCAGTATTTCCACATGAGGAACTGTAAGTGAATGGGAGAAAAGAAAAGAGCAGGAAACCATAAAAAACTTCACAATGAATTACACACAGAAAAAGAAGGGGGTCATTGTGTACGGCAATGAAAACGACAAGAAAATTCCTAAGGTCGTACATAAACGTTACACACCGATTATGTTTACATATGTAAGGCTGTATACATATGTACAACGTCTAAATAGATAAAAAAAAGTATCTTTCGTATACGCAAGTAGGAGCCTACTTATTTAAACTCACGCTTATACACCACAATGCCAGCAGGGATGAGAGGCCCAGTCATGATATTATGATTTTCAAAAATTGGCCATTTTCAGGAAATTCTTTCCCACGAAGGCCGGAAGCCTTTAAAACAGACCCAGAAGAATATGAGTTTCATTAAACGCACGACATACAAGTTTCCGCAACAAAATGTTGCATATTATGAGAAAAGTGTAGAGTTGGGGAATCAAGCATCGAAGAGACCCTCGAGCGAAGCTCATTTTCCTGTACACACACTTGGCCCCATTGTGTATAAATGGATGGGAGTTTTAATTGAGAAAACGCGAAAGGGAGTAGGCGGAATACAGGAACAGCAAACAGTAAACACCAGAAATTGAATAAGCTGCGGATAGCAGTAATCGTGAATTTTAAACTGCAATATAATTCTATAATACGAGATTGGAAGATTACAAAAGATTAGAAGATGATAAATTTATTGCGGTAAAGCAGTGAAACTACAGGATTATAAATAAAAAATTAAGTACGAATTTGCCGAACGGAAATTTGTGAGAAATTTGACAGTTTAAAGGAATTTTGTACGAACATCCAGAGAAATGTTGAGTATCCAAAAATGTACATACATTGGAATTAATACGGAAATTCAGCTGATCGGCCGTGTCATTGTGGTTAGAACACACAATTACTATGCATATGGTCGTGACTTCGAACTTCCAAACCAACCACGTATCGATGTGTCTGGCGAGGACTTCGGCTAGTTGAAAAATCAATTAGTCCAGTAGATGCTTCTTAAATTGATATTCGAAATCGTTGGAATAGAAAGCGTGTGAATTAAGTGATTATGAAAAGCTCTGCCACATCCCATTTTTAGAATTCAAGGAAATTTGTTTGTCTGTTGGTACGTAATTTTTGTCAGATAAATTGACTTACACATATCTTCACTCATTGGTCTTTTGCGTTGATATATGTATTTACCTTTAGCCATATATATCACAAATCTGGCATATCTGTAGCCTAAACTCCTGCAGCATTTTCAAGTGCATACATAGCATTGCAATAATCAAAGAAAACATTTCTTTGATTTTTCATAGATTTTGAGGTGTTTTTTTCGGTTTCGATTCAGATATAAAGCACCGTTTACTTCATAAACTATGATGCGTTTTATAGATGTGGGGTTGAAATTGATTTGTTTTCGCGCATCTTCAGTAATCTCAGTTAAAGAAATCTTTCAAATCTTCCGGCACATGTTGACCGCTTTTGAATGTTAAAGTAAAGGTGAATCCACCGTAAGTTGAATCCATCTGTAATTTTTTTTATATTAATTGCGAAAAAGTATTGCAATGCGGCATTTCTGGACATTTAACAAGCCTGTGATAGGGTATGACACGAAGGTTTATTATCCAAATTGAGGAAAATATTACCCACAAATTTCTTCATTTTTCTGAAATCTTATTTATCTGAACGAACCTTTTTTGTTAAACACGGCGAAGACATGTCGGACATGCTTAAATCGCATGCGGGAGTACCTCAAGGCAGCATTATTGGCCCTACCTTATATCTGATTTTCACTTCGGATCTACCCACACAAGAAGGGACTCTTATCGGAACGTTTGCAGACGATACAGCTGTTCTTGCCACTGACGTCAACCCGAATCAAGCATCTAAAAAATTACAAAACCATCTCGATACCATAACAAAATGGCTGCAGAAATGGAGAATAAAGGCAAATGAAACGAAATCGGTTCAGGTAACGTTTACACTTCGGAGAGGATGTTGCCCTCCCGTGTCTATTAATAATGTTGAAATACCTCAGGCAAATGATGCAAAGTACCTAGGCATTTATTTGGACGGAACACTGACTTGGAGAAAGCACATATCATGGCTTTTGAATGGCAAATCCAAATCATCCCTAGATAACAAATTAAAAATCTATAAATGTGTCTTAAAGCCCGTATGGACATATGGAATCCAGTTAAGGGGGACTGCAGGAAACTCCAACCTTGAACTGCGAATCATTACCGGTGCACCCAGATACTTCTCGAACAAACAATTGCATAGAGAATTGAAAACACCCTTCATTAAGGAAGAAGTCCAAAAATACTCCGCTAGATACATGAATCGTATTCAACAACATCCGTCCAATCTGATGAGCGAAACACCATTATTTACCAGACTAACGAGGAGAACCACGCAGGACCTGGCTACTCAGGACGAATACAGCAGTAGGGACACTCAAGGAAGTGTTCCCGAATAAAAATAAAATTTTAGTATATAAGTAGTATGTAAGACAATGTAAATATTACTGAATGTCCAAGGACAGATTGTAATAAGTACAGAATTTAATTGCGATAGATAGATAATAGATAATTCTATTTGCGATACAAAATTTAAGAAATACTCTTTATTTAATACTTCTATTATTATTGCAAAAATCGCAAAAGGCATTGGGAATGAACTGAACCCGAAGAATATTCCCGACGCTTTTTTTTGTAGAATCTATACTCTATTCAAGTGATTTTGTTTCGAAATATGTATTAAATGTTGTGGTATATTTGAGATTTGATCAAAATTCGCGTGAAGCCAGGTGAAATATTTAAGTTTCCATGATGAAAAGTGCGGGAATATGGATACTTTACTCTAAAGATATGTACGATGGTAGCGCAAGAGAACAGTTGTTTGGAGAATTTTGTTAGGAATTCAAAATTATTTATTGATTTTGAGTTATTTTATTCTGCAGTGAAGTAAATCGACATATTCTGTGAATTGAAATACAAACAAATCAAAATTATGAGCTGTCATAATTCTAAACCCTATGCTAAATAGGGTTAAGTAACATACTATGCATAAATCAAAAATTGTCAAATAAAGCAATCGGATTGAAAATGTGCTTTTGTGCAGAAAAAAATATGAAAGTTTGTAATTATACGAGTACACCAAATAATAATCAAATACCAAAACTTCAAGAGCTAATAATAAATAATTCCATCTCTAACTCACAATAATAATGTCAGTGCATTCAACCAATGAAAGAGTTATTCCGGCTCAACACCACAGATAGATTTGCCACAGAATACAAAAGCATATATATGTAGTTTAGATGTCAGCCATGAAGAAACTACCAATCGTTGCCCACCACCATATTCCTTTAAATGCGGAGCTACCAACACATTACATTCAGTAAACCAACATTTTGACCTTAGGATAATTTCCTAATGAGAAGGGAGTATTTCAAATTATGTGGAATGAGTGAGCGTAAGAATGATGGAATGAGTGACTGAGTCTGAATAGCTGGCAGAATGAGGGACGATTGTGGCGACTTTTATTGCCACTGCTCTTGATGAGGTTTTGCTTGAGTAGCACTTTATCTCAGAAAACTCGTACTTGACGCTATCGTTGTGACGACTAACATTGAATGGCAGTTGTGTCGCTGGTGGTCTGTGTTCTCGAATACTGCCTGGTAGTATTTGACTGAAGCCGTAGGGCGACAAGTGCCAAATTACTGCAAAGTTGTACTTATAGCTATCTGTGTCTGTATGACAGTTACTTACTACATTATGCAGTCATACATGTATATTTGCTTGAGATCATCGAGTCATTCTGTACATATAACGATATAATTTTTCTGTACGATAAGCTCTAAACAGGAGGAACAGCCTGATACGGATGATGGAGAGGATGATGAGGCTGCAACGACCAATTTCAACATTTTTTCTTTTACATAAAAAAATGGAAAAAATCATAACAAAGAAAACGGCGTTTTCATCGAACTAATAAACAGGCTATGAGGCAATAACCTGACTTTCAATGC
>JAHXMU010000823.1:116095-131695 GCA_019455685.1 Philornis downsi
AGTACAACTACTTCAAAGATATGAAGTTAAAAACGGTACAGAAATTTTAGTCTGATGTTCTGACCCCCTTGCCCAAAGTAAATGATGTGCCGAAAAGGGCATCATAAATCGTCAGATTTTTACAAAAAATAAAAAAAACACCGGGGACTAAAGCACAATACAAGAAACAAAATAATAAGTTTTCGAAGATTCCTGATTGGAAATTACTTGGACCACTGATTCCTGCCAAATGAGTCAATTTTGTTTTGCGATCCTGATTCGCAGAATTATGTACGAGTATGCTAAATTTCTGATGCGTTATAAACTTAGCGAATTTATTTATTGCATGTAAACCTTCAAAACGTTTATATTAAATTTCCATCAAAACAGTCAATTTGTACGGGAGATACCAGAAGGGCTGCAAAAATACCAGTTACTTTCGTTCACATAACTCAGTTCATCAAATGTATGATGTGTGTCAAATTTTACTGAATTCGCTTCAACTTATTAAAGGACATGAAGCTAAAAATATACATATAGGTTAAATCGGGCAGAAAGGGCGTCGTTATTTGGAGGATTTTTTTCATATTTTTTTACAGTCCAAAGTAATTGACAAAATCTTAGGCTAACTGTAGCCTAAACAAATTCCCTTGCACGCCATGTATGGGTTACGCGGTTCAACTAAATGCAGATTGCTGTATGGAGGCTCGAATTTTCGATTGTAGGAAGGGTAGTCTTTTGCGCTAACTATCGCGACACAGTTGGTCACATCCACTGCATTTAAGAATGTTGGCTAATTTGTGTAGAAGCTTGCAGAAGGTTCCTTTTTCGTTCTTAGTTCACTAAACGCATAATGTGTGTAAAATTCGACTGAACTCCAATTCAACGACTTGAATGATATGAGTCTTTGAATATATGGGTTAAATTGGTCATTTGTATGCGAAACACTAGACGGGGCGTGATTAGTCAGCCTTTTTTCAAATTCTACAAAGTACTAAAAACCTATACAACGAACAAATATTTTAGTTACTCAAGTCTATGAATGCGGAATTATAACGATTAAATTGAATTTCAGAAAATCGGTTGTTTTTTGTGGAACGTAAAAGAATTAGTTAATCGATATAGTTCATTTAGAGTTCCCAATTACAATCTGGAAAAATGTTATTGCTTCAAACTCTATTCAATCTTGGTATTGATAAACTTACTGTATTCGAGTTTTAGTTTGAAAATTTTAATTTAGAAAGCAAATAACATTTCAAAATTATGAACATATTTGCGAAACCCCAAAAAAAAACAGGTAGTTAGAGCAGAGAACTTCACGAAAATTCAGTTGAGTTCCACTTTAGTAGTTTAATTTAAATATATATATATTTAATTTAAATATTTAAAGGTAAAAAGCCTTGGAAGGCATTTGTGGATTGACCTAACAACAACGGAGTGCAAATGTGTGGTACATTTAGTAGTGATTAAGATGTGTTGAGAAATTTGTAACAGTCTGGTCGACCATAATGAACTTTAACTGAAGTTAACATCAATAAAACAAAGAAAATGGTGGCAGAAAAATTATCATTTGAGTTTGAAATACCCGAAGAACTTTCAGCATCATATTAATAATTTCTTAAAATTTTGCGTGACTGTTTGGGAATAAAGCAGGTTGTTATTCTACAAGTTCCGAAATACCTGAATTTTCAACAAAAATTTTATCTGGCAGAGGTCGTTGGTGATACGCTAGAAATAGTTAATATCGACTCCTCTTTCATAAAACTCACCATAACTAGTGATGAGATATGAGCTTACGAGTTTGATGTGAAAACAATCAAGAATCGCAGAATGACGCCTTGCAACAAAAGGGAAATCGATAAAATCACGTCAAAGTCTACTGAAAGTCGAAGTAAAGTTGACTGTTTTCTTTGATTATGGCAGTCTTCTATCCTGGAGATCAGACGGTAAACATAAAATATTTTTTAAGAGTCTTGTAGCATTTGAGAGAAGAAATTTGTTAAAAGTTATTAAATTTATGAAATAAAAACTCGTGAACTTTGCACCATGATAACGCACCACATCAGAATGATGTCATTGTGGACAAATTGCAAATTACCATTTGTTCTCCGCCAGATTTTTCCCCTATTCAAAGCTTGAATTACCACTACGACACATCCGTTTTCAGTCGATAGAAGACGTAAAAGGGAATTCGTTTGTTTTGATGATAGGATTCTTTGCAGGCATAAAGCAGCATTTAAGTAATGCAAATTGACGCAGACGAAATTTCTCCGAACAATACTTTTCACTTCATTCTCTTATCATGATATTGCATGTTTTTATTTTCCACTTTCACTTTCCTGATTTTATATTTTTCATAATATTATATTTTATTTTTTATTTTCCCTAAAGATGCCAACGACTGATGCAAATTAATAAATTCACATATAAATATTGGTTGTATTTTCATGCATCTGCACACTATGAAAATTTCAACAACAATTTTTTCAACAAATTTCAGTCAAAAATGTTTAATTTTATACAGCTTTTCTGCGTCAACATAAGAGCAGCAGCTTAAACGACGCAAATCCTCTGCACTGACACCGATTGAAGCATGCAATCTAAACTGCCCTCAACTGTTCTATTTCGAAAGGGGCCTTCCTTTGAAGGCGATACAACCAATTTAAATGAATTATAAATATTTTATGTTTTGTAGACCAAAACTAAAATTTATGTCAGCTTGAGATTTCGCCAGATCTTAGCCGGGGATTGCAAATGGGCCATGTCGGCTCACCGCTTCCGGCAACTTCCACACAAAATTGGTTTATTTTTGAAAACGCAGTCTTCGCAGTGTAACTTTTAATTCGTTGACAGTTGTATCTCGAATTTTTACCCATTGCATTGCAGTAAACAAAATTTGAAAATTTGATTGATTAATCCTTTTTCTTTCTAAAATGTTGGATTTAATTTCAATATTCTTAGCATTATATAATTTAAATATCTGTATAAAATGCGGTAAAATTTGGAGCGTATCATGCGTTTCATAAACTTAGTTCTGGAAATGAAAATGTATAAAATTGTTCCGCTCCTCTGACACTTTTATTACAAATTACCGTTTTAACCTAAATATTCTTAGTTTTATATCTTTTCATCTGTTGCAACAAATTGTGTCGAATTCGGTCACGTTAACAGTTTACAAAGCACAGCCCAAGAATAAAAATGGACACCAATGCCACGCCCCTTCTGCTAATATTTATGCAAATTGATCGTTTTCCGAAATTCAGTTTTTTCTCTGTAGCAGCTATTTGGTAATATGTAGTAACCTGATTTTTTGTCAGTTACATTATTTTCTAACTGTTGGTGAAACTTATGGAAATTATGGAAAAAGGGATGAAGTAACGATGTCAGTTCTGCAATCTTCTATACGAATGTCCGATTTGGCACATATGCTATAGCTTCATATAATTCAAGAAGATGTGGTGAGGTTGACACTTCACACCCCTTCTAGTACCAATCATACAAGTGGTCCGATTTGTCGAATTTTAATCTTTTCCCTTTGAGTTCCTAATTCACTGTAGTAATTTAAATTTTAGTTAATTTTTTTTTTGCGTTATAATACTTAATAAGGTTTCAAAACATCAATCGAATAACTGTGTTCTTCTTGATGCCTCAAATACAAATTTTCTAATTTACACCCTGTTTCCATAAAACAAATAGTTCAATTCGGTCATGAAGAAGAAGAAGAAGTTATTTGAATTCTTTCTTGTAATTCGAATAGATTAACGTTTTGAAGAGCTTTTATCTTTATTTAAAATGATTAAAATAAAACTATAATTCTTGTATAAAACAATGTGAAGGAACATTAAAACCATATATGATGGCATCATTGTTTATTGAAAACTTTTATAGTCTGTTAACAAAGCTTTCGTTCCTAGACGATTGTTTCGTCAACCGTTTTGAATATTTTATAAAAAGAGTTTGTTAATACACATATTCCTAGCTTCATAAATTTTATTCAATTACACAAAGCTTTGTATAATTTAACACCCTTCAGATGCTTATTAAGCTTTGTTTCACGAATGAAAATGAGGTACCAGGTACACAATTTGATCGATTTTGCAAAAATTAGTAGTCGCCTAATAAGTTTTAAGCAAAAGACTTCGATAGATATGTGTATATTTTGCTATGATAAACGGAGAGTATCGGCGTTAAATAAGCGATACGCTATGTAAGGTATATACTGACACTGACGTATAGCGATTTAGGTGGTTAAGTCATGTATGAACTCAAATGCTTCAGCTAGAAAAGTTTTTGACAACGAACAAGATGGGCGGCCAAGAGGCTGACCAAACCTCCTTTGAAAGGATCAGTATTTTGATATATTTTAAAAATTTGGTGTCACGAATTTGAGAAGAAACACAGTATGACATATAAGGAAGTCTATTCTAGTCGCCACCTAATTAAGTAAGTAAGATATTGTGCGTTAATTCAAATAATTTTTAACAAGAAAATCTCTACTTCAGGCGCACCGTACATTTTTACACCAACTTAAATGGACATTGGGCGAAGCTATATGTAAGTCGGTTCAACTGACTGAAAGTTCAGTACTGGTGACGTTTGACTTCCTTGTGGTAACGGTTACCAATTTAATGCATCGGTTTTAGCCTAAAGGTCAAACTATATCAGTCAGACTAAAGTGAATGAAATTCCCATCCTGGGCCCATTAAAATTATTCATCGCCTTTCTTAGGTTTAAAACAATAATTCATGTTATTATTGTACAAGCGGATACTCTTGTATAATAATTTTTCTTCTGTAATTTGCTCCATGTAGACTGCAATTATATTTTTAATTAAATTTTTTCTTATCATGCCATGTTCACTATAAAAACCACAAGTCAGTATCAGGCATCAACGTTTACAAAGACGCATCAACTTATTCGCTCTGGTTTACTGACGGCAACACGAGAAAGTGAATAATCAATCATGGGCAAGATTTTACATGAATAATAAAGTTATTTTTTATAATGAAATATTTTCATAAACATTTAAAGCATATTTGAAATAGAGCACGCATACACGCGAGCAACCTGATGACTGCGTTTGCCACACACGCCAACGGTTTAAGAATTGACAATGAAACTACAAGGAAAAGTAATTATACTGGACCCCCCTCCACCTTCAGGAACGTGCACTCAAACAACACTGAAGTGAAGAATAAACACTTGGAATGTCTTTGGTGGATCTTTTTAGAATTACAAACAATTGATCCATGACAGGATACGACCTTAAATGGTGGATAAAGTGTAGAATCTGTTAAAACTTCGTTGGAAAAATACTTGAATTCTAATTTGCATTTGCTATGGGTAAGACAAACCGGTACTCAGTGCTATGGTTTAAATGAAAAGTAATAATAGTTCGCTCATGGAAAAATATAATGGACGGTTAAACGATTATTATATTATAGTTATTATTACAGTTAATACGATTATTTATTTTTATATTAGGTAGCTTTAGTAACCTATATTTCTTATTGTATAAAAACGGTCGGATTATTCAAGTTGCCGTTAGATAGGCCATATTTCGTATTCAAAAACTACTTGGCCAATTTTCAGATTGCCTTATGTATGAGCGTCCATCAAAGATGGACACCAGCAACGAGAAAACACGCCATATTCTGCAGTTGTCTTAGGGAAAGGTTCAAACGTAAACAGTGTTTATAGGATTGATACTATAACAGCCAATTCTGCACAATTTTGTTTTTGTCTATCCAGTTACGGTAATTTTAATGTCAAAGAGACACCACACTATGGAAGGCCAATTTTTGAAAATGTCGTTAAATAATGGAGAACTTCAAGTGTGAATGTTACGTGCCTAAGGGCTAAACATTACATAAAAAGGTCAATATATGGATGACATATAAGTTAACGCAAAAAAATCTCGTATACCGTATTTCCATCAGCGAATCATTGCTGAATTCTTACAAAATTGAATAATTTTTTAGCAGATGGTGGCCGGTGATGGATAAAGCCAGGTGATTACCACCTGTTCCTGTTTTGATGAATGATTTTATTGGTGAGAAATTCGTGTCAATAAAGAAGAATGTGAAAATCGTCTGTCACAGTGAAATCAAATGAGACACATTTGGATTGACTTCAAAATACGAACAAGTCATCAAACAATACCGTGCGTACTTGATCTAAACCCGATCATTCTACCTATGCTAAATAAACCTTTCAATTAGTAAGTTGAATTATATAGGATAAGAATTTTTATTTGCCGAATGCAACCTGTTCATTACACGGAATTTGCATTTTTTCTTGAAAATAGACCCATTTCTGAGAAAGAAAAGTTCACCGAGAAAATGTCAGAAAGATGAATGACGCCAGTTGTCTGAAGAGTCAGAAATATGCTCTCTACTCCGGACTTATTGGCTAGATCAATGGAGTTTTCTGTCAACCTTTTCAAGGCAGTTTGAACTGCAGGGTTGGGGCCTGCAGAACTATTGGATCGGTCTAACTTCATAATCTTGTACAGCTTAATGACCACCGTCGCTGCTGGTTATAGCGGCATCAGTTGCTGCATTACAATTGAATTGAAACCGGATAGCTCGGCTAGTAAATCTGACCAGAGGTTCTTTTAAATCTCTATGGGTCATACATATGTTTCGAGATCTTGAACATCGATCTATCGGGGGTTTCGAAAGGCTTGAATGTCGTCGATTGAAAGGAGTTTTTGCCGTCTTCCACCTATAAGGTTACTACATCATAGAGATGTGATAGCGATTGTTCAATCTACCCGCACATATGTGTGAAAATTTCCCTTTGCGAATTTAGGTGACCAATCGCATAAAAAATGTTACTTAAATTACAAATTTTCAGCGGCTTTGCTGTGAAACTCCCGCCAGGGTGTTCGATCGTTTACGTGGAGATCAGGAGATCAAGCCCCAAGGCTTGACTTCCCACCGGAAAGGATAGTGAAGAACTTCTGGTGGGAGAATTACGCGGGTTGAAATTGAAATCATTGAACTTCATATTCAAATGTGGATTCACATTGCACCTGGTTGCTTTAGGCTCATATAGCAACAGAGGTGGTAGGATAGGCCTTCGACAATTGGAAGTATATCCTTTGCTGGCATACTCAATTTGGTACCTTCTGACTGAAACAAATAGCCGACTGTTGCGGTAGTTTGCTGCCTAATTTGTCGAATCTTCTTCTTTAGGGGAGTGTTGGCAACGAGTCACGCCGAGACTCTCTTAAAGCCCAATGGGCTCTGTAGTTTTTGAGATTGATAGTATGGGTCTGATTTTATGAATTGCATTAATGAATGCATTGTTTAGTTTTCGGTGAAGTACTTTTTACGAGCGGACTTAACTAACTACAAAATAATGCCTGTCCAACTGTCCTTCATTACTCATGTGCGCGGTTTGGGATATGGAACGACCCTTTGAAGTTTCAGAAAACCCCGAAAGATTTGTTGGCTCAATATTGGTGAGTTTACACATAAACACATTAAGGGGAGCAAAAATGTTGGCACTGATTTTAATTAAATTCAACAAATCCCATTTTCCAGTGTGCAATTCAATCCCACATCGGCCACATTGGCTCTATAGACGCAAATTTGGATAACAAGCATGAAATGATGGATTTGTGCTAAAGCTTCTTGCCGTCGAAGATTGCTGCAAAACTTTGTGTACGTCATTTTCACATGTCAAATCACACTCATTCCCGCCTATCCTTCAAGGGGAATCCTTGGTTCATCGGTCCTCCTCACATCTAACGTTGGACATGGTTGGCTCGTAACGTTTATGGTTTATCTTGGATCTACAACAATATTTTGGTTTATGGTTTATTCTTCCATCTATCTCGCTTATGACACGAATGATGTGGTCAAGTTGATTGGGATGGTAGTTTGGGAAAACTGCTCGCACAAGTTATTCATGACGTAAGAGCGTTCAACCAGTAGCAACCAGTAAAGTAGCACATAGAGAAATCTGAACACAAGAGGCGAAAATTGAAAAATCCTAATCTCCAGTGTAAAATCAGTACAGTGGACTTTTAGAAATCAGAAGGATAATGTGGACGATGATGAGATGTGGGGTGCAAATGATGACGATGATGACACTCAAAGGAGGAGGAGAGGGAGGAGAGTCAAATGTGTTTCTTCACTCGCTCATATAAACGTGATTGATTGTAACACATTACTTGTAGCACAACTGTATAAACTGTCTAACGACTTTTTAAGGATAGCCTTGCATAGTTGTATGCACGGCAAGTATAACACTAAATTTGTACATAAGTGAGTGTGTGTGTGTGTTTATGGTACTTACCAATTACAGTCAAGTAGACTAACAACACTAAAGGCGGATGTGATGAAACTTGACACTCATAAGGACCCTCGTCACGTTCATTGGCGTATTGGATTAAAAGTTTCCAATCGTTTGGTTCTTCAAATTCCAACGAGTAGCGGGAGTCACCGCTGTAAGTGTGGCGGCCAAATGTGATGAGTGCCAGTTCGTCGCCTTTTCGTCGCATCCATGATACCTTTGGAGTGAAGCAGAAATAATGGAAGAGAGGAAGAGAGAAGTAAAATATATTTAAAACGAAATGAAGTACAAAATAAACATTTATTTATTCCTACAAAATTGAGATAAAAGTGGAAAGAAAACGACGATGAAATTAACAACCCAGAGCGCAAATACAGTTAAATTACTTAACATCAAAATATACTTTATTTTCTGCTCGATGCAAACGTGATTTTTCGCAACCAACTCATTCCATCAAATACCCTCTTCGCCGGACCTCACATGACTGAAAAGATATCTGCCATAAACAAATTTTGTTGAATTGCCAGCCGGATACAATTCTCTGCGATATCGTTAAGGATATTTGCACTACTACAGGGATATGAAGATATGTGGACCCATAGAGTATAAGCATGCTTTATTGTGTAGTCGTGTGTGTGTATGTGTGTGTGGCTGCGTGTTGAAGTGCTTTAGTGAGATTAGGAGGGTTTTAAGTCTTTTCATCTCTTATCGAAGATAAACATTTATGCGACACATTGCAAGTAGGGAACCTTTTACTACGAAGGGTTTTCACCGTTACGCTTGACATTCCACCAAGTTGACTCATTTGATATGCGTGATACGAAAGGGAGCGATAGTAGGAATGAAAATGTTTTTATAGTTTAACGAGCTGGCAATCTAAGTTTCATAATCAAAGTAACAAAGCGTTAAAACAAAAAAGGGCTATTCGAGAATATGTAAAATTAGCTTTAGGATACGTGAAATTTACGTAATGTTGGGTACGTGAAAATTGTTTGCAGTAATCAAGAAAATAAATGAGGTTAAGTATTGACACAAGATGCTTTACTAAGTTATTTGTACAATGAACCCCAGATTAAGTGTGGTCCATATCTGTCAATCAGAAAGTATTTAAGTTTAATACTATCTTTCTCTGTTTAAGGATTCTTTCGCTTCAACGATTTTTGCTGCCTGGAACCAGTATCGAAGCTCTCTGCTATCGCCACCTGACTACCAAAAATACGAAGCTTGTAGATACTAGAATGTCGGTATCAGAAAGTACATACTTCATGTACCCGTACACCTTTCCTGATCCCTTCCGTTATGCATATTGCATAAAAAAATAGTATTTATACAAATTTTTGAATACCACAAATGATGATTAGCATAACCATCATTTGTTTATTTATTGAATAAACGAAATTATAGGAAACTTGTAATGTAGAATGTCTTTTTTTTACGATACAGCTAATGTGCAAACAGGTTCGAATTCACACTCGTAGATGGCAAGATAGTTGTAGTGTTTTATAATAATTTATGGGGAAAAAACACATTTTATCTCCTCTTTGACTGATTAATACGCTTATGTATTGGTTTATGAAAACTACGACGTTTTTTTAGCGTTTTGTTCCGAGTAACTTCTTACTTCAAAACTGCTGTAATGTCAGTTGTTGTTTTTGAAAAACAATCAGTCGGATAACCACGAAATTTTGGTACAAAATTTAACTAATATTATATATATCGAGGTTCACATCTTGTGCTTAACTGCACTGTATTCAGTATGATTTGGTATGCACCAAACGTTTCCTTAAGGTAGTTCTGAGAACGAAAACTAACTGCATATCCACACTTGTTAGTATACCATCCATAAAATATTCGATGACAATATAAAAATCGATAGTATTGGGATATTCCTTTTAGCCCTTTCCGCACAACTTCTGTAATTTCTAGTTTACACTTTTGACCACTCTTTGAATTATAATGCTTGATGAAATTAAAAACCAATACCGAAATTTCAGCAAAATGAGCTGACTGAAATA
Organism: Philornis downsi; assembly: GCA_019455685.1. Classification (NCBI taxonomy): domain Eukaryota; kingdom Metazoa; phylum Arthropoda; class Insecta; order Diptera; family Muscidae; genus Philornis; species Philornis downsi. Next base: position 126,394 of record JAHXMU010000823.1, read on the forward strand.
TAGCTTGACCCAATATTCTTTTGCCTTAGTGCAGAAAAGTGAGGGGTGCCAGAAGTTGTATGGCTGGCACCAAAAGGATCATGGTTACTTCATAGATTTCTCTCACATTTTTCCAACCATTGTAAGTAAATATATAATATAATATACATATGTATATATATATATATATATATAAGGGACGAAAGTCCAGGCTAATACAACGTACTAATTTCAAATTACAGAGGAAATATTGAATTTCGACAATTTTATAATTGATGTAGGAGGTACGTTCTGGTACGTTCTGGGTACGATTGAGGAGCATTTTAATTCCCAAATTTTACTTTACCCACTTATTAAACCAATAAAAGATACGAACATACGAATTTTCGAGTCAAATTACTTATTTGTGTGGTAGACATCAGAAGGGGTGTGCTTAACTGATAGATTTTTTTCACATTTTGTTAAGCAGTATAAGCAAAAAGAATTTCCAATCGGTCAGTTTGTGTGGTAGGCTACGATCTGACAAAGTATTAGACGGTGCTAAGTTTTAAATAGTTTTCGAAAAATATACGACAGTTAATGTATCCACCAGCCAGCCAGACAAACAGGCATCGCTTAATCGTCTTTACCACATTTTGCCAATATATACTTGGTATTTTAAACGCTCTCTTCTGAGTGTTACATTTTGTCATATCAATTGATATATATATTCGGTACTTCTGGTGGAGGCATTTCCATTCAGACTACTTAATTTAATCTTCATATATCTACGATCATATCGTACATTAAATTGCGTTAAACTGAGTGTAATTTAGAACGCATCAAGCATTTAGTAAGTTAAGCTTTTAGAAGAAAACGGACCACATTTTCCTTCTCTTAGAGTATCACCCACAAAAATTGTAGATTTAGCAAAAACAAAAAAAAAGGTAGTTATTCTATAGCCTGCAGGCAGGAGTTTTTATTTTGTGTCTTTTACGTTTTCATTTGCCTCTTCTGTTATTATTTTGCAACATGGGAAAAGGGTGGAAAGCTTAATAAAGTGGAGAACGGAATATGATTTGGAATAACATTTCGAAGAATTTAATAATACGTTTTAATAAAACATGATTTGCCAGCCACTGATATAGAGAATTTCCAGAATTTCTTCACGGTGATGATGTTGAAACAGTAATCAATATATGCTGTAATCTCATGAAATAAATTATTCACATTTTCATAATTCCCAGCATCATAACAAATCTATATATACTAAAAAACCGCACGAAAATATTTATATTCGGATATCTGATTAACAATGCGTAATAATAACAAATATAAGCAGGAATGGATACTTCATTACAGCGTCTTTTATCTTGTCAAATGATTAAGTAAATTTTTCCTGTGGGCGGAGTGCTCAGGTTTGCAATGAGTACAGTAGAACATTTTGCTGAACTTTTCCCTTCAACGGAATTGACATAAAATGTTGCTTAAAGATGTTGAAAATGTTTCTCTTTCCGGAGCTAAGCAAGAACTACGAAAGAGATTTCCTTCGAACTCTGTGTGCGGTTTTAAAAATATATTTCTACTTGTTATTAATAAGTTGATTACGAGAAATGCTTCAAGGTCTCGTAACTATACTGCAACTAAAGTTTGAAAACAAATCCAATATATTTGATTTAAAACTGCAGAGGCAAGCGCTTGGAGTGTAACCAATTTCAAGCTGCTTTACCAACTAAACGGTTAATGACATTTCACTGATTTTTTGGAAAGCTCCAGTCTGCTATGTCGTTTATAAGCCTACGGAAGCATATTATTTTACCTCGCAGTTAAGAAAGTTGATCGACATAGAATTCAAATGCAACAGTGTTAATGCCTTTGGTTTGGCAGGAAAATCGCAAACATTCATTGTTAATGTACTATGAGCAAGACGTTTGTATATAGGACTTCCACACGTCCCAATCGTACTGGTGGCATAAAAAAACGCCATGAATATAAATATCGGACAGTAGCAACATTGCCAGAAATGGTTAGAAACATGAAGAACAGAATTCAGCATCATTCACAACAAAGTGCAATTCAATAGGCAAAAAATTTCAATGTGTCTACCCGTAGCATGTGCCGCATATTACAAAATAAATTACAATTCAAACCTTAAAAAATGCAAAAAGTGAAAATTTTAAGAGTTGTTAAGATACTTGCACTTTGGCGGAGACCTTGAAAGTCTGGTCTCAACCGATAAAAAATGTTTACGATATTATAACTTGCAAAAGAATAAATAATCATTTATGATTAGAGCGCAAATCAAAAGATCATTAAGGCCGCCAAATTGCTCTGCAGAAGCTGAGGTCTCCTTCTGGCACCTCTGGTCGATATGGGTAATTTACAATCCCTGAATAAAGAGCTGCAATGTATAATTTCCATCAGAGTTTAAACAAGATATTACTCGGTTTCGACAAAATTTTGCAATTAAGTGTTAGTTTGTGTAAATTTTGATCATAGTCAATCAAGAATTAATTTATGTTGAAGATACAAGAAAGCATAGTTGGATTCACTCCAAAATAACGAGGTTTTCTAACACATTTATGTAGGAGGAAGGTGAAAGAATGGTCCGATTTTGCCCCAACTTCACGCTGATGTAAAAATTATATCCACTTTAATTTAGGTTTTATGGCGTGATTAAATTTCGGAGCACATTGTTTCATTTGTATGAGAGGCAAAGAACGTCTGATTCGAATGAGGTTGAATTTTGATTTTTACTTAGCTATGATGTAGAAAAACAACGTCCAAATATCATTTTTCTACGAGTACTTCTTTTATTGTTATCCAATTGTTGAAATGATGAAATAATGCACAGAATATTGTTTGTCCTGAAAGTAAAATGAGTAAACCCAACTATGAAAATTATGTATTGTTATTCACTTATTGGGTAAATTTCAAACAGGGCTACCTTTGAATTTTCAAGGCTAAACGAAATATGTGAGTAACAAAACAGTTCCTTAAAAAAAATCAATCAATCAAACATGCAGGGAAATCTTTCATTAGGGCAAAAGTGGAAAACGACCCCAAAATCTTTGAAATCAGATGATGCATTCCGAAATTGTGTTCTTATATCCATTTCAAGGGCTATAAAATACAAACCAATGGAAAAATACGGAAGTAAGCAAGAATGGTAGAGTCAAGCAGATTGTGCGTACCAAATATCAACAAAACGGAAGATGGTCATATTTTGGAGTAGGTCAAATTTTTTATGGAATTATATTTTATTGTTTGTTTGGGGACAATTATCAACCAATAATATTTTTGTTTCGTAATATGTTTAAGAGATTTCCAAATACATATATTTTTATTTTGGTCACGTTTTCTTTTCGTCATTGAATTGTTAACAAGTTCACACCAAATCAAAAAATATTTTCTTTCAACGATTTTTCGTTGCTTGTGAAATAATGGCGAGCTCTTGCAAATAGATGTAGAAATGGGAGTTCTTTCACTACAGGGCATGTCAACTATTAAGGTTTGAAAGAGAATATTTATATTCCCTTCTAGACAAGGTAAGCAGACACGTGATCATGCTAAAATTAAGACAGTATCCTTAGAATATGTATAATTTGATGCAAAGTTTTCCTCTATTTATCAAATGCCGCTTTTAATTAACGAAGAAGTGGTCACATTTTTAGAAAAATATTGAAAAATGCATGTTCTTTTAGATTTAGATTTAGCCTTTTTAAGGCAGTTTTGTTTCTTTCTGGACTAATACTGCCTACATGTGACACCTGTAGTTTGTAGTATCGTAGAATTTGCACCAACTTGTCGGCGTATAAGTAAGCTTTCCTAAAAACCACTTTTATCATACAAAACGCAACAACTTGTCATATTTATCATACTGAATTTGCCTTTACTGATTCTGAAGATTAACCGTTTAAATTGGTTACTCTGAGCTTTCTACTTTTTCTTGCCGCTGTAATTAGCTGAATTGCTCCCGGTGCAAATCTTCCTGTATGTAATTCCTGTATATAATCTTAATCTCTCCCTCTAGTATATGTCAGGCTAATTCAAACCTGTGTGGCCTAAGGCTCGACATATCTTTATTTATGCATTAAAATATTCAAAAGATAAGAATCACAACTTATCGTGGCTTGCCTTTAGAATATTCTTAATGAATCTGTATGGTCTTCGACGATTTCATGCATTGTGTTATAGCCAGGAGGTCCTCCTCGCAAATTAAAATAAAACAGATGTTTTGCTTTGCATAAATTTCACATGCTTTTGTTAATCCCCTCGCGTAAGCTTAATTCAATATCATCCAAGGATTTATTAATCACAAACACATTGTTTACATGAACACATTTGTTTGTGATGAGATTTCCTAATAAATGCTGTTCTTTGAAACTTTTCTTATTTTTGGTGGAAGAAGTTGCTCCCTGCTTCTCTCTTTTTCACTGGCGAAGGAATTACGTTTAATGATCTTCGAATTTTGGATGCAAATTAGAGCAGCAACTCTATGGTTATTGTTTGTAAGTCATTTCGTAACTTTTTGGAATAATATAAATTCAAGAAAATAAAATATTAATTATATTTTTTCTGTGGATCACTTAGTTTTGTAATTAAATAAGGAACTTAACGATTTCGTTAGCGGTGGATCCGACAACCATGACGACGGGGACAACAACAGTTACCGTAGTTAACTGATTTATGTGAATTGTGATGCTGCATCCTTGAATGAATAATTAAGTTATGGAATATCGTTGCAGCACTTTTAAGTTTTCTTCTGTTTCGTCCGCAGCCGAATGCAATAAGAAGGCGAGATGTCTTCCTTGGAACATTTATATGCCGTCATTATTTATTGGAATAAAGTATTTAAGAGAAGTCATACGCCAGGCAAGGTAATGCTGCCACTAAGAGCAAAATTTATAGTAGGAAGTGGGTAAAAGAAAGCAATAAATGGTGTCTTGGACACGGTATGACCCCAACTGTCACTTAATATGGGCGATGGACTAAAAAGTAATTTATTTTAATCAATTTTTTAAATATGACGCATTTCATAATAATATTTCTGTGATATTATATATTGTTTAAAATAAAATAAATTTGCTTAATATGATTAATCATTTTGCACGTGGAAGCAAATATATATATTATTATAATTATCTAAAATGAAAAAAAAAAATTGATTAAGCTGTACTGAATTTAACCTTAGAAAATTGTAAAAGAGTAGATAAAGATGAAAATATTCAATTTCTACCAATTTATGGTTTAATTTAAAATAATATATGTGTAGTTCTCGTACTACGTATAAGAAAATAATATAAAGAAGTTATTATTATCTACATATAGGTAGCTAATTGGG
>JAHXMU010000823.1:131705-171070 GCA_019455685.1 Philornis downsi
TCATTAATTTTTCAAAAGAAAAAAATATATTTTTTAAAACATCTCATCTCCATTCATTTAGTTGCTAATAGATTTCTAGAGAGATCTCTGGTTGACACAAAAAATATCAATTTTTAGATTTGTCTAAATTTTTTTTGGCAAGAAAGAAACCCAAAGAATAGAAGATATACGAGTATATATAAAGTGTAGGAAAAATAAATCCATTATTTTTGGATAACTTTAAAGGCTTCATTAAGCATAGTCATTAAGCATAGTCACGGCTTTGTTCGACGAAGCCATTCTGAAGGTAATTTCATCATGCCCCTTCCTCTTCCTATTGGAAAAAAGCTAGAGTAATTTATGATTATTCGGTCGTTTTTTGACATTCTAAGCGTTCTAATGTAATACAACTGGAATGCATTCAGGTAACTATAATCAATGGATTAGAGCTTGTACAGGGCTGATTAATTTTTGACAAGTCGATTGTTTGGAAGACACCAGAAGTGTTCTGGCAATATCCATAGTTCTTATTCTCCAAACTTACTTCCACCAACATATCAAATTTGACTGAATTCTGTACAATGGATTGAATAGGACATTTGTGTAAGATGTACACATGGTTACGTGGTCGGTTCTTCTTTTACAGATAATTATAAATAAATCAGGAACCTTTACAAAAGTTTCTGTTTTGATATTGAAATCTTATTAAAAGTAGATTATCATTTTCTGTATTATATTTGAAATACCAACCAACTCCATGCATTGATTCGTTTTGTACCTGAAACGAAATTAGAAACATACATTGATACTGTTTATCAACCGAAACCTCACGGAACAGATATTTTAATCAAAAACCTGAAACCTAAATATAGTTTTATACGATTTCGTTTCTTACTCTGAATCAAAATTAAAACCATATGTGGGATTGAAAAGGCCAGGCCCCAAACTACGAAAGTAACAAATAGTTCAAACCATTTATTTTCTGAATATACAATACCAGACTCTTAGAAATTCTCAGCAATTTTTCTCTTTTTACGAAATGAAATACAAACAAAACGTTTCATAAACTGAATCAAATTCAAAATTGTTTCTAGTTCCGTTACGGGTATAAGAATTAAAACTAAATTGTTTATCATTGTAAAATAGAAACAAAATTTAATAAAATTGTTTTGTCGGAATCGGAATGAGAACTTTGTATATTTTGGATTCAAACAGGGCAGAAAATCAGAACTCCTTTTCAATTTCATTTCATGCCAAAAACGGTTCATGATATCAATACAGTGAACAAAAATCTATTCTGTTGCAGCTTATTTATTATGAATTTCAGAGAAAATATTAGCTGCAGTAAAAAGAAACCCTCAATTTCTTCAATAGATGGCTTTAGTATCTTTCGTTGTTTAAGTGTGATAGGGTTATGCTGAATGGAAGATAAGATTTTGTATTCGAAAAATTACTGTTGAAAAAAATTGAGTTGACAGTTTGGTGTTTGGTTGGCTTAGTATTGTTTGAGCTCGAGTCAAAGATGGACACCATTAGAGGAAAAATATGACATGTTTTGAAAAGAGCGAAAACACAAGCTTGGAGGCTGATATTTGATTAGTACTAATGGTGTTGATATTGTAATAGCGAATCATGCGCAATTTTAATTTCACACTGTAATTTTGACGTCACTGTCAATGCTGTACAGCAGGTTTTAATAGGAGCTGTCCCTCTTGACTTGGAGGTCCTGCGTCGAGCTGTTGACTTCCGGGTGAAGAGAGGATGCTCGGTAGCTGGTATAGACCTAGTATGAGATATACAGACCATAGAAAACCTGAGTAGGGCAGAACGAAGGGCAATTTTGGGGGAGTGTGTGACAACCAGATGGCAACCCAGATATGATCAGTCGCACGAGGGTAGAACCACACACGCTTTTGAGTGGGACGTTTGCTTCGTCGATGGAAATCCTGACGTTGGTTTTACCTTGAGTCTTGGCTTCATATTGACGGTAGCGTGTGTTGTTCGTATCTTGATTGGTGCTAGGGGCTATGCTCTCTGTTGCGAAGACTCGCTGCCATGTACATTGTACATACAGTGTACGATGCATGTGAATGTGTGTTGTAGCAGCATCCCTCTTCTCTTATTTTCTTCTCTTCCCTTCCCAGTAAGTGCTTTGCATAGTACAAGAGCGCGTAGCTGCAATCTGTAGCGGGTGCATGTCTGTGTTTTGTGCAAGCGTGTACCATGGACGACTAGTTCCATGCGAGTATGACGTAGCGAAACTGGAGCAGTTTTTGTCTGCGCAACCGTCACCAGAGGGTTTTTATTTTCTGGAGGCACGGGAGATCAGGAGCCCCAAGAACTATTTGTTCTTACCTGATCGTGGTGTAGGACCCGTTGTAGGAGCATCGTGCTGGCTGTGGTTGCCATAACACGTGTTTTCAGTGATCTTGCGTTGCTTCAGGGTCTTCTGAAGGTAATGCGGGAACTTGGAAAACACTGTTCTTCATCGATTATGTTGAGGTGTATGGATAGGCCTCACTCCTAACCGGGAGGAAGCTCACTTCATAGCAGTGACTTCAAATTACTTTGGTTGAGAGAGGAAGCAAGCCCTGAGTAAATTTTCCAAGGGGATATGCTTCTTATATCAAAGGTGGTTCGACTACTCCTTCCGGAATTAGTCTGAGTTCCCCAAAGGAGCGCTGGCTGTCGCAAATACGTTCAAACAGTCCCATGGGTGATGGCACACCGAGAGTAAGGCTTTCAGAGCGAGACCCACGTAAAATTAGACAATTTTTATTGTTGCCAATGCTGTACACTGTTGAAGTCCGACTATCATGTAAGCACTGTTTCGATTTTTTAGGAGCTAAGCATTGGAACCATTTGGGAAGGTTGAATACCAAAAGAAATTTAATGTATGTATGCAAGTGAGTTAAAAAAAAATATTTTCGTCGACAGAATTACAACCTGCGAATCGCTCTTGAATTGCATTTCTGAAGTAACCATGTCTGAAGTGGATGGTGACTGGTGATGAAACAAAACCATTTAAGATAATGTTATGCGAACACAGTCATGATCGAATCGCGGTCAACCCAGGATTGACGGTCAGGAAGATTTTTCTGTATATTTGGTGCGACTGGGGCCAAGCTCCTAATTCGGACCTGCACTGTTAACAATTAGAAGGAATCTGTAGCTAAGAAAAGGCCAGCTTAGGACAACAGCGAGGAGTTGTGTCCCATCAGGACAACCTCAGTATACACACATTGACAGCAACATGTCAAAAACTTTAGGAAATTGGTTGGTTGATATGGTGAAGGATTGTGATGAAGAACATTTCGTCTCAATGGAATGTTTTTCCCACAATGTGCTAGTTTTCCCCACTTAATACGATGGTTTCTATGAGAAAGAGATAATTGAACTATCTTCAAAATGGAGCAAAATTTTATATAAATCCGATCTTTCTAGCTATGCTAAATCGGATCATTCGAACTGTGTTAGAGTCTTTGAAATTATGCAAAATTAAAGAATTTCTTTTTAATACAAATTATACGTTTTTCGTTCAATTCCATTGAGTTCAAATTCAAATTGCGTATCATGGCTCGATATCGTTTGCCGTTGACGGTAACGTTTCTTCCACGGTCGTCTTTGAAGAAAAATGGACCGATGATGCCACCAGCGCATAAACCACACCAGACTGTCGTTTTTTCGGAATGCATCGGTAATTCATGTGTGAAATGTGGCTGTTCATTACTTCAGATGCGATTGTTTTGATTGTGTACGTATCCGTTCAGCAAGAAATCAGCTTCATCGCTGAATATAATTTTTCGATAAAACGACGGATTTGGCAGAATGGCAGAGTATACTGTACACTTTTCACTTTGACAGGTGACGTTTGGACGCTATTACCAACCAGTGCTGCTAACTAAAGTGCTGAAAAACTTAAATCTTAAAAAATCACCCTATATTTGGCCTTCTGGTGCCTCCTTACAAATTGGCCGTATTAACAAAAAAAAAAAAAAAAATCAAGCGCAAGTTTTCATACATATATATTAAAATTTTTGTTTTATTATAGTGTGTTAATTAATTAGGAGAACATTTATTGGAAGCAGAACAATATATAAAGAGAACAATATATAAGGAGATTGCAACATATGCTTGCCTTTGCAAAGCCTGTCTTTTTACTGTTTCATGATACTAAAATCAATTTATCGGTATTCCATTCATACAAATTACATATAATATGGACGTTTTTAAATTCTTCTTATAAACATTTTCTACTGTTTAGTTTTATTTGGCGAAAGGTGTGTATAATCGGCGTTGGTCTTTTTTGGCGTAATTCATATCTTTTGAGGTTCTCTCCCAATATTGTCGATACGTAAGTAAGCATTGTCCGTTCATCAGCTTCTACCATTAATTAATTAACTTTGCTTGTGCAGTTTTTTTCCCTTTAATTTAATGAGATCACTTTTCATGGAGGTTAAACGAAATCGTTCGATTTTCTCTGCTGTTGGTTAACCCGACATAATAAAATGAAATATAAACGAACAAAAAGTAAGACAGAAACCGAACAAAAAGTACAACCAGAGAAAACTTAATTAAAAAGGAAAACAGTGATAAACGGGAGTGTGTGTGCATGTGCGCTCACATATCCGTTTATATGTTTTTTTTGTGCGCTTTTCTGCATATGGTTGTTGGCTGATCATTGATAGTCATTGTACAGTGAATGGCGCCAAACTACACGTCAAAGTATGATTTACCACACACACAACTCAAGTATATAAATGATGGTTTAATTAAATTTATGTACATAAGTTAGTAGTAGTATATGCTAGTATGTAAGTAGAAATGTAAGCATATCATATTACATATTATATAAATGTGTGGTTGTTGCAGAGAAACGCACGCACACAGTGCCGTATGTGGTGGTGTCAGCTACACTCCAAAGGATAATGTGATTTATAGGTAGTTCTCTGGTTATGTGATGGTATCAGGTGAAGACAATAACAACTTTGTTATAGAAATTTGACCAAATATAGCCAAGTATTTTCTGTTATAATTGCCGTGAAGAGGTGAAAAGGGTGTTTTTTCAGATGTATGTAATTTTTATCTTTCCGAGATAGGAGATATTTTGATTGGCATGATGCGTAAAGCTGACGGCATATCATAGTAGTTAATACTGCCAATGAAATTATAAGAAAAAACAATTAATTTAGACTCAATAATGAATCGTTAGAAGGGGAAAGTCTGAATACGGGGGTAACACATCTAAGAAATATATCGTGATTTTAGTTAAGTAATAAGGTTAAGTCTTTGGAAGAGCCATAGCAGCATGTACGCGACATTACAGAGAAATTTATTTAGTGATAACAGGTTTCTAATTAAAGTACATATGAAGGCTTAATTGCACATTTAATTTTGTTCAATACAGTATTCCATTCCTACTATACATTTAACGAAGATTTTCCTTCCTGAAATTAGTTAATTTCTCCATTTTCATTCCATTTAATAACGTTGCAACTTTAGGCCTTTACATCTCTATAATAATTTGTAAGCAAAATCTATTTGATGCGGTTTATTTTCAGGGTTACTACATAGTACGTGAAAAAGACACCTAAAAATTATTAAGAGCGTTTTAAAATAGCGTCAATATTTTTCAATCTATGTCCCATGATGGTCACTTTTGCATGCGCTTAAATTAACTTTCAAAGTATGTGATCTAAATACATCATCTGCTTCTTCGGACTTTAGAAAATACTGACGGCAATTTCTTCTGATATCCTCTAGTAGAAGACAATATCTCAATTTTAGGATTATTTAATAATCTAATTTTTTGAGCTGATCTGAACTGACTCTGGATGACCTCTCAATGTAATTTTGAGGGATGTTTGTCCATTTTTTGTTGATTTTTTTTTATTTTCTCAAAATTTTACGGGAATGGCACATCTAAGAATAATATCGTGATTTTAGTTAAGTAATAAAGTTAAGTCTTTGGAAGAGGCGTGGCAGCATGTATGCGACATTATAGAGAAATTTATTTAGTGATAACTGGTTCCTAATTAAAAAACATATAAAAGCTTAATTGCCCATTCAACATCATCTGCTTCTTCGGATTTCAGAAAATACTGACCACAATTTCTTTTGATATGCTCTAGTAAAAGACGATATCTCAATTTTAGGACTATCCAATAGTCCAATATTTTGAGCTGACCTGAACTGACTCAGGAAGATCTCTCAATATAATTTTGAGGAATATTTGTTCACTTTTTGTTGATTTCTTTATTCTCTTAAAATTTTTATTAGACAAAAGATTTTGAATCATTCCAAGTTGAAAACGTTGTTCGAACAACACGTTCGTATGACCATCACCATAGAATGGAAAGTTAACTTATTTCCCCTCTTTCCGTTTGTAACAACCATAAGCTTTCACTTCGTAATTGAATTAATTATGACTTTTGCTTAGTGTTACCTAATTTTTCGAAATATTACGTCAGATGAAATACCTCCAGCATCTTACAACATTAATTGGGAAATGTCATTAGATTGAGATCTGCAGCCGTGTTTAATTTTCTTTTATTTGCCATTATATTCATGTTTTAGACTTATAATAATCAAGTTAGAGCTATTTTGAAACAAAACACGTTGCTTATAACCAAATGGTCATTTTAAATTTGAAAAATTTCCCGATTAATTAAAAAAAAAAATTGAAAATTCTTAATTCAATTCAAAAACCGCATATTGTTTCACAAATTCTCAATTCTTTTACTATTTTCTGGCATTAAGAAAAAAAATTGGCGCATGTATATTTCAATTAAAATTTAGGCATTTGGAAATTTGTTGCAATCAGGGACCGTAACAGTTATAAGAGAAATGATGAAAAAATCTTATTTAACCATTAACATTAACGAATTTAAATAATGGTTAAAAATAACCATTATAGTGAGATATATATTATTTTGGTCACCGTAACCAATTAAAATGAGAAATATTTTCTTTTGGTTATGAATAACTGTTATAGCAACCAAAGAGAATTTTTTGGTCAACAATAACCATTATCCAAAGAATTTTTTTTTTTTTGGTTAAAGAAAGTTAAAGTTTTTTAAAAACATACATATGAACTCTTTCTAAAATATATGTTGTTGATAAAAGAATCATTGACTTTCGAACCACGTTTGGTTTTGTATGACGCAAACGGAGATTTCGGCGGTTTTTGTGATGTGAAATTTACGATAAATTTTGATTATTAATTTTTTGATTGTTGCAAAAGGTCTTCGAGGAACAGACATTGTCAGACAGAAATGTTTACGGTTTTTTGAAACTGTTCAAAGGAAACCATGAACTAGTTGAAGACTAAGAGCACACCGCAAGGCCATTAACCTCTACCGATAAACGACAAGTCTAACAAACCCAAGATTTTATAATCAAAGATTGCCGATTTTCAATTTGGGGCATTCTTAATGCTGTTGGCTTTTCAAACGGCTTAATCCACTTCATTTTAAAAGATAATCTGGACTTCAGAAGCGGCAACTCACGATTGGTACAAAAAACGGTAATTTTTATAGAAGAGCAGCCTTCGTGTTAAAATTTTAAAGTGATAATTTCTGGCTATCAGTACATTATAAAATCCGCTACGTTTATTATCCGGAAACAATAAACCAATCTATTGAATACCATGCCAAAGGTGAAGAAATGCAGAAAATAACGCGTCAAAGTTGCTCAAAATCGAAGTTTCTGTCTGAGTTTCTGTACCAAACTGTCGAAAAGGAATATACTTTGATTAAAATGCATCATTTGCGTGAAGTTATTTAGAAAAAAAGGCCGAACTTATGGGCAAACAGCCTTAGGTTTTTGCCTTCGTAACTTTTTCTCCAACAATTCAAATAACTTTGATTCACAATCACCGCATTTTACTGCTTTAATATCGAGTGATTTCAAAATATTTCTTAGAAAGGCCGCTCCGACGACTATATTTTGGATCAACTGAAGAGATATTGGAAACACGGTGTCGGAAGGTAGCTATTTGGAATGTCCCGATAATTGGCATAATTGTATTGTGTGTGGGAGGAATACTTTGAAAGCGGTGAAGTAGATTCAGATGAATATTGATTTGTTGGAAAAATTTGAATTGCTTTTCCGGCACGGTAGTAAACAGAGGCTACTTAATGAACATATGAATTAAATTGACTCTTTGCATGGCAGATACCAGAAAAGGTTTGGCTAATAGGCCTTTATGTGCAAACAAAAAAATTGGCAAATTTAATGCATAAACAATTGCAAAATTGTGGAGAAAACAATTGGGGAAATCGAAAAATTTTCATATGTTAAATATGATTGAATTTAGTGCAGTTGTATAGGGTGGCGCATAAGCAATCTCAAGATTTGATCAGTGAATATATTTTTTGTTCAAGTCTTTATTTTCATCTCTTTACAGAATTAACTAAATGATACTTATGAAATTTATGATGGAAAGTCTCAGCACAGAACAAAGAACCAAGGCTGTTCAATTTTACTTTGAAAGTTAGTATTCAATTATTCAGATCATATCGAAATTTGTTTCATGTTCCTGGCGCTACAACAATTTACCGATTGGTTCAGCGTTTTGGGCAACAAGGGGCTGTCTGTGATCTTTCGCGTGCTGGAAGACCTCGTGCAGTTCGAAATGAAGTGACCATTGCTCGAGTGCGATCAAGTATTGAGGAAAACCCCGAAACTTTCACCAGGCTATGTTATCAGCAGTTAGAGATGTCTAGGCGGTCTTTGCAAAGAATTTTACATATGTTACACCTTTCCCCATATAAGATGCAATTGGTTCACGAGTTAAAATCAAATGATGCGTAAGAACGCATTCAATATAGCCGCCGTTAACGTTACTTGTGCGCCACCCTTTATATATATTTTTACCAAGTCAATCATTTATATAATAGATCATGCAATACATAAAATTTAATGGACACAAAGTTACGTTGTTATAGCCTGCCTATTAGATATTACAAAGAAAAGATTGAGTTTCGTTAAATAAATCAATTTGTATAATTGATACTACGTACTAGAAGGAAAGGTTCTGTATGTCCCCTTTCCTTTTTCCCCAATTCTGGCTGCAACGAGGCAAAATAATCTTCTGTGCACAGTTTTCGTAATATTTTATGAAGGCTTACGGCACTTCTGGTGCTTACCAAGGACGGTACAATTAAAATACGGACGAAAAATTGAATTTGTGTAAATCGGTCAATTTACGGTTACAATCTGGCAAAAGTAGTAGACTATTGAATCCGTTAAGAATTTTCAAATGATTGATAATGTTTACCATGTCTGCTAGCCAGCCAGATTGTTAGTCATGGCTGAATCGAATTAAAAAAAGTGGTCAATCACATTTTGGTGAAAGACGCAAAGTACTTTAAATAATTTCCTTTGGCTCTCACATCAACTAATAGAAGCATTAATTCATTCCCTCGGGTGAAGGTACAATGAAAACCACCTCAGTGATGAGTACTCTGAATTTTTCATAAAGGATTTGTTACAATTGCATTGAATCTCCGTACGGTTAGACCATATTTATTGTGTTACGTAACACCCAAGACGACTGCTGAGTTTTCTTCCATTGTCACATCTGTCTTCTGTAGTCGTTGTATCGTTCTTCTCCATTAGAACTTTTATGTTTGATGACTTTATATATCTGTATCAGAATTCTAGGCAACCTAATACAAACCCTTTTTCTGTGGCGCCTGCATGTAAATACGTAAAATAAACTGAGTTAAACCACACTCAGTCAATATTTGTTGTAAATATCCAGCGCAAACTTGTACACACAAACTGACAATCTCTTCACCAATAAGTGGCTCTACACAAGCCTTCAAATCTACATCAGTTCGGAATGAAGTGACGCGCGTCAAAGTGTGGTAAACCACATAAAAAATTGCAAAAGTTGAAACTGAAACAATAGCACGCAGTACAGTAATGAAATGCAAAGGAATCGAGTTTGCAGGTGAAACTAAAAAGCGTTAAAAGCATCTTCGTTGAAATGAAATAAATGAATTCTGTGTATTAAAGTGACAACTAATTGGTATTATTAAACAGAGCAGAAAAGTCGGACCAAACATCGAATAGAAATATAATCAAACTATAATATGGTCTGAAATTCTAATTCTCTCTAATTCTATTACTCATTAATATTTTATCGCGTTAGTTGGTAATTCCTTCACCGTCCCCAAATAGTAGCAAGAACCACTGTGCACCTGTAGTATTTATATACAGTCACTCACAGTTTCGTCCCCATACAACGATACAACGAATGATGGTAGATAAATGACATTTGGTACACAGTCTCGCTGATTCATGGTTAAGTCAACGTCAAAATATAGGTCCACTAAGACCAAGCCTTCTGGTGTCATCCATAAAAATGGAATAATAGGTTTATAAATTATATCCCACTATAGCACCCTATCAGATAGTCATATAACAAAACGGTACCAAGACTTCTTGTGGCTCTCATGCAAGTGCATTTGTGGAACTATAAAATTGGTCACACTATAACACCCCTGGAAATTGTCCAATTTCAAGATATCATGCCCATAGGCATTATTTACGACTAATATGTGGACTGAATGGAAATATTCATTCTGGGACCTGTCACACTAATTAACATAAGCGCCCCGAGATTTTGTCACATTATAACACACTATTTAGTGACAGGATGTTTAACAAATGATACAAAATCTAACAAGTTCATTGTCTTCACTTCGCCGCAGAATTGGGGGAAACCGAACCATTCATTTTGTCTTATTATATAAAAGGATCCATGAGATTTGAAATATATATATATTGGATGATTCCATTTTATCAATCAAAAGAATCTGATTGCAATTCTTACTTCCCTCGTTTCAAAGAATTTATTTTTTACATATAAAAATGTTTTATTTTCGATTTTTTTGTGTTTCAAGAATAACGGTCTAAACTATTACAAAAATGGTAAACAAATAATTTGTTTAATCAAATTTTGAAAATGTTTTGGGCTCTGCTGCAAAAAACTTGACTTTAGACGTACAAACGCAAAAAAAGTTTTCATAGTTGCGACAACAATTTTTAGATTAATTTTTTTTTTAAATAATGTCCTAAACTATCAAAAGGGTAAGTAAAAATTTACTTTTAGTACTTATTTTACCATCAAACTTTGGCAAATTTTTGGTTTTCTATTTAGATTGATTTTGTAATGAGGATGTGTATTTGGGCAAATTCTTATTTATTATTATTCTTAATAACAAAAAAAAAAATAATAAAAAAAAAGAAGTTAGCAATTTGCTAAACAATGAATTTTTGCAATTTATTTGCATAGTTTATATTTAACAATATTCGTCTAAAGTCAATAAATTTGTTAATTTCAGGCGGCATCGAAACAAGTTAAATCCGCAAAAAGATTGTGATTTCAAATGATTTTGATCGTTTTTTGAACAGTGGATTATAACTATTTCTCATAATGCATTTTTATGTGATCGAGATTAATTTTGTTCAGTTTATTTCAGTTCCAGAAAACTTTAAGACATTGTTTTTTATCTCAGAGAAAAATATGAAGAATTATCTGCAGTTTTTTATCTCCTGCACATAAAAAGGAGAGAAAGTTATTGATGTTAAAAAATTTATATTTGAAATATTTAAATATTCGTTCGTATGAAACAATATTATGACATTAGTCGTCAATTGAAATGGTTGTTCCTGCTTTTTCTACCACCTTTTAATGTCTCCCTACGTCTGTATTATTGATTACTTTAAATGCGTTTTATTATTCGCTTTAAGTATTTCTGAAATTTTTAGTGCATTTAGCTGAAAATTGCAGTCCTATATCTGAAAGAACCAAGCTGAGTTTCCACATTTAAATAGGGGCGGAAAAAAGGAATATCTGCTTACTTGGTGTGCTATGCCGTATACTTAATATAATCGTATTAAAACAATATTAAGCATACGTTTCAGTCGCAATCCAATAGCTTCTTGCACAAGGAAAAGAAGAAGAAAACGTGTGAATTATTATTATTAATTAAACGGGTGAATACGACCAAAATTTTACAGGCTACAATTGGCAAAGTGTTGTACTATAGTCAGTATCGAAATTTAGTTCTATATCTTAGCACGAAATTAAAATAGTGCAACTATATCGCATTATAATTGTAGTAGTAAAAGGGTCCGTCAAAGCAGCAGTCGACCGGTTGTACGAGTATAACATTGAAAGTATATGAAAACGAGTGCCGGAGAGATCATATTATAGAAAAATTGTTTTGAGTTATCAGTTGAGATATTATGAATGATAAAAGGAACAAAGTCAATATTTTATGGTTTATTTGTGTGAGATCCACCTCCAACTCATTTATTCCGTATCTATTAATTATAGCCAAATTCCAATAAAATGTACTAAATAAAATCAAATTCCATATGTATTGAATCTTTTTGAATCCAGCAAATACTTCAGTTCTAAGGCGCGATTATTGTAAGGGACTGTATCTAACCATAAGGAGATGTTAACCAGGATTCGTTTAGATTTCCAAAAAAAAAAAAAAAAAAAAAAAATATCTGCGCTAATTTTTATGCAAACCACCTCATTAATGGATGTCACTAATTCGACTCAACAGCTTATTTTCAGCTAACAAGCAGGTACTGGATTTAAATTCCATGTTTGTGCGTCTAACTTTTGTAAAAGACTGCAACTTCTATAATACAATCTTCCTGCAATGTTTGCCACGAATATTATATAATAATGTGCAGTTTTTTTGTAAAATGAAAAGAATTGACAAAAATATTTCGATTATTTTAAGAACTTCATCGTCCATCTAAATTCAAATTTCGTGAATAAGATTGCACTGCTTATGGGTTCTCCACAACGAATAACTTGGACTGATCGAGACCTTAAATTCCTTACCAAACCTATGGAATCCATTATATTCCATGGATTTTGTGATCTAGATCTGTGCATTCTGGTTAAAATGTAGGACTAAGGGAGTGAACCACAAACTAAATTAAAATGAAGATTTAATTACATTAAATATAATATCGGAAGATTCTTTTACTCGCAAAATTCCATACCGAACCCGAAAAAACTGCTTTGTTAACAACTTTTGCAACTTTTGAAGTCTCTCAAACTTCTGATTGAAGTCTTCTGGCAAACACATCAGATAAACAAGAACAAAACAACAAAAGCAAATAAACCATTGGCTTTTCTTCCTCCTGCTACTTCACAAATATTCACTCTATGAATGTTTATATACTTACGGTGGGCGAATTCTATTGTGGTGTTATAGTCTACTATATAAACATGTTTATACATACGTGTTTAGTTGGCCAAAATAAATTTCATTTCACCAAAATGGAAATTGTCAGCAATTCCGCACACGTTTCGCCTCAAAACAAGAAAAAAAAAAAACAAACAAAAAATTGCAAAAGTAAAAAACAAAAGTACACCGAAAAGGTACGTACATACAGATCCACAGACATGTTGTACTCGTATGTATGTGGTTTTTGAGTGATTGTGCAAACAGGCAAATATTGAGGTAACCATCACCATCAGCAATTCAAAAGCATCGAGATAGTATCACTACAATTGTCGAAAGCCAACGAAACGCTTGTTTGGTTTAGGAGATATAGCTGCCAGTGTTACGTTTGGTGAACACAAATAATTTGCATCATTTGTTTTGTGTGAAACCAAACGGATGTTGTTTTTAACATTTTATTTCCAGGAACTGATAAAAATCCTGGTAGTAAATGATTCATTTAATTGTAATATGTTGAGTATTCTAACTTCTTTGAAGCAAAGAAAACAAGGTTCACTTACTTCTTATTTAAAACAGCGGAACGATTTTCTTGTACTCGTTACATAATCCTTTTTGTACCTATATAATCATTTTGAAATTGCTGTGCAAAAGTTTAAATCCTTTTTCTGACCAATCTGGTTGAATGTGCGCCTTTTGTTTTTATTAATCAGTAAATATTCTATATCATTGTTAATTATAGATCAGATTTCAACAGCCTGGCAATCTTTACGCTTTTAAGTTTTTACAGAAAATGAAGGTCTTTCTGAAATATTTGAGAAACTATATGTTCTATACCTAAACAACCGTATGAAAGTGCTTAAAATCGGTGCGTGAGACATAAAATGGTCAGCGACTATCTCTCCCAGACTAAAGTGATGACTTTTTATCAAAATTTTCTTCATTTTATTCACGCTAACTTAAATTGAAGATGTAGAGGGCCGACGAGAGGAAGGTAAGTCTTTTAACAACTCCTGATTCAACATTCAACAACATTTTCATCGATTCGACACACCAATTTACATTTACAATACAAAATACGAACGAATTCTTTGTTCGATATTTTTATTCATTTGAAGCAATTGAGATGAACAAAATAGACCACTTTAAAAAAAACAAATTACAGATAGCGCTTAAAGTTCACACTATATGGAAGGCGGTTGTGCCGACTTAGCGACAAAAATAATTTTGACAATCCCACTAATGGGACTTTTTAAATGGTCAATACCCTACACTTTTTTTGATAGAAAACATTGCGTTCATGGGGGGAACACCTCTAAGGCGATGAAATGTATTTGGATAAATAAATAACGATTTTTTGAAAAAAATATAACTCGAAGAACGTACAATGAGCTTTATTAAATGGGGCTTACTTTTAGACATGGAATATGCCATTACATATTCAGTAGGAAGCTTTGCCTTCTACATAAATCATCATGCAGTTTTTTCCCAAATCAACATCGAAACATCTGTTCATTGTCCTATGATTTTTGTAAGTCGCTTTCTACACAAATTGCGCAATATCAAAACTCAATTGAAATATACTGGTACAGATACGATATAATATGAATATGCAATATGAATAAGTAAACTTTTATGTTGTGCATTTGCTCAGTTTGTGCCTTTTTCCTTTTCTGAAAGGTTTTTCATTTTATGGTGAAAATGATCCATTTATGCTTCCATATCTACAACACGATTCAAAATGCTGTAAACACATCAAATGAAGCATGAAATGTTACTTTTGTAGTGATATAACAAACAATTTAATAAGCTGAGCAAAATCAATTCAAAAAGAGAGAGAAAAGAGCCAACTGTATAAAAAACCGAAATGTTCTTCCATTTTCTGCAGTCTTGACTTATAATGCATAGTCGAAGTCGCAACGGATTAATTTAAAATTATTAGTGCTCTTTTATCTGACTTTAGATGCTACGTAAACATAAATTGTGTACACAACTATCTCTTTCACGATGACTTTACTATCAGTCCAGAATCAATGTGCCAAGCACTTCAAAAGGATATTCCCTGCTCTTTGACCAGTTGTTTGTGCTATGATTTCTATGATTTAAACACAACTATTTGCTTCGTTTGCCTTCATGTCTTTAGAATCTTTTAGTGTCAGTTCTGTTTGTTAAATACAAATGAGACGATGAATTTAAACGCATTTGTCTCAGCATTTGGTCACTCAGATAGCAGAAGAGTTCTACAGGACATATTGTAAGTGATATTAGGATACAAAGCAAATATTAAGCAGTCAAATAAATTTAGTTTCAAAGTCTTGTATTAAATTAAATTTATACTAAAAATTACTGCCAGAGTCCGTGGGGGATTTCAGACGATCGCTTTCCCTTTGATTTGGATATGACGTTTATTTCGCATGAATATTAGAAGTTAGTGCAAATTGTGAAATGTAATTTATGACATGCTGAATATCACTGCCAAACATTCAAAGAAAGCTCAATAAAATCGGTTGTGCCAGTTTATTTGCTAATAGGGACCAGAGCTTCAGTCAGAGACAGGCACAACGGAATTCAAAAGGGGCGGTAGTTTATCGTGCAAAACAATGCATACTTGACGTGAGACGAAACATTCTAACTTCACAAAAAAAGTTTGCAAGGTCATGGAAAAATAATGATTTCCTTTTTAATAAACCCAGCATAATATGTGGTATTTCATTTGTCCTCCTTACGTTCTTCAAAGAAGCACCAGCTTTGCTAGAGATATTTTCTCAGACTTTGCTCTAAATTGCATTTTTCTTATCAGGCTGTTGAAATCTGCTGTATAATTGACAATGATATATAACCATCTACAATTGATAACATTGCCAAAATTAATTACTTGTTAACGTGAAATTCGTAATTGAAAATCTGGAAAACGCAAATTGCAGTGAAAAGTAAAAAAGGAATAATTTTAACAACGTTATCTTTGTAAACCTCTGTCAAATGACTAAGATATAATTTTTTTTTGTGAAGCGAATAAATACTTCGAGAAAATACAAATATATTTGCCACTTTTTTCTCTGAAATTGGTCATTTATTGTGATAAATCGGTACGTTATGTGTTATGTAAAATATTGTCCTTTTCTTTCCACTACATTTTCTCATTTTTCTGGAGGCATACGAACGTCGCTTTCATAAGCAGAAAGTTTCATATTTTGAGGCTATGCAGGAATCGATCCAATTCTTAGTTTCTTCATATCATATGAAGCGCTACTCAAACAGGTCACATGTCGTCAATTGCAACAAGTGATAATTGGGAAGAACAATGTCTGGTGAATATGACTTTTAAGGTGGAAATTTCCAAATGGGGGTTCCTAAGTGGGATTGGACCGATCAGTCCACATGTGGACAAGCATTATCACGAAATAGAATAATATTGTCATACCTTCAATAGCGGTGGGCGTTGTTTTCCTTGAGTGCTCGGCGCAGTATCATTAATTGTGTGTAGCAGAGAGCCCCAATGATGGTTTCGTTCAATTTCAGTAAATCACAATAAATAACAAGTCGATCTCATCAACAAATAGATTCTTGCAAAACCGCATTTATTATTTTTTGTCGTCAGATGAAACGATATCCAAAGTGCTTTATTTTGGATTATTCCAAACGATATAAAAGTACTTGATTGATCACTTCTAAAGTAATTGCAAGTTTTTTTTTCCATATGCTTGTATAAGCAGCCGATGTGTCTGAGCTGCAGATTCCTTCAAATCAAAGAAATCAAAGAAATCCTGGATCAAGACTCATAATTTTCCCTTAAGAAGAAGTATTTGATGCTGATATATTATTAATGTTATGGTTATGGTTCTGCTATATGTTCAACTTTGCAATATGACTTCTTACTTGCTGTAATAAAGAAAAAGTCAAATGAATTAAAAACGGAAACTGAAGTCCTTCTAATTTGATCTCAATTGGGGGTATACAATTTTTCAAGCAATCCAAATCAAACGGCTTAGGTCAATTATTCCATGGTATGACATAGGACATCCATCAGCTGGCATCTAAATGGGCTATACTAAATTACATATTAATACTAATGCATATTAGGTATTTAGATAACATATCTTACTGAAATTTAACTTTAATACCATCTTAGTATTTGTTGGTAACTCTAACTCTAGAAAGAAGGAAATTATGCTCTCCAAATAGCAAAGATCGTCGCAAGTGTTATAAGGATCGTTATTTTTGGAATGGTCCGACTCCTTACAGAGAAGATGTATCTATGCGACTGATAGAAGTCCTCGCAAATATAACGCTGATGTTAGCGTTATTTAGAGATGTGAATGACCAGACAGGAAGATACAAGTCATGAATTTGGATCTGGATTTGAAATTGCTAAGACCCAAAAACAAGATGTCTTACGGTTCAAGCATACTATCGAACAAATAGCTGTATTCGTGATTAAGGCGAAATCCTTACTGTCACGAAGACGACAATGCAATCAACGGTATATTTTATGAGTCCCTTACAGCTGTCCCGACCAAGAGATTTCAATGAAAAGAACGTGGAAAGAGGAACGACGAACGTGGTAGTAAGTGAAACTATTTTTCACATAAAGGTATTCCCAAAGCAATTATACCGCCTCCGATTAAAATACAAGAAACATGATTGTTTACATGATATCAGTTGGAAGATATTCTAGTTATATTGCAGATAAGCGCGTGATCTGCGCTGCTAATACAGATCGATATCAAATTTTATTTGCAACTAATGTAAGAACGAGATTGAGCAGTGTAAAACGCATACGCAATGAAGCGCAAATTTAGAAAGTTTCTGTAAGGCCGATGTAGCCTATAATTGCAGTTTTATTCAGAGATTGAGAAGTAGTCGCAAAATGTTGGCAGCTATAACTTTGGAGTGATGAATATGTGATAAATTCAACTGCCTCCTGGGAGGTTAGAAATATTACTTACAAATAGATGATACTATGAATTTTTCATCGAGGCTAAAGGCGAAGAATTCTCTCGACGAACCAACATCTAATCACTAGTCTGCTGGACTGCCTTACATGTCCTTTTGTATAATGAAAAATTTCGCCTGCAATATTTGGAACAATATCCTTTATGAGCTGTGTCGGATCTGTTTCGACATCAACATATTTAAGCACTTCTTTACAGTTATGGCTCAGATATTATGAATGAATTCAAATGTTCCAGTAAGAAAACTGTTCGACAATAAGAGGGTACAGAAGAGAGTCAATAAAACTTCCTTTTAAGCACCAAGTTGTTGAGACGCTATCAAACCTTAATGTGACGAATTGGGGAGAAACGTACGGCACATACGAGATATTATAATAATTTCTATTACAGTCCCTGTCCAAGTAAATAATTAACGAACATTCAGAGGGTCATAATTCAAACGCTTTGAACATTTTTGGCCAAAGGTATTTTTAACACTTTCTTCTAATATTGGTCTGAGAAACGATAGCTTCGTTGTAACGGTGTTGTGGTGATTGTAGTTACAAATATCTGCAGAGTTTCACATAAATTGTGCATATTATACTACTTGGCAATTTTTAATTAAGATATTTCGCTTACGGGTCGGGCCCTCAAACTGATATTAAAGTTAAAAACCATAAACTAAAAAATGCAATTTATGTTGAACTCCAGTGATGGTATAACAACTCAATAAACTTTGTTCCTCTTGCGGTTTGTTTCAATCATTTCAGTTGCAACAACTTTCTCTATAGTGAGATTTAGGATACCTGCACACAGCAAACACAATCACAACCACAGAATGAGAAAATTTCTTCCATCCACCTGGAATGTTAATAAAGTTGCTTCAGATTTAGTTTTAGTTAATTCATTGTTACTCATAGAAAGTTTCAGTTCATATTCTAACTGCCACATACATTAATTTCAATATTGAGGAACACATCTTCGCCTCCCGGCAACTCAATATGACGAAAAGATGTGATCTGGATTTCTACCTTTTGTTTACATAAAAGGGCAAACAGAAGAAGACCTCAGGAATTTAAGCAATTTAAGTTATTGTTCATTATTGTTATGAAATAACAATAAGTGTTCGTCGTTGAGTTGTGTGACAAAAGTCATTTGACTGTGATTTGATGCGATTATTTAATGGCCATTAGCAATTTTTCATCATTCATCAAATGTCTATCGTCGGGCGAAATTTTTAAGGTGTAACTGAAGTGTTAACAAAAACAGAAAGAGAGCAAGGAAATGGGATATTTGAGTTCATTAATCAGATATTTATGGCTTTATAAATTAATATTTGTGGCTCTTTTGAGGACAAGAAAATGAATTCACAAATTTTTATGCTTCAGGTATGCAAATAAATACATTTGATAGGGTGGCAATTATTTCTAAACTTTGGTTCGGCTTATTGTCTCACCGAGAATTTGATCGTTCGTCTGTAAAGTTATATGATTGTTGTAAAGCCATTATCAATTAAGCATTAATCAGATGTTTTAGGTAATATACTTTTGGACACTAAATTTTAAGAAGTTTGTTATTTCGAAAGGACTACATAACTACCAAAAATTTATATTGTATAATTCCTTTCAAAAGTTCTGTGGAAAAACTACATAAAATTTATAATTTCAAAAGTACGTTTAAAATGATTGTCAAAATAAATTTTGTTGCTAAATTGGTGAGACTGTTCTCTATACTGATGGGGAGTTTGAGCGCGATCAGTTTTTTAATTTTTTAACAGTGCCAGTTCATCTCAAAAGTGTTTCCTGATTTTCACAATGGGTAACAATATCGAATAAAAAAGTTGTCTTAAATTTTGTATTGCTAACGATATTTTGTGTGCCGAATGGCTGAAAATGTTATAAAGTGCTTACTGAAAATTGACCAAAGATAAAAAATATGTGCATATGAGTGCTACAATATGATAAAAATTTGAATTTAATGTTGATTGCCCGCTTCTTTTGTCTCCATCTACGTGATACAAATTGAATGAAAAACTTTTCCGAATATATTTTGTTACAAAAAAATTGTGCAATTTTGTACGAAAACAGTCCATAGAAAAACTATTACATTTTTAGATACCATCTTAATTAAGCTGAGTCATACCTTAAAATATTTATGGAAACTTTTCCCATTAACTCTCACAATTCAAGTTTTTATGTATATCGTTTATATGTATATGTCCCAACAAGAACGCAAGATTTTAAATAAAACACAGATATTTAAAAAAAATCGTGAAACTTTATTATATCGTAAGGTAGACAGAATGAGATTATGTATGGAACAACAAATCGGACAGATGGCCGCCGCGGCTTTGCTGGCACACACGCGATCTTTTAATGAAATTTTCAAGGACCGTTTTGCATAAATGCTGCGGTATTTCATTAATGCAGCGTCCAATTTGCTCTTTTACGACTTGAGTCGTCGTCGGCTTATTCGCGTAAACCATCGACTTAAAAAAACCCCAAAGAAAAAAGTCTAATGGTGTTAAATCGCACGATCTAGGCGGCCCATTCTGGTCTCCAAAACGCGAAATAACACGACCGGGAAATGACTGATGGAGCAATTGAATTGTTTCTCTGGCTGTATGACAGGTGGCGCCGTCTTGTTGAAACCGCATGCCCTCCATATTCATTTTTTCAATTCTAGGAACGAAAAAACTGGTTATCATTTCAAGATACCGAACACCATTGACTGTTTGCGCTGGACATGCATCATTTTCATAAAAAAAGGTCTAATGATTCCTCCAGTGGAAAATCCACACCACACAAATAACACGTTGATTCGCTGCATAGTGGATTTGGAGACACCAATTTGCTGAGCTCGGTGTCGAATTGAGGTGGATGGAGTTTGAGCAACATCATCACGTACAGCTGCGACATTTTCTGTCGATCGACCTGGTCGAAGACGCGTTGTTGTCTTTACAATCTGTAATAGACCCAGTTTTGGCAAATTTATCCATTAATCTCTTTACAGTTGACTCTTTTGGAGCATTATTGTGACCCCAAATTGATCGCAATTTGCGAACTGTAGCCGCGAAACTTTCACCATTTTGGTAAAACAATTTCACAATGAGAATACGTTTTTCATTCGTTGTTCATACTAACCTCGTACCTTCTGCTGGCAAACAATAACAATTGTTCAAATGTCAAACAATGACACTTCGAATGGCATCAAATTTAAATCTTGCGTTCTTGTTTATTAATTATTTAAAATCATCCATTCTCTCTGTAATCAATAATTAATTTTTGTTCTTATTGTGGGATAGAAAGCATTGTTCGATTTGGTGCTTTAGTGGTTCGAACTGGTGCATTTTAAATTAATTCGCAAAGATTTTTAGCAAATCAAACTATTTTGCCAGATTTATTTACATGTACCAATGCGGTTGCAGTTATTTTGTATTAAAATAAAACGGAAGTAAATAAACTTTTTGCAAATCAATGGTATATGAATTAGGAAATTACCAGGTAACGCAACAGAACACATTATGAGGTTCAACAAATAAAGTTATGTGAAGCAAAGATGTATGTCATAAATTACTTGAGCTTTAGTTCATTTGGGGATTATTTGATTATGAAGTAACTCTAAAAATTGTTAATGAAATAGCATCCAAAGAAAAAGCCATTTTTCAGATTTGTTCATTACCTTTCCTTAAATACAACCAGTATTGTACAATAAAATAACGTTCCCGATGTGCCCGACAATGGGTCGGTATAATGTAATTTCCACCATGGACCGCAGGTGGCACTAACGTTTGAAATCCGCTCATTGGGAAGAACAAATGCAGGGATAGGACTGAATGCAGCTTTGGATGAGAAATTTCAATGTTTCCCCAACAGCTACATCATTCAATTATTAATCAAAAGTTATATATTTACTGAAAGCTAATAAGTGCCTGAAATAGCCGGCTCAAAAAATTTGTAAGAGATCGCGACTGAAAGCGTTGAAAAATAGATGAATTTTCCCAAAAATAAGAAGAATACTCGTATGTATAAAACAAATTTGTATTAGTTACACCATTTATAACTCAAGAACGGCTAGACTGAGCGTATTTGGATGAAAATATAAAATATACCTCAATGTAAAAAAAAAATCGACCGATACTTTTTATTTAACCGGAATGACATGAAATTGTTGTGCTGTAATTCATTTATTTATCCATTTCCAGTATCGTGAATGTGTATTGAGCATTGTGACATATTCGTTACAGAACTTTCTCCAGCCTTAAAAATCCAAATCCTGCTGTTGCGTTTTGAATGGGCAGATTCACATCACAAAGTTAATCTCGTAGGACTCAAATATCTTTTATTATATAACAACTTAACGTATTGCCAAATATGCTCTAACCTCGTATTTGGCACTTATCTTTCTCTTCTAATTAAGAAAAATTGAATTGAGATTAATTTAGGCAAATTGAAAGAAGAATGTTGAGATTGCAGCCATTCACAGAAAGGGCAATATCATGTAATAGACATCTAACCTGTACTATCATCCTTTGAAGACATTTTAAAGAAATTTCATGTGTGATGTCAAAAGACCATTTTTCATCCATATATCAAACCAAAATTGTCGTGAAATATAACAACTGTCTTATACTTATTACACACTTTATTAAACATTTAAGGATAACACACGTAACGTTTTGGTTTAAGAAAGCGTTACGTGTGTAGAACATACAGGCGCTCTGGCATTCATTACGGTTACTTTTATGAGCCTATAAAAAACAAATGTCTTTTAGCATGAGCTTCAGTATATTTGAAGAGTTAATTTAAATTATAATTGATGGCATTCGTCGAATTTATGAATCTATATATATAAAAATCAATTGCTGTGCGTTAGTCTCGCTAAAGCTCGAGGACGGTTGGACCGATTTGGCTCATTTTGGTCTTAAATTATTGGTAGAGTATTCCGGAAGGTTTAAAAGGTTTTATTTGAAGTGATAGATGGCGTTGGAGATGAGATTTTTGCAATTAATTTTTTTTACCACATTAACATTTTGAAGGCAAAACAACGTTTGCCGGGTCAGCTAGTCAAATGATAAAAACACGTAGAGAAACATTTAGTTGTTCTTTGGCTTGTAAAGGTAGGAAAGAAATTGTTATACTCAGGATTTTAGGAAAAAGTAACTCACATGTAATCTTTCAGTAATTTCTTATAGAAATTTGAAATAATATGACAAATATTACATTTTTGTGATCACTTGTATGCTGGGTATCGGTAGGTTTGGGAAAAGTGTCCTAGCACCATTAATTTTACTGAGAGACACAAGATATTACAACAGCTTATATTTCATGTTAAGATGCAACAAAACAGTGCAAAATGTTGCACTTCAATTTTGCTTTTTATTTTAATTTAGAATTGATATACCTTTGTAATATATTGTAACACGTAATGCAACTAACTATATTGGGGAAATTTACCTCATCTATTACCGCCACGCAAATATCCTCAAACAACCACATTTTATTTATTGTAATTTTTAATGTCTTCGCTAGTTTACCTTGCGATCGATATATTTTTCCTAAGCGCTAGCTTTGGACGGTAGCTGAGTTTTTGGTTGCTTTCAATATTAAAATTTGGATATGATAAAAATATTTTTTTTACTGTATATACAATGCAGTCTGTACTAATAAGTTGTGTACTAAAGCATGCTATGTAAACAATTTGTTTGCTTCTTTTAGCATCTAAAGTAATGTTTTTGTCATAGCTTTTAATGCCTTTGCTCAAAACGAATCATTTAAAGCATCAATTATTATTCGACCAAATGTGTTTCATAGCTTTTTAAATCGATTGAGCGAAGTCCATTCGGTTGGCTGAAAGACAGCATAATTATCGTAAATCTTTGAGAAACTTTTAAAAACTTGACACAGCCTAATATTTTGTCAGATCGTGTCAGGCTATTGTAAATAGGTTATACCTACCCCCTCTTCATGTACGTCATATCACATAAAAACTCAACGATTTTCCGCAATGCATTTGTTACCCTGTAATTTCTACACTCAAAAAAAAGTCGGGTAAAATTTGGTTAAAATTAACTTAAAACGAGGAAATTTTAACTTCATATAGCACTAAAGAAACTTTTCTTTAATTTTAGTTCGTATCTTTCTTTGAAATTATAAAATCTTTTTAACTTCGATTTAGTTCAAACGGCAAGTGTGTAGGTATAATATTTCATAAAACTGAGGAAATAATTCTTGAAATCTGGAAAATAGTTATTCAATCATAGTCCATTTGTCAATTATAATGGACACAATTTAAATAAAATGAAACTAAAATTTAGTACAAAAGTACTGTCTGTTAGGTTTTTTTTTTTTGTATTTTATTCTCAAATAGTAGTAATTATTTACTTAAATATAATTCACATTTTTCTTCCATTAATTACAAATGTATTTAATTATAGTAAATGCTTACTAGAACTATGTATGATTCGTTACAAAAATATGTAAATTGCGCTAAAATTGAGGACAAAAGCTTGCTCAAACTGAGGCAAATATTTGTTATTTTTAATAAGGGCGTTGTAGTATGTAGGATAAACATACTAAAAACGAAAATGTAGTTTACTCGTTTGAAGTAAAAACATACTCATATAAATTACAATTTTAATCAAACACAATAATATTTTCTTAGAAGTTTGAAAAACTTTGCTCGTATTGAATACAGGTTTACTCATTCCAAGTAAATTTTTAACTGTTTTAAGAGAGAACTTCCCAAAATGTATTACAAATATGCTAAATGCAAGTGTATATATTTTAATAAATAACTGAAATCGAGTAAAATTTTACTTAATTGTAATAAAATTTTCGTGCAGATTCTTCCGAATCTGGACTCGGTTTCAGTATAACTTCCCTTACACGAAATTGGAATTTTATTTCCCCATTTTAAGGAAAAATTTAGTTCAATTCATGTATATTTTTTTACTTAAATTCCAGGCTTTTCTAATCCTTTGTTTAATTAAACATTTTCTATATTTTACTAAAATTTTCTCTTATTTTATTATTTTTTTTCTATTTTGTGTTTAAGAATATTTTATTAAAAAAAAGTATACATTCCATTGATTTAATTACGTCTTACCTTACATCCTACGACAGTTTTACTTCTTTTTACTGGAAAATGTTGCGATTTGAGTCTAATTATTTTCCTACGTCTTAATCCATTTTAACTAAAAAATATTACATATGGACTAACGCTATGACCTTTTTTGCATTACAATTAGTAAAAATCATTAACTAATTTCTATTATTTGTAGTAGAATTCAGTTCATTTTATCTTAGCATTTTTCCTCCATACAAATTTTTCCCCATCATTTTCTTCATATGAAAATACGATCGTTTTTCCTTGAATCAGATAATTTTTTCCTGACGCTCAGTAAAATTTTACTCACTAATAAGAAATTTATTTAAAGAAAAATATGTCCTATTTTTGAGTATACGTCATATTTCCGTTTACTTTATTTAAGTAAAATTTTCTTAAATATAGTAAATTTTCCTAATTTTAAAGAAAAATTTACTATTATTGAGCAAATTTAAAAAAAAAAAATTAAAGAAAATTTTTCCTGAAATTGACGGCTTCCATTTTTTTGAGTGTAGAAACAATCGTAAACTAAAAACAAATTCTCTTGCATTCCATGATTTAGATATGGGAGAGCTTCTCACATGCAATGAACTTATACATTTTTTATTTTTAGACTCACTCTGTCAAAAGTCACAGTTTCAGAAGCATTTACCAGACTTGTCAATTACTGGACTACTCTAAGTGTCTGTCAGACACACCGCCGTTCAATTACTGATGGTAGCTGTATCAGGTGTTAAATCTATGATCACGTGAGCGATAGCTGCGTGTACTAACCATCGCACCACAGTCGGTCGTCGATTACAAGTCATGAAACGCATTTGATCAAAAGATCCTTTTTATACTTTAGACGTTTTTTCAGGATGTTACATTTAAGCCATATCAAATGCTAAATATCTTAATTCCTACTGGTGAATGTTTAATGATGCATGTAGTAATTATATTGTTTCTTGGGCTGTATTACATGTGTCTACATTTTTCTGTGACACATGTGTCTAAACTTCAATATTTTAACCATAATTTTAAGATTATATACATATTTGAATTTACCATTGAATTTATATTAAAATTAACCATTTTTTGTACATTAAAATATACTTTTGTAAGAATATTATTGTGAATGAACTCAAATTTTTGCTCCTGAAGTGTTACATAACTCTATTGAGTGAGAATATGTGTACTAAATGTAACTGAATTCTGAATTGTAACACATGAAATTAACTGTCATCGGTTCTCAACTGATAAGCACATCTCGTTGCCCGAATAAATCTTCTTTGAATAGGCACTAATTCTAATTCTCATCTTTTATTTATCGCCACTTGTAATTTCTGCACGATCAATTTGATTACATGTAATTTCACATGACTGTGAAATTATATGATCCAAATTACAAGTTCCAATTTTCAGTTTTCTGGTAGAAACCAACTATGAAATTGGTCCTCTTAAAAATCATCGCTATTGGATAATTTTTCAAATTGATTAGAGGATTCCCCGCTGCTCTCCCTGCCGTCATATCAATCATCTCTATCAATCTATCACCACCTCTGAACAACATGTTATCCACAGTTATTTGCTTAACCTGCCGCTGCCTCCAGTCTTAAATTCCTGCCAAACAATGGCGCGTTGAAGATGCTTTATTTGGTCCACAACAATAATTGGCAGTTTTTCTGAATCTTAAATACGGAAATTTTTTAAATTTAAAATTCTGTATTTGGGCAAGACAGAATATTCAGTATATTAGAACTGAACTGAGAACTGCAGTGACTCAATCGGACACCAGTTATAAACACTTGGTTTTTAAATTCAACGTCACCTAACTTTGATGACCATATTGGAATGGAAAACAATTAAATATTCGGACCGATTCTTAGCAGCTGCTTTTATCAAATTATAATTTATGTAAAATATTTCATAAATACAGAAGTACTTTTGCTATTCAGCAGATATCGATTTAATTGGTTGAAAACCGAGTCCTTTTTTGTTGAGTCCTTTTATAATTTTGATAAATATAAATATTAATATAATTATTGTCACCACTAAAGCACATTCCAAAAACTTTTCCAATCTTCGAAACATGTTCTTTCTTTTCTTCAGTCGACTCAAAATGGTATTATTGAAGCTACTTTAAGTTTAGGAAACAACAAAAACTCACAAAGTGATAAATCCGGTATTTGCTGTATTTTCAGCGAAGAAGATATGAATAGAAAATAGACTGTGGGACGGCTTTTTGTACGAATGGCTTGTAGAAAATGAGTTTGAAAGCTGACCTGATCTTCCTTATCTTCCAAAATTACGCATTTTATAACGTGATGGTAACTAAAACGCATCTTAACACATTTTAGCACGGCTTTCTTTTTCTGAAAATTAAGAGTTTATTGCACTCATGACAGTTGTGGCTTCTGAGGTCAAAATTACTTTTAATATGGAGTTAATTGATCCGTTTGAAATTCCATCATCATCCGCAGAGACCTTAAATGTTATTTATATATTGACGATTTTTGAACATAAGATTTCTTAGACATGACTTTCATCAGTAGATGGTTGATAATCGCTTTTGGAGCTCTTCGCTTTTAACTCGTTCTCCGCCTTTCTTGAACTTTTTATGCCGCTTGTAAACATTTTTTCTCAGCAAAGTTTCTTCGCTGAAGGATGTTTTGAACCTTCCAACAATATAAAAGCAAACGGTTGCAATCCTTAATCGATATTGGAATTTCAAAAAATTTTGTAAGTTTATAATTTGGAAGTAAACTCATAAAATGCGACACTGTAAATAAATGTGTCATTTAAGCTCAAATTGGACGTTGTTAAATATCAGTTCTTAAAGTTGCAAATATTTTGGACATTCGTATCACTTAAAGAGGTATATCTTAAAAAGCTTATTTTTAAATTTGTCTTACAAGAGTCGTCAAAATGTGGAAATTTGCTGAATTTGGTAGCCATGCTCAGCAATATTATTAACAAACGATGACTATTGGACGACAGTTGCTTACATAAGAGGGTGCAGGTTATGCAACGGTTGTAAAGAAAATGTGTTTTTCTAATATGTACACATATTTTTAATATTAGAGATACCGCCTTTCATCAAACGATGATCCAACTACTGCTTTACTTATACCAAAATATTCAAAACATCATTAATGTTCTATCACCTATTCAGAAGTCATAAATAATATAATATTTGATTTAAGGTGATGACACACTAACTGGTTGGTATACCAGCATTAATGTTATTTGTGGATAATTTGTTTAAATTTTTAGTTTGTCATCCCTTTCAACGCATTTCAATCTTACATAACTTACTGTTTTTCCCTGCAAATCATTGACCCGACAGTGCAGATAGACATGAGCCCCCAGTTGGGTGCTCACATTCACTGTTGTGTAAGGATCGGCAAAGAATGGAAAGGGTTCGTGGGTGGTGGTTTCCGTCACTTCGAGTTCTTCATCCTCTGGTGTATCGGTGAAGGGCGATGAGAACTCTTGCCAAAAATTTTTGGGAAATGTATCAAAAGGATCTCCTGCTCGCGGTCTTTTTACTGGGGGGAAAAATAAACAATACAAAATTTCAATTAAGTGGCTTAAAAGACAATTAAAAGGATTAAAACAAGTTTTTCAGAGTTTTGGAAATGAAGACGACTAAGAGATATTTATGTAACTTACGCGGTGTAGATGTGGACGCAAAATGTTGGATCGTTGAGTAGACAATTGCAAATATCCAAATGTTCTTCGATTCCATATCTGAAAAGAGAACAATGAATAGATTTAAAGTTTTAACTCATTTCAGTAAACCTTAAACAATCTTAGCTAAAACATAACAAATCATAACAAATATTTCATGGTCTTCTAGATTTGTGATTTAATTGCTTTATTTTAATTAGATTGCTTGACAGCATCAACAGTCATTTCAATTTACTCAGAATTCTTCAACACCACCCCTAAATTCTACAATAAAACGTTGTTTCTCTCCAACGATTTTCTATTGTCGTCACCCACCATTGTCTGGAAATATATTGGGAGTTTTAATTAAATTTAAGCCATGAAATAGAGGAAATTATTGAAGATAAATTACTGCGACAAAAATTCATTGAAATATCCAAGAAAAATCCAAGCACGGAAACGTATAAAACCGTGAGTATTTTCAAATGTCTATCACGGCTGGGCTGGAGACTGAAACTAAATAGAAATTTAAAAGTGTCTTTTACCAAAGGATGCGTGAAAATGGAAAGTGAGTAAAGAAATATTGCGGCAGTGAACGTGGAATCGGAATCGTAAAAGTAAATTTGAATTTCGATTTAAACTTAGAAAAATTCATTTCATACATGGAAACTGAAAAAGGATTACAGAATAGGAAGAGGAGTAGTTGCAGCAACTACTTGCAATACTGACATAAAGGCAATACCTGGTTGTATGGGTATTTGAATATTTTTGAATACATAGCACACAGGACTAACACGTGAAGAAGTTGGCTTTCGTCCTGAAGAACCCCTAGTAGTGGTTCAATTACGCTCGAAGACTTTAACTTTAGTTTCAGTTGAGATAACACTGAATGGTATTCAACCTAACCCTGAACACGATTTCCCATGATGACATGGTATAACGAACGGAGACAGCGGTTTGAGGTTTGGACCCAACATCGCAACAAAAGTTTTACGATTGCCCGTAAACACACCTCGCAGTCAAAACTGTGTGCAAAACTGTGGCAGGTAAGATCATTGTAGAAAACTGACCAAGTGGAAGCATAGACAAGTGAAGAGAAGACTTTACATAGCTCTTCCCGTCAAGACTTCGAAACAAATATGAGACGTTCCAAGGAGGTACTCCCAGAGTATCCTCAGCTCGATCAAGCAAACCATGACGGGACAAAATAATTTTATAATGGAACTGAAAGACAGCGAGGAAGGGAAAAGAAGCCATACGAGAATATTCTTCCACCTCTTCTACCTAACCGGAGTCATGATATGGCTACGACCTCCATGAATAATAGTAAGCGAAACTCTTCAAGTCCGGCCGAAACGAGAAGCGGGAAGAAGCTAAGAGAAAGGATGCCATGAAAGAAAATGTAGTGAAAAGAATGATCACAAAATCACTCGTTAATCTCTGCTACTCCGAAAGCTTGAGGAATATACAGAGCAATATATGGTCTGAGGACTCAGAAATTGCAATACGCGCCACCTGAAAAACGAAAACGGGTGCAGCGTTAATTGAATTAGGAGGAAGTACTCGCAACAGTAGAAAAGGAAACCTGTTTGATAAAGAAAAACATTACAATTCGTCTAATGGACGAGAGAGGTTGGAGAGAACTTTTGTTTCGCTTCTAACGTCTGGAGCGAGTATATTGCTTAGAATGGAAAGAATTAATATCGACAAGTTGGCACGCAGCTATCGGTATTTCAGTAGCGGGCGCTAGCAATGGGGCCATGATAGGCTGGATAGCGGGAATATGGGCCTTTATCATAGGCTACTTTAAAGCTGAAATTGGATGTCACTGCCATCAATGAGCAATACTCTTTCTAAAATAACTGACACTGGCTAGAAGATGAAACATTCACATCGTTTTGAGGAGGTGCCCGACACAAAAGGGCTGCAACTTAGAAGAAATGGCAAAATAAACAAATTTGTTAGAACGTACTTTGATGGAGTTACGTTAATGAGGTGCTACTTGACACCCAGTGATAACATTGACAAAATTCAATAAAAAATTGAAGTAAACAGGGGAAGCAATTTTGGAAAATCGGAAGCTACTTCATGCTTGCATGTGATTTTAATGACCGAACAGCAAAGTCGGTCATTCAGAGAGTTAACTCGAGGAGAAGAAGAATTTAGGCCACAATGTTGGGAAGGATCTCTTCCAGATATACCTCAGGCATTGAAGAAAATTGGAAATTTGAACTTGTAGCAATCACAAGCACATTTCACATACAATTGCATCAAGTTATACGGAAAATATAAATAAGAATATGACGAATAATCAAAAATTGTAAGTGCAGAAGATAAATGCCTCTATAATTATTGAAGAGATTGATAGAACACGATGATAGAATGCACACGAGTCATGTTTAGAATGTAATTGGAAAATATTGGGGCAAGGCGATATCCTTGACCAGATCACCATATGTAGAAAAGAAGGCAGTATGGAAGGCACTAGAGTATTGCTGAGAATAAAAGTAAGGCCCAGAAAAACGTAAAGAAATTGTTACATAACGAAATATTTTGCGAAATCAGTAACGATTTCCGGAACGACGTTATGGTCAATTGGTTAAATATATGAAAACGTAATGAAGAAAATTATGACGACACTATTGTTTGCCCATAAGATTTGGGAAGAAAGTGAAAAACTTAAAAAATCAGTTCTCAGTCTTTAATATAAGACTGACCTGGTCCCAATAGAATAGGGAGCAACGTAATGGGAGACTTTACTGTCCAAAGGCCTGATAAGTTGTTGTTGTTATACATGATGTTTGTCTGTGAAATACTAGAGTGATTAAGTAAACCGTCCAACAGACAATAAAGCTTCACATCTGGCATCTGCTGAGACAATTTATTAGTCTTGTGACTAATAATAATCTCAGCGTATCGGTAATGACAGTGGTGACAAATGCAGGTATCTTATGAAGGTATCCAGCTCTCCAATAATATCAGTTCGGGTCAGATCTTAGCAAGACTTGTAGCTCATACGGAGCTCACATTACATAATGCAGGTTCTGACGGGTATGTTTATTCCAGTAAGTATAGCGTCATGTTTGTACAAGCAGAAAGATCAGGTGACGACTTCCGTGGATGCATAAAAAACGTTCTCTACTTTCTCGCCAAAAATAATTTTCAATATTTCAGTGTTTATATAAATATTCAAATTTCTATTACATATCGTATATGAAGTAATTGAATATTTGACTATCTGAATATTTATATATTCGCATACTAGGATCTCTGTGTGTCGATGTGATATCGATGTTCATTCACAACTGCCGCGTGCATAACTGTCATAAATTTTACATTCACACATTGATCAAAAAGAACACGTAGCTTTTTGTGGTGTAAAACATCCATTCCCCTCTGAGTTCAATATTCTTTGGCAAAATGTTTGATGCCGAAGTGTGTGGAAGGAATACTTCAAATAACTCACGTTCTGATTTTAAGAGTTTCAGCAATATGTTGCATTCCTCATGTTTGTGACTATACTGGTATACAGACGCTTGTGGTTGTAAGATATTCAAGCCGTTGCCTTCCTTTTTACATACTTTCATTTAATGAAATCCTTTTAAAAACAAAACAAATCGAGTTTAAAGAGTTTCTTAAGTCATTGGGTGAATGTGATGGCGTGAAATGATGATAAATATTGTACGGCATCTGGAGAGACTCCAGTTATATTTTCTGTAATTTCATTTTATTACTGACATCCGAAATTGGAATTTTGCACTTCAGTAACTCCATAAAGGAAATTTCAATTCGTTAGTTCCAATCATCATTTTAGAGTTTAACATTGTTTATTTGTAAGTGAGAAAAGCAAAGCTATTCGTGCAAATATGAGCGAACCATAAACGTTGCAGTGCAGTGGTGCTTAACAAAATAGCATAAATTTTACTATAATATAATATAATAACCACCACTATTGTTAACATTACACAAGAAATTAATTAATTGCATCCAGTCGAAATTTACTGGAAGACAGATCATTTGGTATCCACCATGACCTTTTCTTAAAGATTGATGGAAAGCTATGATAAACTTGTTAGAAGAGTGAAATTACGTTTACGAAATATATATGAGCTACTGCAGTTTGTAAGACGACACAGAAGAACTTTCAGAATTTATATGAACACAGTTAGGAGTACTTCATATCTCTATTGCATTTCAGAATCATCATTCACACTGCCTCAAAACAGAAATGTTAGAGTTCATGTCAGGAAGAAAATTCAACAGGCATTTTGCAGGGCCGCTGATAAATCAGCCAAGATAATATTTCGGAAGCACTAAAGATGGCAATGCAGCGAGAAGAATTTTCGGAAATGCGAACGTGATACAAAAATGTCTATGACTTCAATTAGAAGACTAGAATCCAGACACTAAAACTAGACTCCAATTCTAAAAATTATTGGCCATAACTAACTCGCTTTTGTAGGCCAGTGAAGTATGTAAGTAAGTAAGAATCACTATTTTTAACATTAGCTAAGAAATTAATTAGTTGCATCCAATAGGAATTTGCGTGGAAAGGGGATTATTTTGTATCCATCATAAGCTTTTTTATATAATCGATGGAAAAGTGGAAAAGTGAAAAGATGTACATGAACGCAATTTGTAAGGTAAGACAGAAGAACTTTCAAAATGTATATGAGCAAAGTTAGGAGTACGGCATATCTTCGTTGCATTCCAGAATACAGCTTACAATTTCTTTTTATAGCTGGCGTACACACTACCTCAACACGGAAATGTAAAAGTTCATGGAAAGAGGACAATTCGACAAGCATTTTGCAGGGCAGCTGGTGGATCACCAAGATAATATTTCGGAAGCACTAACGAGAAGCGAGAAAATTTTTCGGAAGTGCGAAAGTGATGTCTTTCCCTAGCAAAAAAAAAAAATTGGACGTTATTGAAAAAGAATTTCATATTTACCACTTCTAAGAATCCAATCCGTGTATGTTTACCGCTTTCAATCAAAAACTCTTAAACCACCTTTAAAACAACAATAAAGAAGTACTTAAAAACATTAGTTCGGTTTCCATTTATAATTGCCAATAATTAAAGCAAAACATCTTATAACATGTAATACTAAAAAATCTATTCCAAAGGGAATATTATATGTTTCGAAGACGTAATTTTTGATAACCTTTGCATCGGTTTCATTTCAAGTTTTTGGTTTATCCTCATTTACATGATGACAGGTATACTAAGTTGTTATTCCATTTCTAAAAACTTTCTTCATTCCTCCTGATGAACATGAAGGCTTCTTCAATCAGTTCTTAATTACAGAGATCTCAAAATTTGATTTTTGCAAAATGTTTTCCCAGAATAGGTCACTGTGTACAATACATTGTCTCTGCTCACCAAGTTAATAGTACAAACATTAGTAAGTTTATAAATATTTCCTACTGGATACCTGTAATATTGTAGTGTTAAAGCTATTATTAAGCGTTAATGCAATTCTTTCATTTTTCTGCCAACTGTCACCATATATTAGCTTTCATTAAAGAATAATTGAAAGTAAGTATTACAGAATTGGGTTCAGTCCCTGTATGGGCAAATATTTTTCCAGTTGACTGGTTTTGCTGTGGTCCACATTGCATTGGCGATATTCATCAGCAGACCTGTAGACGCGCCAATGACACCATTCTAATTTAGGCCATTTCTCCAGAAAATAGTTTAATATTTTCCTTAACCACATCCTCAATTAGGACAGTCCTTTAAAAATGTATATGAATTCGGACGAGATTTTAGTACCTGTATACTATCAATTGTTGCAGCTTCTACTAGCTGCCTGATCGAATACACGTTGATCGGAAAGTTTTTTCTATTGAACTGCTTACATTTGCTTACATTTTCAAATTTACTTAATAGAGCAAACGCAAATGAATTTATTTTGCCAGTTGTTTGTAATCTTTACAACCCATTAATTGATTTTCATTTAATTGATTTTCGGCCAAAAGTGTTTAAGTAGATACAGGGTGACGCATGAATCGTGCTACAGTGTAACAGTAACTGTAAATAGGGACCGCTATTTAAAGATGTTGAAGATGTTTACAAAGAACTGCACCGAAGATGTATGTACTTGAACAGCATTTGGTTTCAGAAAGATGGATCAACTGCACTTTCTGCTGGCCTCCAAGGTCACCTGACCTAATAGAACCAGACTTTTTTTATGGGGTTGTGTCAAGGAAGAGGTCTGCAAAACGAAATCAGGAAATTAGACTTAATTGAAGTCATCGACTAAAACAGTAACTGCGGCCATCTCGAATAAATAATTTTCTGAACCGCCGCTTATGCGGGAATGAGCATAGAGGTCATTTAATATCTGTTGAAATTTCTGTACAATATAAAACAAATAAAAGAAATTCATTGGTTAAAAAAAGTTATTTGAATTTCTTATTGTAGCATATTTGGTTCTCCACCCTGAACCTGTGTGACCTACTTGATGAATGTTTTAACTTATTTTTTTGTTTTTTTTTTTTAATTCGAGTGCCCTTTTGGTTACTCACTGCTGTAGCCACACCATGTGTGAGATGTTCATTTATGTCTGCATTTATTTGTTTGCTTTTTCCCTAAGTATTTGATTATTTCTCATTTATTTTATGTTGTTTAAGTATTTTATTTTTTGTATGTTTGCGTGTATGTGTGTGTGTATATGTGTGTGTCAATGTGTTACTACTCCTTGTTGAGATACATCTCTGCCAAAGGAAACAAACTTCTTTGCAGTTGGAAAAACAGAATTAAGCTCTGTTTTGCTGTAGCAATCTTACATAACAAATATTTATATACAAATATAATTACACAGAAAAACACACACACACACATACATACATACACATGCATACGTTTTATAAGTACCTTGCAAAACCTTAAATAACAAATAGAAATCTGCTAGCACTCAAAGGAAATGTTCGTTTACTCTGGGTTAAATAAATCGACAAACACTCTTTTTTCCACATGAATCCTTTCGCATTGGGAAATATTTAGTCTATGCCAAGCATACTGTTTGCAATATATACATACTCGTATAAAGTATATACTTATACGTTATCGTACAAATATTGTATATCATAGTAAATTTAAAATTAGGTATTTAAAAAAACGTATATGCTTTTATATGAATTTTCCAAATGAATAGTTTTCTTGAAATGCAAGTAAGCCTTTTGACTACTCATAAGATCATACCAAAGACTAATACAATTTTGCCAGTAAGTAATTAATTATTCGATTCATTTTTTCTTTTGCCAAATTTTGTCTTTTGGTTGAATTTTGCGTCATTTGTGCGATAATATTTGCCTTAAGGACATTCATAACAACGACAAAAAGGGACGTTCTTATGTCAATATTTGGAGATATTACCCGACTTTTCAAAAATTGGTACAAATGGTGAATTAAGACGAATTTTGGAATGAATATGTTTTTGAAGGAATATTTGTGCCAAAGTGTAAAGTGGACTTTGTCCTAGTCCCACTTAGCGCTACGTGGTCATAGAACAAATGTTTATCAGAGTTTCCATCGTAGTAAGTTGATTTTCTCAAGTTAAAAAAAAATAATAATAATAAGTAACTGCAGCTTACGAATTATTGAAAAATGAATAAGTGGAAAAATTTAATTACGATAAATCGGATAATTAGTACGAGTATAAGATGTACCAGAAGAGGTGTAGCAATGCGCTTATTTACTTTCTATAAACTTGGTTTATCAAAAGCGTAGTATTTATCAAAGTTGACCAAATTCAGTACATCTACTTAAAAATCACGCAGATATTTAAATACAGGTTAAATCGACCATTTGTGTAGGAGGTACCTTTATGACGCTCTCCAGAGAATTAAAAACCAATACAAGAAAATCTATTTAATAATTCTCTTTGTAATTCATAACTCATAAACCGTGGCAGTCTAAATTTGATTTACTTTTTAAATTAAACTTAACTTAAAAAAAGTCCAACTAACCTTGGACTTTCTGTTACTTCCTACACAAATGAACATAGGAACCCTGTTATATTTAAGAACACATATTTTATCCAGTTCCACTAAGTTCAGTCAAATTTTGTATGCATTAAGAGCTGCCTAAAAAACGCCTCAGAAGAAAATTGGCCAGCATTTTCACGAACTTTGGAACAATTTCTATAAAAATTGATTCATTTTCCGAAATTCAATTTATCCTCGGTAATTTCTACATGTTTTTCTGCAGTTTGATATCGCATTTAAAAAGAAATTGACGGAATAACCACGACTTTTCTGGTATTTTCCACATGAATGACCGATTTAGCCCACATATTTTTAGAGTGATAACTCTTAAGCAGTTGCACAGAATTCTAATTCGGTAAACATGGTTTCGAAAACCAAAATGTGACGTTTATGCCATTCTGGTAACTTCCATATAGATATTGAAAATTGAAAACAAATTGAAATTTTGTATGTCTTTGTAATTCACAAGCTGCAGTAATATAAATTTCTCAGGATAACCACGCTTTTTCTACTAAATCCCACATAAATGGCTGGTTTGACCCACATTTTCTTATATACAAATATTTTTAAGTCCAGGTATTTCATTCCGATAGGCGAGATTTAATTAAACTTAGTGCAAGTAAGCGTATGCTATTATAGCGTCTTGGAATAAATATAAACCTCATTGTTCTCAACTTTGTGGTACCTTTTATATAATTAACCATTTTGGCGTACACATTCTTTTCTTTCAAGCAGTTGCATTGAATTCAGTACAATTTGACACATATCGATTGTTCGATAATATTGGTTCTGAAAATGAAAATCGACTGCATTGGTACAACTTTTGTGGTACCTCCTATAGAAATTGACCAATACATCGTACTTTAATTTTTCGTATGCTTATTTTTTTACCAATTGTATTACATTAAAATGGTTAGTAAAATAAGAACATATCGATAGGATTGTCAGGCCCTTTCAAGTGACAGCCATGCAAATTGCTTAATGTAACCCATGGATTTTCGATTCATCATCTTTCATTCAATTATATTAAATTCAGAATAATTTGTCCAGCATCTGACTTTTAGTAAACTTACTTTTGAGAATGAAAATGATCTGATTTCCCCCTCCCCTTATGGTACACCGCACACACACACTTAGCCGATTTACCAAAATTGAATAATGATTTCTTTTTAATTGTAAACGAAGGATGCTAAATTGTAATAATTAAGTTTGTTCATTGGGCGTTAATTTAGAACAATTATTATAAGAACGCAGCAATTTACTACAATCCTTCTGGCACTGTGTACGCTTATGCATTAACTAAAAAGACCGTTGGTTGAAGATACAGTAAAGGATACAGTAAAAAGAAATCCTTTGTATCTCCAATAAATGAATATAGATTACTAATATCTCGTATTGTATAAGTGCGATCGAATTCAAAAACTGCCCAGACAGTTTGAGTTTTTTGATTGCTTGACTTAGTATTGCTTGAGCGCGCGTCAGAGCAAAGAGAAAATGCTTAAAGTTTTCTTTAGAAAATGAAAACCAGACGGCAGAAAATGTGATACCAAGCTAATAATGTGCAATTTTTTTCATTGATTCCAATTCGGCAATTTTTATGTCAATGATTCACCACGCTTTAGAAACTAAATTGTAGAAAATGTCGACACAATAATGGAAATCGTCTAGTCCGATTCGTTACAAAATCGATTCATTTCTGAAGTGGACGGTGACTAGTGATAAAAAAGGGTCACTTATGACAATGTTGAGGAAAAACGATCATGGTCGAATCGCGATGAGCCGAAGGGAACTGTGGTCAAGCCAGGATTGACGGTTACGAAGGTTTTGCTGTGTGCCTCATGGGTTTGGCAAGGCATCATTTACATTAATTAATTTTACAAACTCTTCCACTTTTTTGACAGTAGAAATGAGGGTTTCTATTAAAGAGAGACGTAATGGAATTATCTTGAAAATAATAACAATTTATTGAATAAATATTTGGCCTAACCATTCTCATGCCTTCAATGTGATTTCTGCGCTGGTCTTATTTGCTGATGTATTTTTTGGCTTATTAGACCACGGCATCCGAACTGAAGTGTTGGGGTTGCCAACAACCACCGGCTAGTCTAAAAATTGCATCCCAT
This sequence comes from Philornis downsi, assembly GCA_019455685.1. Taxonomy (NCBI): domain Eukaryota; kingdom Metazoa; phylum Arthropoda; class Insecta; order Diptera; family Muscidae; genus Philornis; species Philornis downsi. The sequence goes on from JAHXMU010000823.1 coordinate 170,714, forward strand.
TAGTAAATGCTACGTATCGACCTCAAACGCATCGGTGGTACTATCCTATTTAGGATACTGAACTAGATTCCTTCTTCGTTCAGTGAGCATTAGTCGATAGTTTGAAGTCATCTCCAGGGAATGATTGACCAAGGTTTACAGTACATATAGCAACCTTCTTGAGAATTTCGGAAAGGAATCCGCTTATAGTTAATCCCAGAGGAATATCAGTCACATTTATTTCACATGTGCAAAAAACACGTTTATTTTGCGAGGAATATAAATAAATTGCAAAATATATATTGATAATTAGTAGCGGGAAATGTTTTACATTTTAGCCAGAATGAATATGATTGCTTAAACATTCTTGATTTAAGT
>JAHXMU010000825.1:0-19258 GCA_019455685.1 Philornis downsi
GGGGGGGCACTTACGTTTTCCCCTCTTTTTCGTTCTTTTGAACAATTTTATGTGTGTCTTTTTGTGGAATCTAGTGGAGGGGTTCATGATGATGATGTACATGCCAACGCTTGTCAGTGAGGGGATCATCGGTGGCAAACGACACCGCTTTCGCTTCGTGAATGGGGCAATGGCATCACGTCGCATTACATTTGCTGCTCACACAATTTGTCACAGTCTGGTTTCTTTTTGGCGTTTATTAAATTTTCGCCAGGTTCTGCATTCTAATTGAATTGCCCGCGCTAAAAATTGAATCGTTTTCGTTAAAAAGTGATATCACGGCAAATTGTTGTAAATTACATTTACAGCCAGATGATAGTGTGGCATCCTTGAGATGTGTGAGGGTGTGAAGACGTTGCTGAGAAAGATTGCCAAGGTGATAACCTTACACTCAAGGAAAGCGTTAATTGCATAGAGAGTGTGGGGGAATGTATACATTTGGGCAGCCCTTTCCTTTTATCTATGTAGAAAATCATCTCAATCAGACGACGCAAAATCCGAACGAACAAAGTGTGTATGCTGCGAGGTCGATCTCAAAACTAGCTGAGCTGACAAAGAAGACACAAAAAAGTTGGGAAACATTTTCCTTATTTTTCAACAAAATCTTCTTTCAGCTCGATACACTTTGTCCAGCGATATTCAATAGCTTCTATACCTTGTTTATAGTAAGAACTATCAAGCTCCCTAAAATAGCCATGAACCGTAGACTCCATCCCTTCGTTGTTGGCAAATCATTTATCACCGAGTTATTTTTTCAAGTTTGGGAATAGAAAATAGTCCTAGGAAGCTATATCTGGCATATAACCTATATAATATAACCGTGGTGGAGCAATTCGAACTTTCATTCATTAATATTGGTCATCGCAATAGAGGTTGTGTGAACTGAAGCATTGTCTTGAAGGAACAGAACGTTCCTTTTCGCCAAATACAGGGTTTGGTTTCTTTTAAACTTCATCACCTAAACGTTGTAATAAATTAGCATAATATTCGCTAATTGACGCTTTTCCCTTTCTGAATTATCTTCTTAAAAATAATTCCATGTGCATACCAAAAAAAAGAAAAAAAAAAGACGCCTTGGCCTTGCCTGCATGACGTCTTCGCCTTCTTTGGACACGATTCTTCTATTCCAGTCCACTGATTTGATTGTTCCTTTGTCTCGGGTGCGAAGTGATGAATCCATGTTTCATCCATGGTTATAAATCGATGCAAAAATTCGACTTTATTACGGCGAGACAACGCCAAACACTCTACCGAAACATCTTCACGACACTGTTTTTGCTGTATTGAGAACAAGTGCGGCACCCATCTTGCGCCCAGTTTTCTCATCTTCAAATTTTCGGTCAGTGTACGATGTATAGAACTTTTTGAAATATCTATCATTTCAGTTAGCTCACTCACCTTCAGCCGGTGATCATCTGTACCATTTTGGGGATTTTCTTAACTGTGTCCGGCTTGGATACTACGGTGTTCGTGTTGGAAGCTCATACGGCTTTTTTAAACTCTGCTACCCAATATTTTACAGTCGTAAACGAAGAAACAGATTTCCTCAGAGTAGAGTAGTAGAATAGGCTTTAATATTGGTTGGACTGAGACCTTTCAAATGGAAATATTGAATTACACATATTGAATGACAAATTTTTTCCATGTTTGTCAATTCACTGAGATCGTCTACTTTTGATGGCTCAAGTAAAAATTGTAAACAACGTGGTGCCTTGGAACTTAAAACATATGTTGTATAAGGTTGCCACATTCCATCAAAATATTTTTTTTTTCAAACTACTGGCAGCATCTACACGATATCGATGATATTAGTAAGCAATAGTTGGTAATCGTTAAGGATTAATGTAATTATCTAATTATACACACATTATACATTATATATGTAACAACCCGCTTCTCCATCTTAAAGAAAAAGTGTATTTTCTTACTATCAAAATTTGTTTCTCAATTTTATTTATATTCCACGTGTCGTAAATCCAAAGATTAAGTTAACATTAAATTCAATCAGCTGATTGTCAAAACTACACATCATCGCCAAGCAAGCATCAACGCCGACGCCAAAGTGGTGGCAGCTTATGCCGGTCGCCACAATATATAGGTACATTTCTCAGTGGTTGCAAGATCTTAGTTAGATTTTCTTTGAAATGATTTTAATGGAATATTCTACTTTTAGTTTAAAATTGTAATACGGAAAGTATTGAACAAAATTACAATTATTAATTAACTTGATATTAATAATGGGACGTTTTTCTTAGAATAAGGCAAAATTTTCGATACGTCACCATAAATTTTATTGTAGAAAACGATTTTAAGCAGCCTATAATTATCAATTAGATTGTTTTTAAATATTATGGACCATTATTAGCGCAATTCTTATCCAAACGTAAGATGAATCAATGAATGATATTTACTTCAATTTGTAACACAGCTCTTATTATCTTTCTCCAGGCAATTAGAGTTATAAATGTTGGGAGTACAAATAAGTCTCTGCCTCTTTTGTTCCTTTGTTGTGAAAAGATTATGCATTATGTGTTATTCACAATATCGTCCATCGCTGACCACTATTTTTTCCCCATAATTCTGACAACATACGAATACCGCGTCAATAGAAAACTTTACCTTCTCAGGTTGTCCAGGAATGGATCCCATTTTTGGTTTCTTCGTATGACCTGGAGCGCTACTCGGATATACGTCATAGATCAGAGCAAGTGATAATCGGAGGGGATAATGTCTGGCATTTATGGAGAATGGGATAGAACTTCTAAGTAGGATTTCACCAGCGTCGCGACATGTGGCCGAGCATTATTATCTTGCAATAGAATAATTTCGTAGCGTCTTGAGTAGTAGTCCGCGTTTTTTTTTTTGTATTTTCTTGAGTGTTCTGCTCAATCTCATCAATTATGTTCGGTAGAAAATCCCAGTAATGATTTCTTTCGGTTTCAGCAACTCATGACATATGATATCAAGTTGATCCCACTTTAGTACACAACATACGTTTTTCATCATGAGTATTTGGCTTGGCTGCCAAAAAGAGTAAGTGTAAAAGAGGGCAAATACAGGGTGGGCCATAAGGGTGCTCGCGGTTTAAATATTCAATTAAAAAAAAACTACGAAACATAAAAAAAAATTTATTGGTATTTTTAAAAAGTAGAAGCATGGGAATTTTTAAGACTTAAAAATAATGTTGTCCAAATGGCTTCCCTCGGCTGCTTGACACTCTTGGAACCGAAGCCGCAAATTGTGGAAAACTCGTTGTTGTTGTTTTCGGTATTTTGTTACTTTCCTGAATAATGTTCCTCTTCAACTGCTCTAAATTGGTCGGATTATTCTCGTAGACTACCGATTTGAGGTAGCCTCATAGAAAACAATCGCATGGAGAGAGATCGGGGCTACGTGGGGGCCATTCAATTTCCCCCTTTTCGAAATCAGTTTTCCAGGAAAAACACTTTTCAGCAGCTCTATGGATACCCTAGCCGTATGACATGTGGCTCCATCCTGTTGAAACCACATCCTCGAGGTATTGCCTTGAAGTTCTTGCAAAGCTGGCACCAAAAAGTCTGCTAGCATGTTGCAATAATTGTTCGCTCTAACCGTCTTTCGTCCTCGAAAAAGTATGGTCCAATAATACCGGTTGACGTTATCCCAGCCCACACGACAAGCTTAGGGCTGTGAAGTGGATGTTCATGCAAGCGTCGGGGATTAGTCTCGGACCAGAACCGACAATTTTGCTTGTTCACATGGCCATTAAGGTGAAAATTGGCCTCATCACTAAAAATCACGTTGTTGAAATTGTTGAACCGCTCTAGCATCAAATTGACAAAGTTAAGTCGGTTATTGGCATCATCGGGTTTTAATTCTTGGACTATCTGAATCTTATAAGCCTTCAAATGCAAATCACGTTTCAAAATTCGTTGTAAAGTTGTTCTTTTGACATCCAAAAACTGATTTCTCTTACGTGTTGGCTGTTGCGGATTTCGCTGAACTGAAACACGAACACGCTCCACGAACACGCTCTTGCAGAAACTGGTCGACCACGAACCGTAATTGGTACTGTTGAGCCGGTTGTTTCGAACATTCTAAACCATTTTCGTATCACATTGGCGCTTGGAACTTCACTTAAATCGTGTAAACCGTGTTCATGCCGATACAAACGTCGTGCAGTAATCACTGATTTATTGTTTTCGTAATACGCTCGCGAACAACATATCCCCCCGCCACCCGGCGCCGCACGTTACCGAGAAATTGAAGAATTAAATCGCCAACACTCATATGGCCTACCCTGTATAATCGCTGTCTTTTGAGTAGATCTTCCTTGGCACATTTAAGTTATTGTTATGAGCGTGCAAGTTGTGAAGAAAACTATTGAAGCTAATGCGAATGTAGCAGCGATTACATGTTGATATCGTAACAATAAATATACCAATTGAATGATTTGTCCTCTTATATATTTACTCTCTTTGAAATGGCCACGTGGTCTCCAGGATTTTCTCTTCTTAGCGTTATTGTAGCGTATCTAATTTTCATCACCAGTGACTACGCGATGCAAAAACGCATATAGTTCGTGCCTGGCAAGCATCGCCGCAGCAATAAATTCTCTCTGGTGGGGGCAGAATTAATTAATTAAAGTTCGAATTGTGTCATCACGCTCCTTGTTTGCCGGATTTAGCTCCCTCGGAGTATTTTCTGTTTCCAAACTTGAAAAAATGGCTCGGTGGTAAAAGATTTGCCAACATTGAAGAGGTGGAGTCTGCTGTTGATGGTTATTTTAAGGAGTTTGACGGTTCTTACTATAAACAGGGTGTAGAAGCTATTAAATATCGCTGGAAAGGTATACCGAACTAAAAGAAGATTATGTTGAAAAATAAAAATAAATAATTGTTGACAACATTTTTGTGTCTTCTTTGTTAGGTCGGCTAGTTTTGGGACCGCCCTTGTAAAACTTAAGTTGTTCCGATTTCGCTGTTGAGAACCAATACAAGAAAGGATGGCAATGCTGTGAAAAAAATGTATGATGCTGATCAAAATCGCTAATATTTCATAGTTATGGGGTTGCCAGACGTTCAACATTACAATGTGATGTTTTACATCTGGTTTGGACCATAAGTTACTGGTGGTCATCTTTTGTAAATGGGTATAGACCTTTTGGTGTTTCCTGCATTAATTTCTGATCATGAAGTGTGGGACACCGTCTTAAATGGTGTCGTGAATGATGGTTAGTACACTCTTCTATAGTTTGCATGATCACGGGTTGTATTCCTGACACTGGTGCCTATCATTATTTGAACGGCATTCACCTCGATGTGTTTGAAGAACACTCCGAGTAGCCGAGTAATCGACAAGTCTGGTAAATGCTTTTCATACTTTGACGTTCGGAGTCGTCGTTAAACTGAGTGAGTCTAAAAGTGGAATGAGCTCATTGAATGTTAGAAGCTCTCTTCTATATCTAATTTATAAGATGCAAAAGAATTTTTTGTTTGTTTTTGACCTAAGCAGTATTAATTTTCCATCATTTCTTCTATTTGGAAATTGTATTTTATTTAATAAAATCGTTTTTAATACTTTATTATTCAATATATAAAGTGGCTAATTGAAGCAAAAGAACGGGCCGAAAAACCGTTTAACTGGTTTTCGATTTCGTTTTTAAATACTCTCGTTGGGAATACATGAAGGACAAAGATTTGACAACTTTATCATCCACGTATATGTAGATACTCGTACGTACGCTCACTTAGATACGTCCAACTGTTCTCAGTAAACAATTTGATTTTCAAATTCAATGAGTTTTTAGTAACACCTCTTTCATATTTAGTTCCTAAAAAAAATATTTCTTTACACACCTGTTACTACCTGTCATCACTTATGAGTTCTGAATGCCACACAAGGATTCAAAATAGATATTACCTTAATTAACAATCTAATCCACTGATATACCACCTATGATGGAGGTCGTGCAAATGTCAACGACAAATTAAAAATGTTTATTTATTCATTAACATGATAAAGGTTAATCTAAAGCGATATATCCCATATTATGTTAGGATAAAAAGGTCTTCTGAAAACCACCGCTGATATTTAATTTAAATTGCTGGCTCTTCGTTAGCGTCAATCAAATGAAGAAAGGACGAACACAAAACACAAAGGCGAAAATGATGTTGGAAAATACAAAGCCATCATTTGTTAAAGTTTTAGTCTGAAGGTCAAATACTGAACTCACACTACCAATTACACTTACACACATACACCCACACACACATACAGCCACACCGTGTATAATGATAGTCCCGAAAACAAAACGACAAAGCATTGAACTCAAACTTTTATACCAGAATTATTCATTTTTTTTCTGCTTGTGTGCAAAATTGAAAAAGAAAATGTTTTTTCTCGTTTCTTTTTTTTTAGCCATCTTATCCTGGCAAAAAAATAGACCATCCATTAGAAGACAACGTCCTTTTTGTATTGCTCTAACCCACTGACTACTGCTGCCACGTCGACAAAGTGAGCGCACACATAAGACACAAATAGCAAGGTCATAATCAAACAACATAAAGAGTGCAGCCGTTAAAGCGGTTACCTCCAACTCTTATTTCTGCTGACTTGGCCAAAATTAAAGTCCTGGCAAAATGGCGTCACATTAAAAGTTGGAAGGAACGACCAGCAAACTGATGACGTTCAAGCAATGGAATGAAATGAGAATGACTACATGAGCTGGCCAGAAGATTTGACACTACAGACAATATACAGGTTTATCTATTTTTCGGTTTCAAAAGTAATGTTAAATAAAATTCACATAAAGCTGTGATTTCGATGAAAAATTTCTTTCATTATAATGCTTGGTCCTTGCCATTATGTACGAATTACACAGTCATTTAAAAGACCGTTTCTAGATTGGTTGCAGCGGTGGATTCTTGTGTGATAGTTTTCGACAACTTTTTCGCACATTTCGTGCAGTACCTCGGCGATAACTTGACGAATGCTGATTTTCAAATGCTCCAACGTTTTGGGATTATCCGCGTAAACACGGTCCTTTACGTAGCCCCACAAAAAAGTCTAACGGCGTCAAATCCCATGATCTTAGTGGCCACTTGACGTCGCCAAATCGTGAAGTTACGCTTTCTGGAAGCTTCTCATGCAATAAAGCCAAACTCGGTCGTGTTGTGTGACGCATGACACCGTCTTGTTGAAACCACATATCGTCCAATTCATAATCTTCAATTGTAGTTCAAAAAAAAGTCCGCTATCATATTGCCCTGACGCTCTAAATTGACGGTAACGGTTCCTCCAGCGCCATTTGCGAAAAAATACGACATAATGCCATCTCCAGACCAAAATGCGCACCATTCCGCATGCAATGGCTTTTCCACAATCACTTCTGGGGTCTCCGAGACTCCAATGCGACAATTTTGCTTGTTGGCGTAACCATCGAGTGAGAAATAAGTTTCATCGCTGAAGAAAATGTTGTTCGAAAAATCAGCATTGAAAGCCTGTTGCTATGGCATCGAATCAGCATATCTACGGCGTTGTGAATGGTCAGCCATTTTTAAATGTTGCGTGGATCGGACTCTATATGGATGGAGGTGCAAATCCAAATGCAAATTACGCCATAATGAGCCGGAAAATAGCTCCAATTGCTAAGAACGCAGTGGCATCGACAAATTCGAATTATCCGCCACACTTTCATTAAGAGAAGCGATATTTATAGCAGTGTAGATATTGCGATAATGCTCAAGCCTGACCACATTTGTAACGCTCCCAGTCTCTTGAAATTTCTTTATAATGTTGCCAATCTCTTGCACAGGAGGTCGATTATGCCGACCTTGATCACCCCGTAATTCACGAAAAGTGCCCACGTTTGAATCACTCCTTTTGTAGTAAATTTTAACTATTTTTACGCATTCTTCGGTTGTTAAACGATTCATATTCGTAAATGGCAAATCTTTCACTAAATAAATAACACTTCAGATGACAGGTATTTAAGAGCTGACAACCTAAGCAGACCAGCGGTTTTGGAACCACTATATGGATGGCTCTGTATAATAACATGAGGATAGTAGTACAATTAATTAATTATAATTATAAGAAATAAATTTAATACAAATTATGGTTTATGATTTCAGCGAATGACTCGCAATAATATTTTGTTGGGGGGTTTTCTAAAACAATTTTCTGTCATATATCAGTCGCGCGTAAATGTACAGATCATCGGTTTAAGCCCAAATTTTGTCTGAGACACACAGGCCAAAGGCAAAAGACTACATTAAGTTAATACACCGGATTCTGGGAGATAACAGGCGAAACCGGGATCTCACTCAAATTCAACTAGCAATTGCCTAATGCAAGCTACGGCTAATCTAGGAGGTTAAGCTTGCTACAAGTCCTCGGTTATATGCTGGCAATAAAAACGCAGAGGAAAATAATAAAATGGAACGCATCTAAATTTGACAAACTCTGAATACATTAGGATGTTTTAGAAATATGCACCTGAAATGTGACGAACTCTATACAGGTGTAAGGCTGCTATCAATGCCATCCGGTTGGTGCGATGGGCAAGAGGGTGATGAATAAAGTAATAAAACAAAATGTCTATTAATTGTGACAACCTCTGAAAAAAAACATGCGCCCTGTTTTAGGAATATGCATTGCGAATGCAAGACTTTCATGACTGCCATCCAGCAGATGGGACGGTGATGGGCACAACGTGAAATTGGCATATAATGAAACGGAACGCCTATTAATTTTAATAAATTCAGGAAACATAAAGATCCATATTTTAGGAATTTCATATGGAATGTGCCGAACTATGTATAAATGCAAGACTGTCATCACTGACATCCAAGAGATGCGAAGGGCAAGATTTCCATGCATGAAAGAAATAATTCGTATATGGATTCCCCATGGATTCACAAGACAAGTTTAAGACGTAATACTATTATGGCTAGTATGGGATCATCTACGGTCGATGTGCATCCAGCGCCCTCTCCTCGCTATTGTGCTGCTGCTTCGGCGTAACATACATCCATCCTTCACTCCAGAAGACCTCTTATCTTCAATATCCAAAGTATTAACCTTGTTCGTGCCCAGCAACCAATAACATACGACAGCTCCTCTGCCCATACAAATCACACATTCCGCCAATAAGGTACTTGGGAATTCATTCAAGTTTATTGTATCGCCTTCAAAACAGGATCCCTCTAGAATAACATATTTATGCCACAGAATAATACAATATCAAAACATTTGTCAAACGCATTTGCCATATTTGATGAATACGGCAGTTGTTCAAAGATATTTGTTGAGTTTTTGATCAGAAATTCGTTTACAATGGTGCGAAACGCCACATAACGACCAGATAATATTCGTTATTTATCGTTTTACAATTGGTATTACTTTGATTTTTGGTAGATTTTGATGGGTTTTTCGGTTTCGGCTTAATAGGAAGGCGCCATTCCAAGCAATTTACATGTCAAACTAATAAACCCATGTCTTATCCCCAGTTATAATTCGTTTTATGAATCTGGCGTCGGATTTGACTTGTTCTAGTATTTCTTCAGCGACCTTTACGTGATTGAGTTTTTGAAGAAATTTCAGGTTTTTCGGAACTATTACAGGGGCAGCGCACTTCAAACTCAAATAATCATGTGGAATGGAAGTAATTATTCACGAGACACAGAAATAACGACTTTCAGTAACCACTTCCTTCACTTTAGCGATGCAAACATCAGTTGATGACGATGGCTGTTGACCAGAGCGTAGCAAATCCTCCATCACATCTAGGCCGCTTTTGAACATACTGCATCACTCGATTCGAACTCGATTCGCCCGTAAGCCTCCTGTACCATTCCCAGCGATTCGGCAAACGGAATTCCATTTGCAGTAAAAGGCTTGGGAAAAAGTATTTATACGATATTTTTATCCATTGTAAAAACCGTAAAATTCACTTGAAATAAAGCGGTAAACCATAGATTGCGTTCAAACTCCGCATTTGTATAGAGGACAGTTGTGCCAACATCACGGCGAAAGGAATTTGTGACACTTCCTTTAAGAGGGCTTTTTAAATTGTATAGAGCTGGTGATAGATTGATAGAGATGATTGATAGCAGAGGGAGTAGCGGGGAATCCTCTAATCAATTTTATACCTCTCTCGTTGTAGTTGTGGAATTAAAATGTTGGATGTATTGTGAATTATCCAATAGCGATGATCTTTAGGAGGAACAATTTCACAGTTGGTTTCTACCAGAGAACTGAAAATTGGAACTTGTAATTTGGATCATATAATTTCAAAGTCAAAGTTTAAATTATATGTAATCAAATTGATCGTGCAGAAATTACAAGTGGCGATAAATTAAAGATGAGAATTACAATTACTGTCAGTTCAGGCAACGAGTTGTGCTTGCTAAGGGATATCTGATTTGTAAGCGATTTTTCCTCATTACAGAACTTCCGACAACAGTTATTTTCGTACGTTACAGTTCAGAATTCAGTTACGTTTAGTACACATATTCTCACTCAATGGAGTTATGTAACCACTTCATAGGCAAAAATTTGAGTTCATTCACAATGATGCAATTCACAATGTACAAAAGTACACTTTAATGTGCAAAAAAAAGAGGTTAGTTTTAATACAAATTCGATGGTAAATTCAAATACATATATAATCTTAAAATTATGTCTACAATATTGAAATTTAGACATAAATCGTAATCAATAATCACTTCCCGGTAGTTTTTTTTCCGATAAAATGTATTGAGTACATTTTGACTTTTAAGCAGTAAAATATGCATATGAATGACAGCACGAAAGTGTCAGGAGAAACGGCTTAACGTGAACTTAGTCGTTTTGAAATATTATGCGTATTTCAGCATGTCGCTATTATGGAAATTCGTAATAACTTGCGAAATATGGAATTGGCCCTTGGACGATAATGTTTGTTTATCTTAAGGACATAAATCTTAATACATAATAATAAAAATAAAAAAGACTATTAATAATAAAATATAACATATGTATAAAAAATATAACATATTTATTTACTTATTTACATCTACTGAGCATTGCTCTTACAGAATACAAAAATAGGAAAAATTGAATAAAATAGCTTAGCTATAGTTACAAGTATAGGTATATAACTATACATATTTACTAAGTTGTCGGTTGCAATAGATTACAACAATAAATTACAAATTTAGTAAAAATCTTCAAAATGAGGTATCATTAGCTAAAAGTCTGAGCACAGCTCGTCTAAATGAAAATCTATTGAGAGCTATATCGACTGTATTGGCCACCAAATTAAATATTTGCAAACATCGAGTAATTGATTCATTCCTTCCATAATTAGTTCGATGGAATGGAACAGCGAACAAATGAGTTTCTCTTAAAGACCGTGTTGGTATGTGAAAGGATAGAACGGATAGCAATTCGGGCGAATCAATGTTTTGAATCTATAATATCCTTTATAAAAATGATGCCTAGAAGCTTTCTGCGGTTAGAAAGTTCCATAATTTCAAGAATATTGTGACGGCTTTCGTACGGTGGCATGTTATCAAAAGAAAAGTTCTGTCGAAGGGCAATTCTTATGAAGCGCTTTTAATTTTCTCAATTCGATTGACACCTATTCCAAACAAAGCTTACGTACTCTAAGTGAGATCTTACCAAAGACCCAAATAAAACAGTAATAGCTTCAAAATTCAAAAGCATTTTGGTATTTCTTTTTAAAAATCCAAGTTGTGAATTGGATTTAGAAACTATATACCCAGATCTTTTACGATGCTCACATAATATGTATAATGCTCATATAATATGAAATATAGAACATATTCGTGCTTATATCAATATTTAGAAATATTGTATAATGTTTAAAAAATCGCTATTTTGAAAAATTACCACAACCTACGTCCTACAAAATTGAACATCAATATGCGCCAAAAAATTAATTGGATTTGACGCCATTATACTTTTTTGTGGGGCTACGTCAAAGATCGTGTTCACCCGGATAATCCTCAAACGTTAGAGCATTTGAAAACCAATATTCGACGAATAAGTAGTCGAAAACTACCTCAAAAGGATAAACTGCTGCCATCAATCCGGAGGCGGTCGTTTAAATGGCATTTATAATGAAATAAAAGAAACAGTTCATGTGCAACTGCAATTTTTCCCAAAAACTGCGCCAGTATCTTATATCCAGTCTAAACCCGAGCATGAGCAAATGCGACACTTCCAATGTAACTACAGAAACGAAATCTTATCTGAATATCACAGTTAAATTTAGACAATTAGCTTTGCGCTTTGTACTATTTCATGCTCGCAATACCGCATTCCCTGCTGCTGCTGTTTCATATAACTCTTGCAACTTCTCTTTAACCTGGCGATTACGATGATTTATCAAACGTTGTTCTCTTTTGTTTTTCAGCATTTGACCTAAAAAGCAACCCATCATTTGCCAACAACAAAAGCCCAACTTTTAGAGGAGGGTTTAAATTCAAAAGTCCAACTCCTTTTGCTGCTCGCCTGATACAGTGATATTTTCAAGGATGTTTTTATAGTCTGTGTTACCAACGCAATACAATTCTGTTGTGCCCCATCGAACTTTTGAAAGCAGTCATGCGACCAATTATGTTCATTGACTCCTCTCTAACATACGCAACAATATGGAGCTTTGGCTCGTGCCACAGAAAAAAGTCAACAAATGTAGAAAAAAAAACTGAAACTCCTTGTGGTTCCTGACGCGTCCCTGTGCATTAAGGTAAACGGCATTGGAAACTTTTCATGTTATTTTGTACAAAAGTTCAGGGTCGTTGCTAGACTAAAGTCAACGCCTGATGTTTGTATGCTCTCAAGTGTTTCACGGATGGATAGCTTTGTTGCCTCCATCAGCATCATCTGCGTGGCCGCCATTATCACCACCACCTTCACCACAGCCATCGCCGCCTTTTCAAGTATACATTTGTGTATAATAATGTTAAAGTGGAGTACACTCCTGGAATGTCTGTATAATATATTTATTGATATGTACTATGCCTGTTGTATGAAAACACAACCAAATTCCCAGTACGTCCCATGAATGGGATATAGAAGAGTCTGTCGTATGTACTTGTGATGTTTAATAGGATAATAACCCAGTGAACACTTTGATAGAGCATAGCGAAAACTCTGTTGAAAAGGATAAATTGAAAAGGAGGACAACAACATTATTATATCGCCATATTTGGAAGCCTAAACTTTGGGGCCTAAAGTTGACAATATCTCTGTTGGTTGTACAGGGAATAAAACGATATGTGTGTGAGGTTATGGAAGTCCACTAACTGAAATAACGGAGTAAAGATTGCATCACTGAAAGTCATCTAATTTATATAGGAAGCATCCGAAGGTGTGCGGCAATGCCGTCTATTTCCATTCTTAGACTCAATTTGACTAAACGATTAACGTGTACCAAATTCGATTGAATTAAATGCGCCTAAATTGAAGATATGAACTTAAGACAATATGGTTGACATCTATCATTTGTATGGGAGGTACCATACAAAGGAATGTAGTTAATAGGTTAATTTTTTTTTTGAATTTTGACGAGCAATACGATGTACAAAAAGTTAGGTTGTATCAAATTCGGAAAACCGGTTAATTTATATAGGACAATAACCTGTTACGACGGGACAAAATATTAGTTTGCTCCAATATATAAAAAATTTCATTAAGATTTACGTCAGTTTTCATGTCTACCAGCTAGGCAGTCAGACAAATAGACAAAGCTTAGCCAACTTTAACAAATTGTCTTGCATACAATGAATGAGATATGGGAGAGCTTCTCACAGTTAGTGAGCTTATACGCATTCTACTTTTAGATTCCATCAAAAAACCTACTGTTTGATTAGAAGTACAGTTTGAGAAGCATTTACTATATTTGTCGAAAACTCGACTAATAATAAATAATGATAGGTGGATGTTCGAGGATTGAACCCGCGAAAATGCGAACGGTAGTAGCGTGTACTAGTAACTACCGTGGTCTATCAACTGAACAAATTTCCTTGCATCCGATGAATGAGATATGGGAGAGCTTTTCACAATTCAGTGAGCTTATACGAGCTATATTTTTTGACTTATCCAACGGGATGTAAAGTTGAACGACAATTCCGAACATCACAGTTTGAAAATCATTAACCAAACTTGTCAATTATTCGACTACTCGAAGTACTTGTCAGACATATCGAGGTGATCGCTGTTCATATGATAATAATAGGTTATATGCGGGGTTGAACCCGGGATCATGCGAAAGATAGTCGCGTGTACCATCACTACGGTCGATCACGTTATCTATCAATTATTTGTGTTAAGAAAGTACATTACTTTTGATGTGTTTCTTTTCTGTACCTATATTTATACTGGCTACCGTACAAAATTTTTAAAAAAAATGCCCACTTTTCTTTCCAATTCTTGTATGTGCACGTTTTTCCTTAACCTTTCTGTCGCAAATAATTTGCTATGGAACGATCATGTACTCTCTGGCAACGTGTTCTACTTTTAGATCAATCAATGATGATTTTTGTTTAAGATTATTTTAGTTTGATATACGCAAACCGGGAACATACATATGGCTTTCCTAGAAATCTATTCCACAATACCTTATTTCGGAGCAGAATTTTATATAGGATTTTCTAAAGTGGAAAAGCATTAGAGCTGCATTTGTCTTTGGCCCTTTAGCATAGATTTTGCAAAATTTTGGCAACTCTGTTTCGCTCTCTGAAACTTCATTTGTTACAAATTTAAGTTTGTCTTCTTCCATCAACAAGTGCGCGTCTAGCTAAGTGGTGATCACAAAAAAAATTAAGTTATAAGAACGGAATCTTTAAATAAATGATAAAATGTGATGTAAATCCTTAAAACGTGGTAAAATTGATATGTTAAGTGCAAAAATTATAGAATACATGACGAAGAAACATGTTTTCAGTATTAGCACATGCAATTGGCATACGAATGTTTGTTCGCTGTTGTTACTGGCGCTCATCGTGTATCTGAATATGATGTAACAAAAAAATGGTTGATGGGAGTGAGTGTGGGTGTGCAGTGAAAATGTGAGCGTCGGAGAGCATTACATTCTGAACAGAAAATATAAACAAGAGCGCAACAGTTGAGAGCAAATAATCATTTTTATGCAGATGCAAGTTAAACCAGATTACTGTAAGGTAAGTTAGTATCAAATTTAATTTATCATACATACATACATATGTAGAAATTATATTAGGAGATGTCAATACGGAACGAAAAGAAGACGTTGCCACATAGTGGGGAAAGACTAATATTTTGAAGAAACCATTTTAGAGTTAACTGATTTAGATATAAATTTTTCAGGAATTGAAAAAGTGGAATATGATTTTTTTAGGAATGGAAAAAAATGTACGCAGAAAAATATGAATCGATCTTGGTCAAATTATTAATATAACGTTTTCACATTAAACTAGTCAGTATTTGCTGCATTTTACCATACCAAAGAAATTTTAAATTTTCCTAATTTTTCTTATCCATTCACAAGTGTAATTTTTGTTAAATTGTATATTTTTCATATAAAATAATGCAGTGATTATTGAAGCCGCGACGTACGGATAATTCTCATATGTAATCGAATACTTTTTTTCCGCGTCTTTTAGCGCGTATTTAGCGTGTTTTTCCTTAAGTATTCGGCTCAATCTCATCAATTGTGTCCGATAAGTGGCCCGCAATGATTTCGTTCGGTTTGAGCGACTCATAACACACGGCTCCAAGTGAATCCCATTAAATGGACAAAATTAGTTTTTTTTTCCATGAATATTCGACTCTATTGTCGATGCTGGAGCATAGCCATAATCTCTCATCCTTTTGGGTTATCGTAGTGAATCGATTTTTCGTCACCAATGACTATTGAACGCAAAAACCTTTTCGTTTATGTCTAGCAACCAGCATTTCACGCGTTCAACATGTCTATTCATCATTCTTATTTTCAAAAAGTAAACTAAAACTAAACTTAAAAAGTAAACTAAAAATTCCCGCTTATAACGTTTATTCGGCTTTAAACTCGTCATTTTTGCACAAAAAGCACATGATGCTGATAGAAAATCGCCAATATTTCACAGTTATGGTGTTGCCAGATATCCAAGCAACCTTACAACATGACAATTTTTAACATAACTTACTGATAGGACCACATTTTGTAAAATAGAGACTTGTTTTTACTCCAATTTAAGAAATTTTTAAACAGTTAAGTTTAACTTTATTTGTCGGCAGTTTTAAAAATCTAGGAAAACTTTTGTTTTTGAATTTTCCAAGAAAGTAAATTTAATGGGCTATATGACTTATAAAAATTAACCGAATTTCGAAATTATTTTAACAAAAAATGTACTTTACTTTCTACAAATGAACTATTATTATTTTCAAATATTCCCAATATTTTTCTAATTTTCGACTTTTTGCAAAGCTATCGCTTCAAATTATTAAGTTGGACTTTGAAAATAGGAGAAGTAGAAGATACATAGATCACTGGTTATCGGCATAAAACGTTAAATTATGTGTTTGATCACCGCTGTTCGAATTATTTACCCAATTTTCTTAAAAGCGCAGAATTATATGCTTGCTCTTATGAATTTTGGATTCATTTTTTCCACTCCTTCTGAATTCTTCAGTAAGAAAATGCGGAGACTTTGCAATAGACTCAATAGCCACCATTGGATTCAAAATAAATGCAATCGATCGATTCATCCATTCATTGAAATAAAAGTTTGATGTATGGGCGATTTCGGAAATTGATTTTCAACTTTGATCATTGTTTATATTTTCTGTAGCCATGTTCCTGTTCCGTTAGGTATGCATAAGATAAATGTTGCTATATTAATAAACTTTAATAAATAATTTGTTTATTCATATAAATTATGAACCGTTTTTAAAGACTAAAAATATTTGAATTTTGTTGAGGCCGTAAGGCTTTCAATGCTGCAAATATGTTTCAAAACTGAATCAACAACATAGCAATTGTAATCCTAAGGTGTTAACTGGGTTCATATCAATTTAAACTTTTCGTGCATCCCACTGTCTGCGTCACTGCTACCTTATGCCATCATAGCATCCAAATAGGACATGTACCTTTCACAGAACATACACAAACAAACCAAGTTTTAGTACAACATTTTAGATACATATATGCATGTGCTGAAGATTCTCTATATTTCGTTCTGGTAATTCAGGTTAATAAAATTCTCTTGATGTTGTGTTTGCTTCGTTGTGAAAATCATTGAGGACGATGTCTGGTTGTCGGAGGTTATGCCTGATGCCATTGCTTCACTGTTGATCTAGTATTCCATTGTATTGAATACTATCAAGCTATGCGAATGGCCTGGTTGGGTTGTTGCTGGCCACCAAGGTGGGTAAGCAAGTAAGTGACCCATCGTGTAGTTTTTTTGTAAATGATTTAATAATTCTGTTTGCCTGTTGCTTGAACTTTGAAAATGTGACATGAAATGAGGTTAAATTTTTTAAGGGCCAGATTGTGATGTATCGAGAGTAGCGTTCTGATAGAGGGACAGAAAAAATTTTTATTGTTTAGTTCACGGTTGAATTAAATTTGGGGAATAAATGACATTTACTGCTAAATTCAATAGAAATCATTTCGAGGAATCTGTGGAAATATATTTCAAAGAAATTACTTTAAGATAAAAAATTATTTTATTAAAAAAAATATGCAAAATTCTTTTCAAAATGTTAAGAAATCTTTCTTTACGAAATGTGAATTTTTTTATGATGTTGACTATTTGTACAATATAGTATATTCCATGTTAGAGTTTAGATATGTTGGTGAAAACCTCTGACACTTTTTTTTTACCGTAATTTTGCACATAAAGATGCGAACGTGGAACATATTTTTGAAAGAATAAATATACTGTAGAATCGTAGCTGCAGTCATTAACAAAAAAACTCAGTGGTGGTAATGGATTTTTTTAATCAGGTATTAAAAGAACGCAAGATTTAAATGACTGATGTAGCAATTGAATCGTTTCTCTGGTTATATGACATGTGCCGCCGTCTTGTTGAAACCACATGCCCTCGACATTCATTTCTTCAATTCAAGACACGAAAAAAGCTGGTTATCATTTCACGATAAAGAACACCATTGACTGTTTGCGCTTGACATGCCTCATTTTCATAAAAAGGGGTCCAATGATTCCTCCAGCCCAAAATCCACATCACACAGTGACACGTTGAGGATGCATTTGCTTCTCGTGAATCCCTCGAGGATTTTCCTCACCCCAAATGCGACAATTCTGCCTATTGACGAAGCCATCAAGATGGAAATGAGCCTCGTCACTGAAGATGATTTTATCGGCGAAATCAGCATTTTCATGTTGTCTTTCCAATACCCAATTAACGAACTCCCTTCGCTGTCCATGGTCAGCCGGCTTCAGTTCCTGAGTCAATTGAACTTTGTATGCATGAAGATGCAAATCTTTAGTCAAAATTCGCTGCATAGTGGATTTGGAGACACCAATTTACTGAGCTCGGTGTCGAATTGAGGTGGATGAAGTTTGAGCGATATCATCACGTACAGCTGCGACATTATCGGTCGATCGACCTGGTCGAAGTCGCGTTGTTGTCTTTACATCACTAACAGACCCAGTTTTGGCAAATTTATCCATTAATCGCTTTACAGTTGACTCTTTTGGAGCATTATTTAGACCCCAAATTGATCGCAATTTGCGAACTGTAGCCGCAAAACTTTCACCATTCTGGTGAAACAATTTCACAATGAGAATGCGTTATTCATTGTGTAGCGCTCCATTTTTGCAAACCGCGTACCTTCTACTACCAAACAATAACAATTGTTCAATTGTCAAACAATGACACTTTGAATGGCGCCAAATTTAAATCTTGCGTTCTTGTTAGGACACCCTTAATAAGCGCGTCCGTAGAGTTCAATTTGTTTATACTTATTTAAAGTGCCATTTTAGCAAGCCAACTATAGACCACACCTCACTTAGGGCATCACTTCGGTTTTTTGCTCACTTCTGCAATTTATCACATCAAGATTTGCTCAGTTCTCAAACCTTAGTACGTTCATTTTCGGTCGCACTCTTCTGCGTCGCCTACCAAGTAAATCGGCGAAGACTTATCATGTTGCTGCATTTTCTGTTCGCTGTAACAGAGAACTTGCTCTGTTCTCCATGCCGATAAGTCCACTTAGGCTGATTTCATCCCAATTTATGAGAACGAT
>JAHXMU010000825.1:19268-34916 GCA_019455685.1 Philornis downsi
ACTACAGCTTACCTCATTATCATGCTCAAATCGACGCTGATGGGAGCACACGATAGTCTATTACCCTGACTAAAACTTCGTGGTGTAAAATGGATTTTCGCCAAACTCGTCAAAAGTGTTATGGGCCTATCTACTCTTCTGCATGAACGTTATTAGAATAACGTCATTGGTTTCAAATAGCTCTTCCGGCAGATCATCGACACTCGCTGCTCTCTTGTTGCTAATTTACGTCATTTTTGCTAATTTGCGTCGTAACCTCACTTGAGCTGCCTACCAATACTAATCGTTTGACAAAGTTTCTTTCTATATTTGTCAATACTCTGACCCGATTTCCATCATTCTCCTTCAAGTTGCGAAGTTTCGTGTCATAGCTTTTTCTTTTTGGTGGCTTCAACTTTATTCTTTAATTTGTCACTTTCCCGATATTTCCACTTTTTTTTATTTAAAAGACTGTACTCATATTTCTTAATTTTTCTTTATGGTAATAAGAGGAGCTAGGTTTTTATATAGAGTCCGGGTTGGGTTATCCTATGATAAAAGAACACGCGAAATTAGATTGATCACATGGTCATGGATGAAGGCATTATTCTAGCATAATAAAAGTGAGTGTGATTTGTGGTGCTAACATTGACTCCGATTCGCTGATTGCAGCTAAGATACTCAAGAGATCGTGCTATTAAGGGGAACTATACAGCAAAAGTAGATTTGGTGGAGAATAAAGATAAAACTAAGTATTTGTTTCAACGACGTTATCTGCTTGCTAGGATTGCACAACATCAATTTTTAATGGTGAATGTTTTCATTTACCTCGGCACCGCTTTCAAGGAAATAAATAATTAAGCCTCGAAAGTACAACAAGATTATTGCTTTCAAGCGAGTTTTATTACGAAATGAACAAACTATTTGTTGCCATGGCTATTTCCCCCAAAGTTCGAAAATCCATCTAAGCCTGCTGCTAAATTTACATGCCTTGCAATACAGTGCATAATTTTAGGTATTACCGCTCTTTATTGTTAAGTGTGACCTGTTATATCACAATGGTTAAAATACGCGACTATCATGATCATGGGTTCGAACCCAGACGCGAGCAACTAATATTTCGATTAGTCAAGTAATAGGCAAGTCTAGTAAACTGTGTGCGCTTGAAAATCTCACTGAATGTGAGTAGCCCTTACCCTCAAAGAGGGTAAGCCCTTATCCCAAAAGGACGTTGACGTGGTCAAATGAATCAAAATTCAGAGATCTCTTAGGCTGGATTGTATCGTGAGGCTAGATAAAAATCCAACACAAAAGCTCTTCGATTGAAACTCCGCTAGAGGATCGGGGTTGTGAAATCATAACAAACCTTATGCCACGAATACGGGAAAGAGGGTTGAGGTCCGAATAATTTTCAATTATTTTCTATGTGCGACTTACAGTCTATAGTCCGTTAGATAGAGCTATATTATAAGCAAGACATTAAAGGCAAGACCTTCCACTCTTGCTTCTCCTAGAAAAATTTATTGATGTCCTGATATATAAGACCTAATAGCGAGCTTACAATAGAATGTGTGTGGTAACGTTTCCGAATGAAGACATTATTAGAGAGAGGCAGACGAAGGTCTCATGATAAAAAAATTAGAATGCATATTTTGAATTTGTGTTAAATTTAAAATAAATGGTTTTTAATTTCAACTATATACCAGTAGATTTATTTGAGTCAACTTGGTTTTTATTTTTTATTTTGAATGTTGTATGCCATCTAGATATGGTACCATCATAATTTTTCACGACAAAAAAAACTCACATTCGAAGGCGGCCCCAAAACTAGACGACCTAACAAAGAAGCCACAAAAAAGTTGGCAAAACTTTTATTTATTTTTTTTAACATAATCTCCTTTTAGCTCGATATACTATTTCCAGCGATATTTAATAGCTTCTATACCCTGTTTATAGTAAAAACTGTCAAACTTCTTAAAATAGCCATTAACCGCAGACTCCAACTTTTTATTGTTGGCAAATATTTTACGACCGAACCATTTTTTCAAGTTTAGAAGTAGAATAGAATAAATAGTCCGAGGGAGCTGAATCTGGTGAATAAGGTGCGTAATGAAACAATTCGAACTTTAATTAATTAATTTTGGTCATCGCAATAGTACATGTGTGAAATGGAGCATTGTCTTGATGAAACAACAATTTCTTTTTCGCCAAATGTGGCCTTTTTCCATAATTGTATCACCTAAGTGCTAGATAAATTGGCATAATATTCGTCGTTGTTGGGTTTTCCTTTTTGAAGATAATCAATAATAATAATAATCCCATAAGCATTCCAAAAAACAGACGTCAAGACCTTGCCTGCAGATGGAACCGTCTTCGTTTCCTTTGGAGACGATTCTCCCATTCCAGTTCACTGCTTTGTCTCAGGCGTGAAGTGGTGGACCCATGTTTCATCCATGGTTACAAATCGACACTTTATTTCAGCTTTATTGCTGTGAAACATCTCCCAACGCTCTACTGACACATCTTCACGACGCTGTTTTTGCTCTATTGAAAGCAAGCGCGGCACTCATCATGCGTACAGCTTTTTTCACCTTCAAATCTTCGGTCAGTATAAGATGCATAGCACTTTTTTAAATGCCTATCATTTTGTGGATATTCTTAACCGTGTCTGGCGTGCACACCTCAATTGGTCGACCACCACGGTGTTCGTCTTGACAGCTTGTACGGCCTCGTAAACGATAGACTACTCAAGAGCTTGGCTTTAATATTGCTTGGACTGGGACCTTTGAAATGGAAGTATTGAATTACATAACGGTGACCAATTTTTTTCCATGTTTACAAATTCATTGAGATCATTTACTATTGATGGCTCAAATAAAAATACTAAACAACGTGGCGCCTTGAAACTTAAAGTATATGTTTTATAAGGTTACCATTTTTACCAAAACAATTTTTTGTAAACTATTGGCCCAAGCATTTGTTGCTGGTTCATAAATGGATGTAAACCCTCAAACAACGATTTCTAGCTTAAAGTGAAATGATGGTTTAAATGATTGCTCTACAATTAGATAAAATAAGCAAATGTAATGTAATGTAATGTATTTTTCGTATTAAAAGTACAGTAAAAAGCCAACTCGAGATTAATTGTGGCCTAATGTGGTTAATAGTTGCAGATCGTAGTAGAGTACGCACACTTTTCCTTTGTTTCAATGGTTTTCTTTTAGTCTAATTACAAAGGCTGGAAATGGAACTTCTACAAACATCCTTCCCCTGTGTTTGCATATAGTATTTCCAATTAGGCTTCAAATGCTGCTACAACAGTAAGCTTTACAATACAGCAGTGTGCATTTGCTTCTCAATTTATCAATTGCTTCGTTCAACAATTGCCTTCATTCATTCACTACAGCTTCGAAATGCTTTCAATCTAGGCCATTGATAAAGCAGTTAAACTCTGATAAATCTCCGCAACAAATCACTTTTAAATACGCTTTGACCATTATTTTAAAGGAAAGAAACAATCAACTTGTAAGGGGGCGAACGTACGAAACGACGTGATGGGAGAAGTGAACGTTATTTGGTAAAATCACTTCATTTAATTAAAATCTATGAAAGACTCATCTCTATAATATAACATCCCGCACACTGCTGCTGCTATTAACAAAGTCACAGAGCCAATAAAACAGAAATCAGCTAAATTAAGTCATAATCTTTTAATTAAATCGCAAAAGAAGGAAATAAAAAATGGCAACTAAACGTAAAAGATTTTCAAGCTTTGCTCTCATAGACGGTGACGACAAAAAAGGATTTCTTTGTGTTAAACCATAAATGGGAATGAACAAGTTGTAGCAAATGCGCTGCCAACAAAGTGATTGGAGGCATCAATTAAAACGCAATTGCGCAATTGTCATGCGAGTGAAGTATAAAAAACGCACACATAAAGCATTTACAGATGAATAGCAAAACGCACCCAGCATTATTAGCAGAGCAGAGGGAAACGTGAAATAATTCAAAGAGATTTCATAAGCGAGAGATGGGGAGCCGTGATGGGGAACGTGAGCTGCTGCTATTTATAGGTCTCAAAGGTTTGGGAATCCTTCATATGCCTCGCAATTACCTTTATGAGGAAGGCGTTCTTACATGACTGCGTCCTGGCTTGGTGTTGACTTTCAAGGTGTTTCGTTTTCTCATTTATTTTTGAAGCAAAGTTCTACGGAGCAAATAAGTGAAAGGAATGCTAAGTGAAAAAGACAGCACTGATGGAAAGGTATTTAACGTCACATCTTGCAACAAGAATTTGTAATAGAAAAACAAAACATTGAACTTGATTTAGTGTGGAGAGAGTGAAACTTTATTTGATTGAAGCCCTTGACATCTTGAAGGGCTATAAATTGGAATATTCTTTATATATTCACAAATTTGTTGGTAGGTGAGGAACAGTTTAAAGAATGTGGCAGAAAATGTAGGGATACAATAAACAATAATAAAATAGATTGAAATACTATTGCCTTTAAAACAGTCAATGATGTCCTACGTATTGGCTGAAATTATTTCAAATGAAGCATATCAATGAAATATCTACTAAACATTTTCGAAATTTAATTTCTGACACAAATTTTTGATTATTTTTTATTATTCTCTATTTGGGGAGCCGACTTTAAAGTGTTAATAAATTTGACAAAGCTTTTTAAGACCGAAAGTATAGCTATTATTTCAGATTTTTTTAAGAACTGTATCAAAAATGGCATTAAAACGACTTTAATAGGTTAATAAATTCGACAAAGTTTTAATAAACAAAGTCAGACCGAAAGTGCAGCTATTATTTCAGATTTTTGTAAGAACCTTATCAAAAATGGTATTAAAATCGTTCAAAAAAATTGATTTTATTTGGGATTAAGCTGAACTTTTTATACGACTTCAGTGGGTTAATAAATTCGACAAACAAATAAACAAAGTCACACCAAAAATATACCTATTACTTCAAATTTTTTTAAGAACTGTATCCAAAATGGCATTAAAATCGTTGAAAAATTACTTTTGTTTGGGATTAAGCTGAACTGTTTATACGACTTTAATGGGTTAATAAATTCAACAAAGCTTTTTATAAACAAAGGCAGACCGAAAGTGTAACTGTTATTTCAGATTTTTGTAAGAACTGTATCAAAAATGCCATTAAAATCGTTCAAAAAATTGCTTTTTGGGATTAAGCCGAACTTTTTTTTCACTGTTGAGTATCAGATTTTATTGTCTAGCCCTTTTTTTCTCAAAAGCATCACTCGTTTCGGTTGGTTTCATCCAAGGCACAGTTTCTGATAAAGTCGAAATATTTTAAAACTTAACTAAAAAACCTAAACTTTCACTTTAATCATTAACTTCAATATCAATTTTTTTCTTCATGCAATTGAAGCCTGAAGTATAGTTTCAGTACTGAATTCGTTGTAGTTAATGTTGGGTAATTCTTCCACAGATGCTTCTTCAAAAAAAGTATACAAATCGATCCATATTTATTACCATACATTCTGTCCTTTTTAAAGGATATTTCTTTCAAGTGGTAGCAGTAACTCCGTCCAACACGGCAGTGTGGCAGGTTGACCTGTCACAAGAACTCTACTGGAATATGTACCTCTAAATGAATCCTCCTATACTTGGCAGTATAAATTTTAAAATGCTACGGAAATGAAAATTGTATATTTCCCCCAGATTTATTTAAAGTACAAATTTTGCATATCAAATCCTGCATTCTATTTTTGATATTTGAATGAATTTTCATTGCTTAACATAACTTCATTCACACAACTCTATGCCTTCGTTGTAGCAGAGAGTTCGCGGGGTGCTTTAAAAACTGGCAAAATTTAAACATATGCTGCCTTTTCTTTTTTATTTTCTCTCTCTCAGAATACTCTTAGAAATTTTTATATCCAATATCGAGCAACTAAGCCTGGGGATACTGATGGCTGATGATAAACTGAAAATGGGCATTCATCAGAAATTGGAACCAGAGAGTCAAAGTTCTCTTTAAAGCTGAAGAAACGGTGGTACGTCTGCTTTTCTTCGATTTGTCGCAAAATGAACTTGAGATTGTAATACAATTAGAAGCCTGCCGCTGGGCAGTTTTTCCAATATAGACCTATGTATATCCATTTAGTGGTTTCAAAACCGCCGGCCTGGCAAGGCTACCTGTCATCTGAAGTGTTATTTATTTAGTGAAAGATTTGCCATTTACGAATATGGATTGTTTAACAGCTGAAGAATGCGTAAAAACAGTTAAAACTTATTACAAAAGTTGTGATTCAAACGTCAGCTTTCAGCGATTTAGCTCATTATTTCACTCGGTGGTTACGTCAACAACCAAATTGGCGCATATGGAGCTCGGAGAATCCGGAAGTGGTTGTAGAAAAGCCACTGCATCCGAAAAGAGTGACTGATTGGTGCGCATTATGGCCGTATTTTTTTTTTTTTTTTTTTTTTTTTTTTTTTGAAAATGACGTTGGAGGAACCTCAAAAGGATTTTCTGCTGCCACCAATTCGGAGGCAGTTGTATTTTGTATATAATGGCATAATAATGAAATACAAATTTCATCGGAATCATAGCTTTATGTGTGTTTTTATTTAACTTTACTTTTGAAACCGAAAGGATAATATAGGATGTATGTTTCGGCAGGAACGAGTTCACTCTGATATATATTTAGCTCTAGAGAAATATTTAGTTCAAAAAAGGGGGTAAACGTTCGTTTCCAGAATTTATTTAAAATATTATACCTTACAGGAAATACAGACTTGTAAGTAAAGCCAAACTCGTCTTACACGTACAGGGGGAGAATCAGGACTGACTTTAGCAAATCAATCAAATTCTTTAATAGATCAGTCGACATAAAGCTGTCTCTAAAGCACTCAATCTCATTTCAATTAAGGACTTTACATGTAAACATCTCAATTGCAGTGGAGATGATAAATTTAGGATTTATATCCAAGAATTTGCAAACTTTGGGTTCTGGGAATAAACATAGGATAACCCTGTATTTGTGATACTACGAATTGATCACCTTTTTGAGATTCTGCTCCATAGTTTGTTGTATGAATTATGAACTATATCGACTTTGACGTGATCAATCGCTGCAACTGTCTTGGATGGATCTCGTTATGTGGTCTGTTTATTAACAGACCCCCAATACAAATATAGAGTGATTTTATAATCGTAGTTTTTTTTAAAATTGAATAAAACACTTAAATTTGCATCATATATTAAAATTTTTGATTGAAGTCGATAAATTGGTCTTCGCCATTTAATTTTTAAAGATAATTTCATGTAAATGTTGTCTGCGGCTCCGTCTCAAAATATCCATTCGGAAGGTTCAATTTTTCGTCACTTTTTCCAGCATTTCGGTCTGTATTCCACGAATAAAGCGTGTTATGTCATTCTGTAAGGCTTCAATAGTGTTCGGCTTGTCCACATAGACTAACGACTTGACTTAACGCCACAAGAAATAATCAAGAGGCGTTAAATCAGAACATCTTGGGGGCCAACTCACAGGACCAAATCGAGAGATACGCTGCTTACCAAATTTATCCCTCAACGTATCTATTGTTTCACGACCAGAGTGACGTGTTGCATCGTCCTGATGAAACCACATGTCAACCAAGTTCAACTCAGCCAATTGGGGCAAAAAAAAAAAATTGCGTATCATGGATCGATATCGTTCGCCGTTGACGGTAACGTTTCTTCCACGGTCGTCTTTGAAGAAAAATGGACCGATGATGCCACCAGCCCATAAACCACACCAGACTGTCGTTTGTTCAGGATACATCGGTAATTCATGTCTGGCATGTAGCTGTTCATCACTCCAGATGCGACAGTTCTGCTTGTGTACGTATCCGTTCAACAAGAAATCAGCTTTTGTAAGGCCCATTCACCAAAAATTAGACGTTGTGGTAGGTCATTCGTCATTCCATGATGAAATGGCAGAGTATACTGTACACTTTTCACTTTGACAAATGACGTTTGGATACCATTACCAAACAGTGCTGCCAACCTGAAAAACGTAAACCCTAAAAAATCACCCTATATAAGAGAATGAAGTAATGGAGATTAAAGGAGTTTATGGTTATGAGAACTCTTAGCCGTAATCAAATAATCACCTCGTTGAAAATGATATCTTCTTCACTTATATTTAAAATAGTGATTGCTAGTTCGAAATCTGTATACATATTTTTAGAGCACAATTTAAGGATGTCCCAAACTTTGCATAGCTAACTGTGAGAATGGAAATAGGCTTATACATATTTAACTTACTCAAAATTACTGTTGGAGCGATAATTCTAGGGCTCCATATTTTTGTTCATACTTATAATGATCTAAGAGTGGACTTGGCGTGTACAATTAGAAATAGACTTTCAGATAAATTAAAAAAAACAAAATTATTTACCTTAAATACTGTATTTTAAGATTTATTAATTTGTTGTGCTTTTCTAAACAAAACAGTGAATTATATTACCATTTTCATACTTCCATACTGCAAATTTAAAAAGTATTTCTATTGAAATGTGTTTTCTTTTGTTAAACAAATGATCATTTTTGGCTGAGGGAAAAGGAAAACTCTACTGTGAATGATTTGGGTGATGATTTGTCAAATCACATAATATTCATGCCATATCGTAAGGACATCTTTAAAGGGATTCCCTTCAAGTTATGAAGCATTGTCGGAAAAGACCAGAAAACATCGGAGTGTAACGCCGCACATTCTCCCTCAATTTGCAAAATTATGATTATGATGTTGATGCCACCGTGTCTGGGATTGCCACAAATGTCATGGAGGTTATTTGTTGTAAACAAAAACAAAGAAGCAGCATAATTATAAACAAATGCAAATATTGAAATATCAGAAAAATTGGCGGTGAATTTACATTCAAATAATATTTTCTACCATTCTTTACAATGTTCAAACTCAATCTCTCAGTGGAGGTCGCATTTGAAGTTCATTTAGAAACACACAAAAAAGAGGTTCTAAAACATTGTCGACAACTATCAAGAGCAAAAAAGCGGCATCAGCTGCCAGCCAGAACTCGGTGAAACAAAGTGCTGGAACATGACCCTGACAGACAGGCATACAAATAGACGGATAAGCAAACGGACGGACGGACAGGCAAACAAATGGATGAATAACTTGTACAGATAGTCGTCGGACTTCAGTGTACAGCGCGCTTGAACAATCGCCACAATTGATTCAGTCAGTTATGGCACTCGAATGTCTCGTTTTTCGCATTTTCCAGCATTGCTGTTGTTGGAATATTTTTGAATTCAGACACACACGGTTGCACATTTACGGGATTCACTCTTGCCTGTAGCTAAAGTCTCTAAGTAAACAAATCATTTGACGTTGTACGGTTCAGCGCGTATTGCTAACAGTTGTTCTGGTATAACTAGTAGGTAAATCCTGCCTGCCAGACATTAACGATGTCAAGTGTTTCGAGATGTTTCGACATTGGACATGTGTTCAAATTATCTATCTCTCCAATGTGTATTTCATAAAGCGTTTACGCTTCTGCCTTGTTAGGGCATCATTTGTATATTCTACACCATATGTGGTACAAGATTTTTTTTGCTCATAGCAGGCAAATTCACAAACTATAATCGAGGGTGGAGCACGAATCGTGCTACGAACATAATGGCAATGTCAATGGGGCCATTATTTAAAGATGTTGAAATAGTTTCTTTTACCCAGAACTGAGGATGCGTCATCTATTTCAACAACATTTGGTTCCATCAAGATGGATTGTAACTGCACTCATAGCCAGACCGGTTATGGCGAAGCGCCAACGAAAATTTCTAAACAAAATAATATCCAGAGACTCCACTTTTCCACTGGCCCGAAGGTCACTTGACCTGACTGCACCAGACTTCTTTTATGGGGTTATGTCGAGCAAGAGATGTATAAAACGAAACCAAGGAATTTGACTGAACTGAAGCGATCCCGACTTCAATCCTTCAGTCCGCAATGAATAATTTTCTGATCAGGTGTCGCATATCCGTGTATTTGTATGAGCATGGAAGTCATTTACGGTTTACCATCTTTAAAACCAATTAGTTATAAAGGGTGGCGCATAAGTAACGCTAACGGCGACTATATTGTATGCGTTCTTGTGCATCATTTGGTTTTAACTCATTGAACCAATCGCATCTTATATGGGAAAAGATGTAGCATATGCAAAATTATTTGCAAAGGCCGCCTAGACATCTCTAACTGCTGAAAACGTCGCCTGGTGGAAATTTTGGATATGATCTGAATAATCGAATGCTAACTTTCAAAGTAAAATTAAACAAATTTGGTTCTTTGTCCTGTGCTGAGCTTTTCCATCATAAATTTTCCAAGTTTTATTTAGTTAATTCTGTAAAGGGACGAAAAAAGAGACTTAAACAAAAAATATGTTCACTGATCAAATCTTAGCGTTACTTATGCGCCACCCTATATAAATAAAATTGAATTTTCTACACAATAAAAAAATTAATTAAATACATTGATTGAACAAAAGTTTTTTGAATTTCTTATTGTAGCACAATTGGTGCACCACCCTGTAGATAGCCCTGACAAAATTAGTACGGATCAACTATGACTCACTTTTTGATTCATTTCAGCAATGTCTGTCTGTCCGCCTATGCATTCCTGTAAGATACCGGTTCATATTTCGATATAGTCTCTATACAAGTGGATCATCTAAGTCATCTAAATTCCGAAAGCCATGGCTTTGATCCCCAATTCAACTTAAGTTGAAGAATGCACTTATGGCTGCGTCATGTGCCAAACTTATTCTTAATAGATGCTCTCGGTCTCATATAGTATTCATATAGTATTCATGCAAATAGACCATCCAAGCCTGATTTATCGCTTTCAAAATGCACAATTTTCGTTGGAATTTAATTATATGTAGTTCATAAAAGTTTGTTATGTCAAGGGTGAACTTAACTGAAGATGGGACATATTGGTACATGTGGTGGCCGATGCCACACTGAGCTCTTATAACAGTTTAGTCATACTTCTGAGACCCCCATTGTCGAGGTATACAGACTGATGGAAATCTCTCTTTTTATGGTAGCTATGAAAAATGTGAATAAAATGTATAAAAAGACAGAATAGAGGGCTACTGGTAGGCCTTCTAGCAACTAGCAATCGCTTCGAAAATATAATTATATATGTATAGAGATGGTGATAGATTGATAGAGATGATTGATATGATAGCAGGAGGAGTAGCGGGGAATCCTCTAATCAATTTGATACCTCTCTCGGTGTAGTTGTGGAATGTAAATGTTGGACTGTATTGCGAATTATCCAATTGCGATGATCTTTAGGAGGACCAATTTCACAGTTGGTTTCTTCCAGAGAACTGAAAATTGGAACTTGTAATTTGAATCATATAATTTCACAGTCATGTGAAATTGAATCATATAATTTCACAGTCATGTGAAATTATATGATTCAAACTACAAGTTCCAATTCCACAGTCATGTGAAATTATATGTAATCAAATTGATATTGCAGAAATTACAAGTGGCGATAAATAAAGGATGAGACTTAGAATTAGTGCCAATTCAAAGGAGATTTATTCAGGCAATGAGTTGTGCTTACCAGTTGAGATCTGATTTGTAAGTGTTTTTTTCTTATTACAAAACTTTAATTTCATATGTTACAATTCAGAATTCAGTTACATTTAGCACACATATTTTCACTCAATGGAGTTATGTTACACTTGTGGGGCAAAAATTTGAGTTAATTCACAATAATATTTTTACAAAAGTACATTTTAATGTACAAAAAAAGGTTAAGTTTAATATAAATTCAATGGTAAATTCAAATATGTACACCTATATAATCTTAAAATTATGGTTAAAATGTTGAAGTTCAGACAATATATTTTATTTTCCAGGAATAAGCTATTGATTACGTTCTAGAGGTTACTGTAAACCTTTCAATATAACTTGGATTTAAATTGTGACATTCATCTCTCAAATTTTTAATTTTAATCAGCTACATTTTTAGGCTAGCTAAAAATTGTTGCTATTGTTGAAAACCTTCAATAGGCATTCTTCTGAAAATCAGGTAAAGACATTCTTCCTGTAAAGAACGAGAAATACCTTTTTCTCTAACATCAGCTTTTGTGATTTTGACTGGAAACCAAGAAGTCGGTATTTATAAACAGATCTGATAGCAGTCACTTTAATGCAAGAATTTCACTGCTGGGTTATTTGACAATAAATACACTTAAATTGAAAATGTCTTAAACCGATGAAAGGGTATTGAGCAACAATTTTCTTTATTTGCATAATTTCTCGCACAAGTGTGAGTACCTCAATTATTTTAGTAATATTTAACATAATGACCACGAGCTCGTGGTTCTTGTAGTTTTTGGCGCGTTTGTTGTTGGTTGGAAGAAAAAGGAGAAGCAGGAATAAAAGTTTCCCCGCACAGATGTGTCGCCGTCTATGTTTAAAGCATATTCAGCAAATATCCAACTACAATGAATGAACGATCGACCACAATAGAGTAGAACGAGGGTAGTATTGCCCAAGAGAGCAACATAATTTTAACGGAAGTTCATAGTCTATTGGAAAATATATTTCGTTTTCATATCCCACATACATAGTATTATATTAAAGTATAGTTAATTATACACAAAAATTGTTCAGATATTTCACAGTGCTTTCCTGCTTATGGAGAACGGACCAAGAGCCGCGAAAGTGAATCTTGTCTCTTTCCAAAAACAATAATATTTACCAGCCCCAGTGTCAGCTCATACTATAGACATCAGTACAGAAGTCCGTCCGTACATATGGTACACGAGTCGGCACGTCAGTTAGCTCATTTTCCGCTATTCCGCTATGTCTGGGGGAACCAATATCCATATTTACCTTTTTTCGATTCTTTCTGAATGAGTCGAGAGCACGAGTGGTGGATCCCATATCTTTAGAATGAGCCAAGAGCTGAGTATACGGTACTTTTAGCCCTTACAAATAGAGGGCTTAGATGAAACCAAAGAAAGGAAAGCTAACTTTTTTTTTCAAATATTTTTAAAAATATGGAATGTTAAATGCTTTGCAAAGATAAAAACATTATAGGGAGATGGCGAAGTCTGACTGGCAATAATCAAAACTCCCTTTCAAAATTTAACAAGAAGCTTAAGACTTCAGATTTTTGCTCAACTATTCCCTGGTAATGCATTCGGACAACTGAGAAGCCGATTAGTTTAAGTAATCTAACAGGAATGCTAAAAACGAGGCGTTTTAGGTATGATAGCATTCATTATTTGAATTTACATTCTTTTGTACCAGCATAGCAGTCGTTGGGAACCCAAAACTACGATCGGATCCGGAATCAAATAGATTGGTTATCTTAAATAAAAATTATTACGAAAACAAAAGAAAAAGAGACGTATGGAAAAACCTCTAGTGGGTACCATTCTTCGAACCTTGTAAGGACCATGATTTAAGGATATGCACATGAAATGTCCAAATATTGGACAGGGATGCAGATTTCCTGCGAAGCGAAGATGTTCTTGATCAGAAAGAACTGATATAACTGATATATAGATGGTGCCAGTAGTTCGAAAGTAATTATTTTGTTGAAAAGTGGCAACTTTATAAAACATATGTTTTAAGTTTCAAGACACCACGTTGTTTAGTATCTTTATTTGAGCCATCAAAAGTAAACGATCTTAGTGAATTTGTAAACATGGACAAAATTGGTTCCCATAAGTAATTTAATATTTCCATTTGAAAGGTCTTAGTCCAACCAATATTAAAGCCGAGAGCAGAGTTTAAACGAGGCCGTACGAGCTGCCCAGACGAACACTGTAAATGTCGACCAATTAAGGTGTCCACACTGGACACAGTTAAGAAAATCCACAAAATGGTATTGGATGATCGTCGGCAGAAGTTGCGTGAGCTAGCTGAAATGATAGGTATTTCAAAAAGTGATATACACCGTATATTGAACGAAGATTTAAAGATGAGAAAGCAGTGCGGAATATGGGTGCCGCGCTTGCTCTCAATAGAGCAAAAACAGCGTCGTGAAGATAATTCAGTAGGGTGTTTGGGGAATTTTTGCATCGACTTATAACCATGGATAAGACATGGGTCCACCACTTCGCACTTGAGACAAGGGGACAGTCAAAGCAGTGGATTGGAATGAGAGAATCGTGTCCGAACGAGGCGTTCCATCTGCAGGCAAGGCCATGGTTTTGTGGGATGCGCATGGGATTATTGAATATCTTCAAAAAGAAAAAAACCATCAACGACAGATATTGTGCTACTTTACTGCAGTGTTTAAGTGATAAAATTGAAAAATATGGGGAAAAAGCCGCATTTGGCAAAAAAGAAAGTGTTGTTTCATCAAGACAGTGCTCCAGTTCACACATCCACTATTGCGATAGACAAAATTAATAAATTTTAGTTCGAATTGCTTCATAATGCACCTGATTCGCTAGATTTTGCTCCCTCGGACTTATTTCTTTTTCCAAACTTAAAAAAATAGCTCGGTGGTAAAAGATTTCCCAATAATGAAGAGGTGGACTCTGCGGTTAATGGCTATTTTAAGGAGTTTGACAGTTCTTACTATAAATAGGGTATAGAAGCTATTGAATATCGCTGGAAAAAGTGTATCGAGCTAAAGGGAGATTATGTTGGAAAATAAAGACAATTTTTGTGTCTTCTTTGTTGGGTCGGCTGACTACACCTCTGATTTCTTTTTTTTCGCCGCAGCGCATAACATGGTAGTGGGGCAACCTTACATTAAATTTTGTGGTTTAGAAGATACCACTTAATTTTTTAATCACAACATGAAAAGTCTTTGATAACTTATTGAGAGGCGAAAATGAGTCGTCTTTTGAACAGCCAAGTCGTTTTGATCCTATTAGGACGAATTCAAAACGAATTCGAAAATGAGCACCGAAGATTCATGTTTCTGAAGTTCGATTAAATAGGCGGCTTACAATCTACAGTCGATTCAGTGCAATTTCAATCTATAGGTAAATAAGTAATGCTTTATTTCGTACTGTGAAGTAGCCACATGTAGCTCTCTCATATGTTTAAACCATCGAAAGGACGGCGATTTAAGTTTCAAATTTACCAATGATGTCTGTCCATTTGATACAGCCATCGTCTCGGCGAGAGGTTCGGAAACTTCAGACGCATGTTATTAGATCATACATTTGCCGGATTCGTTAATACGAGTATTTTGAAAGTTCATTGTGCAGTGAGGGGTGGCTTGGTCAAAAGGCAGGTTTTTCGGTGCTCAAAAAAATAGCTGGCTGCCATGAGCACCAACGTGGCCACTTGTTTATAACAAATCATCTCCAACTTATTGCACTGCCCTCATCAGTTGCTACATGAAACGACATTGTGGCATTCAGAAACGATTTTCATATCAAAAAAGTAACGGAAATAAAACAACAAAAGATTAGGCATAAAATACCGCGAAAGTGATGGAGTTAAAAGGGCGAATATTGATGTCGGTCTGTCGGTCGTTTAAACCAACTGTCGAATGGACTGACGCTATGCTATGCCAGCCACAAGGACGGACAATAAAAAGTCAAACCGAATTGTTTGACCATTTCCCTTGAAAGCCCTGTAGCCCTGCTGCTTGCTGCCCGCTCATGAACGAACGAAGAACATCAACAACAACAACC
>JAHXMU010000825.1:41981-93234 GCA_019455685.1 Philornis downsi
AAAAAAAAAAAATCTGACGGCGTCAAATCGCATGATCTTGACGGCCAATTGACGTAGCCAACACGTGAAATTACGCTTTCTGGAAAATTCTTATGCAATAAAACCAAAAATCGGTCGCGTTGTGTGGCTCGTGGCACCGTCTTGTTGAAACCTCATATCGTCCAATTCATAATCTTCCATTGCAGGCCAAAAAAAGTCGGTTATCATATGGCCACAGCGCCTTGAATTGACGGTAACTGCGTCCAGCGTCATTTTCGAAAAAATATGGCCAAATGATACCTCCAGATCATAATGCGCATCTAATAGTCACTTCTTCCGGATGCAATGGCTTTCCACAATCACTTCTGGGTCCTCCGAAACCCATATGCGACAATTTTGCTTGTTGACGTAACAACTAAGTGAGAAATGAGCTTCATCGCTGAAGCAAATTTTGTTTGGAAAACAAGCGTGAAGCGTTGTTGTTTTATGGCGTCATGCCGGCTTAAATTGTTGCCTGAGTTGGGCTCTTTATGGATGAAAGTGCGAATTCAAATGCAAATTACGCCATAATGAGCCGTAAGATAGGCCCAATTGCTGAGAACGCAGAGGAATCGGCAAATTCGAATTATCCGCTGTACTTTTACAGACTACAGAAGCGATATTTTCTTCAGTGCGTACATTGCGATGATGCCCAGGCTTGATCACATCCGCAACTCTTCCAGTCTCTTCAAATTTTTTTACAATCTTGCCAATTCGTTGCACAGGAGGCCGATTATGACGACCATAATCACTCGGTACTACACGAAAAGTGCCCACGTTTGAATCACCACTTTGCAGTAAGTTTTAACCATTTTTACGCGTTCTTCGGTTATTAAACGATCCATAATCGTAAATGGCAAACCTTTCACTAAATAAGTAACACTTCAGATGACAGATATTTAACAGCTGACAGTATTGCCAGACCGAAGGTTTTGAAATCACTAAATTGACAACACTGCATATGATTATAATAAATACGTGCATGAAGAGTTCAAAAATTGTATCCTTTTTCTACTTAAATATAAATTTCTTTTATTAAAATTGTGTATTTGTTTTGTAGTATGTAGATGTTATTGAAGGGGGGGGGGGCAAAATAAATTACTACACTTCTTAAAACTAACTTAATTTATGTAAAAATGAAACCAGCTCAATTATGTGATCATACTCTGATTGGGAGCACTTGGTGTAAAATTTGTTCGACAATTTCCCTATTCTGATGGTCACAAGATCTAACTTAGCAATTTGATGACGACTTTTCGTGGATTAAAATGTAGGTAGTTTATAAAAAAAACTCTAAGAGCCTATTTTGAAGAATCTGGAGTTTTGTCAAGTGACTCTTGGCACTTTTAGACCAGACAGTAGCAGCATAAAACATGATAGCATAAAACATTGACTTAAGTATTAAAATTGTGTTCTTGCTTATGTAAGGATGAAGGGTTCTAATGAGATTTTAAATGTTAATGAAAAGTTAAATAGTTCAATATTTTTATTTTTAATACCCCTCGCATTCCAAGTTATTATGTTGATCTATCTAACCATTACAAATTTCTACGCAGGGTTGATGATCACCTCAAATTGATCAATCTTATCTCTACAATTCTTAAGATTTGTAATAAACTCAACAGTCAGAGACTGTAGTTCCTGAACAGAAAACAATTCTTTGAAGTTGGAGTTGTTATTTTTATTATTGATGGAATCCCTATTATGATTGTTGTTATTATTAAAGTTAGCGTTTTTCGATTTTGCCACACTTCAGTTGGAGACTGCACATTTTGCTGGAGTACATTGGGGAAGTTGTCGTTTTCGTCAGAAGTTATAGCCTTTAAAATGATACGAACAACTTAAAAATACACCATTGCTGCCGTTGGATATGCCATCACAACTGTATAATAACTTTTTATGATAAAAGGACATACAATTCAAAACTTGTGGCATAACATCGATTTCCGAACTAGTTTTTACAGCCTGCTAATAATAAGCTTTAGCAGGCTACGAAGGTGCTGACAAAACTAGGCGACCTAACGTATAGATGCTGCCAGTAGTTTGGCAAAAATTATTTTGATAAAAAGTTTCAACCTTATAAAACATGTGGTTTAAGTTTCAAGACACCTCGTTGTTTAGTATTTTTATTTGATCCATCAAAAGTAAACGATCTCAATGAATTTGTAAACATGGAAACAATTGGGCACCGTTATGTAATTCAATATTTCCATTTGAAACGTCTCAGTTCAACCGATATTAAAGTCATACTAGATTCTACTCTGGCGAAGTCTACTCGTTCCTTTACAATAGTTAAATATTGGGTAACATAGTTTAAACGAGGAGGTACGGGCTGCCAAGACGAACACCGTAGTGGGTGATCAATTGAGTTAAGAAAATCCAAGAAAAAATTCGACAATTCGAAATTCAATATTTCTGTTGGAGAGCTCTCAGCCTAACGGATATTAAAGCCGAGCTAAATTCTTCTCTGGGGGAAACTGCCTCTTCATTTACGACTGTATAATACGAGCTGCTAAGACGAACACCGTAGTGGTCAACCAATTGAGGTATCCACATCCGACACGTTTAAGAAATTCCACAATATGGTATTGGATGCTGGTCGGCTGAAAGTGAGTGAGGCAGCTGAAATTATAGGTATTTCAAAAAGTACTATAAATCGTATATTGACCGAAGGTTTGAAGATGCGAAAGCTGTGCGCAAGATGGGTGCCGCGCTTGCTTTCCATAGTGGAAAAAACAGAGTGGTGAAGATGTTTCAGTAGAGCGTTTGGCGATCTTTCACCGCAATAAAACCGAATTTTTGCGTCGATTTATAACCATGGATGAGACATGGATTCACCGCTTCACACCTGAGACAAAGGAACAGTCAAAGCGGTGTACTGGAATAAGAGACTCGATCCATCTGCAGGCAAGGTCATGGCGTCTGTTTTTCGAGATGGGCATGGGATTATTTTTATTGATAATCTTCTGAAACAAAAAATCATCAACGGCAAATATGATGCTAATTTATTGCAGCATTTAGGTAATGAAATTATGGGGAAATGGTCGCATTTAGAGAAAAAGAAAGCGCTGTTTTATCAAGACAATGCTCCAGTTCACACATCCACTATTGCAATGGCCAAAATTAATGAATTAAAGTTCGAATTGCTTCATCACGCACCTTATTCGCTAGATTTAACTCTCTCGAACTATTTTCTATTTGCAAAGAGAGATAAAAGATTTGCCAATAAAGAAGAGGTGGAATCTGCGGTCGGTGGCTATTTTAAGGAGTTTGACATTCCTTACTATAAACAGCGTATAGAAACTATTGAATATCGCTGGAGAACTACTATTTTCTATTTCTAAACTTGAAAAATTGGCTCGGTGGTATAAGATTTATCACTAATGAAGAGGTGAAGCCTGCGGTCGATGGTTATTTTAAGGAGTTTGCCATTTCTTACTATAAACTGAGTATTGAAGCTATTGAACATCGCTAGAGAAACTGTATCGAACTAAAAAGAGATTACGTTGAAAAATAAAGTGAATTTTTAGCAACTTTTTTGTGTTTTCCTTGTTAGGTCGGCTAGTTTTGCGACCGCCCTCATACATAAATCAACTGCATAAATCGAAAGTCGGAAAGTGTCGGACTGAACATGTTTTTTATTGTGTCAAAAATTTATGTGTTTTGCCAGTCCACATATCACTGCTTACACTCATTCAATATTCCATTAATGTGTTGTTCAATAATGAATTTTTATCTTGACCTCTTAAATTCTAGAACTCTTTGTCTCAGAACATTTCATCTGCTTTCAATGAGGTAAAAATCATTGTGTTTTTTTATTATAATCCTATATTCTAACTCTCTCTTCATCTCTCTTCTTTCGTACAGGAAAATTTGAGCAAATATGGCATCAACGCGGTAAATTTTTGCATAGATTTTTCTAATATTTCGATATTTAGTTTAAAATTTTTTCTCCCCAATATTTTTCGCTAACATTTTTCGCTTTACAGGAAAAAATCAAGGACACCTTCAGCAAGACTAGCGGTGATCTCCAAAAGAACTTTGCTGAATTGGCCAAAAACTTCCAAGGTATGCTCGAGCAAGCCCAATCCAATCAGCCCAATAAGGATAAAGAGTAAATGTTACTGTTTAGTGACGCTCTAATTTTTTTTCTTATGTTTAAAAATTTTTCTAAATTCTTTTTTCAATAACGTGTAAGTTGCAATTAGAAAAAAAACTGATACAAGTGAAATTTATTTGAATGTATTTTTAAGTTAATATGAAATTGTTGAATACGAAAAATATTGCAATAAAATTGTTTAATTTTTTTCTCTGTTGTAAAAACTAATTGGAACGCCAAATAGAAGGCGCCTTTCAACTTTCTTTTTAATTGAGTTCGTTACTTATTTATGTTGTTAGCCCATTGATTGGCTTTTCGGCCTTTTTGCTTTTCGACTTATCTTTCCCAATCGTACGGACATACTGTATGGGTTCAATAAACTGTACCTTCCAAAGGAATCTTCTTCATCACCTTTCGAGTCCATTAACGATCATTTTACGTGCCGAGCTATAATATGTCCTGGCCTTAGCAATCGTTTTAAAGGGTTTTTCAGCGGGGGCGGATAGAAGTTAAAATTAAATTAAAATTAAACTAGGGGACCTAACGTATAGATGGTGCCAGTAGTTTGGCAAAAATTATTTTGATAAAAAGTGGCAACCTTACAAAATATAAGTTTTAAGTTTCAAGGCACCACGTTGTTTAGTATTTTTATTTGAGCCATCAAAAGTAAAAGATCTCAGTGAATTTGTAAACATGGAAACAATTGGGCACTGTTATGTAATTCAATATTTCCATTTGAGACGTCTCAGTCCAACCGATATTAAAGCCAAGCTAGATTCTACTCTCGTTCTTTTACAATAGTTAAATATTGGGTAGAAGAGTTTAAACGAGGCCGTACGGGCTCCCAAGACGAACACCGTAGTGGGTGATCAATTGAGTTAAGAAAATCCAAGAAAAAATTCGACAATTCAAAATTCAATATATCCGTTGGAGAGTTCTCAGCCTAACCGATATTAAAGCCGAGCTAAATTCTTCTCTGGGGAAATCTGCTCCCTTCATCAATCTTCTTCATCAGCCTTCGAGTTCATTAACGATAATTTTTCGTGCTGAGATATAATATGCCCTGGCCTTAGCAATCGTTTTAAAGAATTTTGCAGCGGGGACGGATAGATGTTAAAAATTAAATAAAACAAATTGCTTGTGAGATTCCAGCGAATTTGTCGTTTTATTTAAAGGGCCTATCAACGATAGTGTGTCTGGAATATGACGTCGTTTGCGGGAAGGTGACGCGAACTCGAGAGATCCAATTTTCGGTAACTGTGGTGCATAAATCAGACTGAATTTGAGTGCTAATATGGATTATCTTGACTTTGAGGGCATTGACTTTTTGTGACTTTTGGATGCAGATGTGCGACTTTAGAAAAACACCGCAACAGAAGCGACTGGATTGGTTTGCATTAACCACCCTCACCGATAGCGACGATGTCTTCAACCGATTTTGCTTTCCCTCGATGTACGAATGTTGGTGAATGGTCTGCCTGACTGAACTGCCAAAATCTAATTGTTCCTACTTTTGTCCCCTTTATTTTGGTAGGCTTAATTAGATCACTGTTGACTTACAGAAGCAGGAATTTGTCAGAAAAAAGATACATATATAAAGGGTGATTTTTTAATCGTAGTTTTTCAAAATTGAATAAAGCACTCAAATTTGCATCATATATTAAAATTTTTTATTGAAATCGATAAATTGGTCTTTGCCATTTAATTTTTAAAGATAATTTCATTTAAATATTGTTCGCGGCTCCGTCTCAAAATGTCCATTCAAAAGTTCCAATTTTTCGTCACTTTGTCGAGAATTTCTGCCTGTATTCTACGAATAACGCGTGTTATGTTATCCTGTAAGGCTTCAATAGTGTACGGCTTGTCCACATAGACTAAAGACTTGACATAACCTCACAAAAAATAATCAAGAGGCGTTAAATCGCAAGATCTTGGGGGCTAACTCGCAGGGTCAAATCGAGAGATAAGCTGCTCACCAAATTCATCCCTTAACATATCTATTGTTTCACGAGCAATGTGGCATGTTGCACCGTTCTGATGTAACCACATGTCAACCAAGTTCAACTCAGCGAATCGGGGGAGTAACACT
This sequence comes from Philornis downsi, assembly GCA_019455685.1. Taxonomy (NCBI): domain Eukaryota; kingdom Metazoa; phylum Arthropoda; class Insecta; order Diptera; family Muscidae; genus Philornis; species Philornis downsi. The sequence continues at coordinate 48,188 of JAHXMU010000825.1, forward strand.
CGCCGAATTGCTGAGAACGGCGACGAATTGACATTTCACCATCGTCATTAACACTGGTCGCTACGGCTGCAATATTTTCTTCGGTAAGCACTCTACGCATGCGAGTCGATGGTTTTATGTCCAACAAAGTAAATTTGGTGCGAAATTTTGAGATAACAGCACGAATTGTTGATTCAGCAGGTCGATTATGATGACCATAAAATGATCGTATCAAAAGATGCACATTTGTCACAGAGCACGAATTTTGATAATAAATTTCAACGATTCGCAATCGTTGCTCGTTTATTAGTTTTTCCATGATGAAGTGACAGAGTATACTGTACACTTTTCACTTTTACAGATGACGTTTGGACGCCATTGCCAACCAGTGCTGCCAACCTGAAAAACTTAAATCTTATATCATCCTATATTTATACATACCTATATATATATATATATATATATATATATACATAGGGTTACCAATTTTTTTGGTTTCAAAAGTACAGTTAAATAAACCACACATAAAGTTATGATTTCGATAAAACTCTTATTTCATTGTAATGTCTGGACCTTGTCATTATGTATGAAATACAATGTCATTTAAATGACCGCCTCTGCATTGATTGCAGCAGTGGTTACTTTTGAGGTTCCTCCAGCGTCATTTTCGAAAAAATGCGGCCCAATGATACCTCCAGACCAACCATAATGCGCACCAAATAGACACTTTTCCCGGATGCAATGGCTTTTCTACAATCACGTCTGGGTTCTGCGAGTCCCATATGCGAAAACTTTGCTTGTTGCCGTTGCCACCGAGCGAGAAATGAGCTTCATCGCTGAAGAAAATTTTGTTCGATAAAAATCTCACATTTGAATCACCACTTTTGTATTAAGTGTTAACTATTTTTATGCATTCTTCGGTTGTTTAACTATCTCTATTCGTAAATGGCAAACCTTTCATTAAATAAATGACACTTCAGATGACAGGTATTTAATAGCTGACAACCTTGCCAGACCGGTGGTTATGAAATCACTAAATAAATAAATAATATAAATAATATATAAAATAATATATAAATAAATAATAATAATTCACTTATATGAAATTTGAAAGTATCTGCACACCGAACTTTTCTCACAATAATGGTAATGGTTTCTCGCAATTTATTGCTAATAACGCGGTTTATATAATCGAATGTTGTCGACATCACAGGTTTCAATCGAACTAAATTTTTACTTCATGAAATGGCATCACTTGATGTCGACAAATTGATGTTTGGCATTTAGATTTGTCATAAAATCTTTACCGAAAAAGGAACGCTATTATTGGTTTTGCAGACCAGGTTTATCAATGGTGCAGCATTTTTCTCTGAGTGTAGCAAAGAGGCTACTTAGCATACAACCGCACGCATTCTTGTAAAAAGAAAACTAATCTTTAGAATATCATAACACATGAATTTATTTCTAAAAAAGGTTCTCCAAATAATAAGGACTTTCACCAATATTATAGGGTGGCGCATAAGCAACGTCAAGATTTGATCAGTGAATACATTTTTTGTTGAAGTCTTTTTTTTCGTCTCTTTACAGAATTAACTAAATAAAACTTGAGAAATTTATGATGGAAAGGCTTAGCACAGAACAAAGGACCAAAGTTGTTCAATTTAACTTTGAAAGTCAGTATTCGATTCGATTCAGATCATATCGAAATTTCTTTCATGTTCGAAATGCTGCAGCGCTCCAACAATTTACCGATTGGCTCAGCGTTTTGGCTAACAAGGGACTGTCTGTGATCTTCCGCGTGCTGGAAGACCTCATGCAGTTCGAAATGAAGTGACCATTGCTCGAGTGCAAGCAAGTATTGAGGAAAACCCCCAAAACTTCCGCCAGGCGACGTTTTCAGCAGTTAGAGATGTCTAGGCGGTCTTTGCAAAGAATTTTCCATATGTTACATCTTTTCCCGTATAAGATGCAATTGGTTCACGAGTTAAAACCAAATGATGCACAAGAACGCATTCATTATAGTCGCCGTTAACGTTACTTATGCGTCACCCTTTATATGCATTGTGCCATGTTTAATTTCAATATTTCCTTGAAATTTTTCCTCTTTTTTTAATATAAATGTGTCTTGGAAAACTGTAAAGCGAAATAATGTAGATAAAACTGCTAGTTTTTCATTTACATTTTAATAGAAAACCTCCCACACAGACAAAGGATATGGTTGCATATTAACAACAATTGCCTTAGTAACACCCCTTCATTAGTTACGTATCCTGTCGTCGGCCATCCTTAATTGTACGCAATGTTTACAAAATAAATTCAAATCAGTACCTGAACATTTATCGAATATATTTGGAATAAATTATACATTAAGCGCTCAGAATAAGTGAAATATTGAAAAAATTTTAAATATTTCGTCCACTCCATTTGTACGTATTGTGAAATTCAACTTCACCACAATGTCCTCTTCCGGTAATGAACCAGAAGATTGGTTGATTTTTGAAATGTTATGTGGTTCGTTATCCTTCGTTGGCACCGCCTCAAAGCCCTCTGTGCAAGTGAATCCTTCATCGGAGCTGGTAAGTTTTCATACATTCATTATTTTGTCGCTTAGGATAGGATATTGGTTGTTGTTTTTTTTGTTGTTTTTCTTTATGTTTTAACGACGATAAATTGTTAATGTGCTTTACATAAATTATGTATATTTTATGTATTTTTTTTTTTTTTTGTTTATGTGGTGAACTATTTGGGGGGAAAGATATTTTGGTAATCACGTCATTTTCATTGTTTGAAATGTTTTATTTTTCCATTTCGCCACATCACAGTTATTATTTATGTATTGAATTTTTGATGGCAATTTATCAGCAATTTGTTGCTTATCAACAGAACATAAACAAACTGATTATGTTGGGGGTACCCTACGATAGATTTCAACTTAATTCGGTTGTTGGTTACAGCAGATACGTTCATGATATTGTCAATATATTCCATAGATCCTACAGAAAAAGTTGTAAGGACATCTATTCCAAGTTTTGCAAGTTTTTGTCTGAAGTTGTTATTTTATTTAAAAAAAAATCGAATGAAGTGTTCGAAAAGTAGGAATGATTTTATATTTTAGGGGTTTAAATTCTTCATAATAATGTTACGATTTTCATGATTTCGTTTCACGTTTCATGATTTTTACATTTTTTGTCATAAAGAATAATCATTCCGTTTTACGAACTATATATATGTATATTTATTTATTTATTTATGTTTTTTTGAAACTAATAACATATCAAACTCTCAAGCTACTCCAAAAGTGAAGTGGATTTTTTTTAAATCGAAAGAGAATTCTTTCTCATCTACAATATTATTTCATAAAAATAATTTCAAAGACCTTGCACGGATTCTATTTGAGCTTAAAATACAGATTCGACAACTTTCCAGCTAATTTTAATAACCAAAGTTTCCCAATTGGACCTACTTTATGCAGTTCACATTAAATGTGGATATTTGAAAAGCAAAGCTTGGATCGATCAAAGCAGGAAACCCGTTTGACTTAATTTTAAAATGCCATGTAAATTAAGTGTAAAGCAAGATCAAAATTGCAAACAAAATGGACAAGAGGATATAACAGTTTATATACGATATATTCCCTTGATATTTACCTCAATATAACAATTTTATACTTACCTCAATCTCCTGCAGTAAAGAAATTGATAATTTTTTATATTCCAAAAATATTTTCATATTCAGTAAACAGGAAATGTCTTCCAAGTTATTAAATCGGGCAGATAAAAGCATTTCGTAGCAGTAGTTTTTGGTCGACGACGAAAATGCAGTATAGAATTTACAACTTTTGTAGGTATCTCTTATTCAGTTTTTCAGTAGACAAGTTAAGGTTTCATTTCTAATGCTAACCACCCAATAAGAGTTTCGCAGATTGTGGAATTTGCCGCAAAAAGAGAAGTATTAACAAAAATATTAATTGAAGATATGTGAGTAACTGTTTAATCAAACTACGTGATTGAACCACAAATTGATTAATTAGTTTATTGAACCCATTTAAAACTTTTATGACAATAAATCTTTAAATGCCCATGAATTACTTTGAACTACATTAAATTGCATTCAATTATAATGAATCATATTAAATTATAGTGAATTGCTTTAAATTACAATGAATAACATTGAATAATATCAAATTACATTGAATTACATTGAATAATATTGAATTACTTTGTATTAGATAGAATTACATTGAATTATATTGAGTTAGATTGAATTGTATTGAATTACATTGAATTACATTTACATTGATAACATATTTAACGTTGAATTACATTCAATTACATTGAATTACTTTAAATTACATTGAATTACAATAAACCAAATTGAATTACATTGAATTATTTTGGAATTTTTTGGAATCACATGGAATTACATTGAATTACAATGAACCACACTGAATTACATAGAGTAACATTAAATTACATTGAGTTACAATGAATTACATAGAGTAACATTGAATTACATTGAATTACTTTGAACTACATTGAATTACATTCAATTACATTGAATTGCTTTGAATTACATTGAATTACAATTAATCACATTGAATTACATTGAGTAACATTGAATTACATTGAACTACTTTGAATTACATTGAATTACATTCAGCAACATGGAATTACCTTGAATTACTTTGCATTATGTTGAATTATATTTAATAACTCTGAATTACATTGGATTACTTTAAATTTCATTAAATTAGATTGAATTCCACTGAATTACTTTGAATAACATAGAATTACATTAAATAATATTGCGTTACTTTGAACTACTTCGAATTACATTGAATTGCATTGAATAACTTTGAATTACATTGAATTACCTTGAATTATAGGTGCGCAATTAAGTTCTCGCTGTTTTTTTTATAAATATGCAACTTATGGAAATATTGCCCATCGCTAGCTATTACTCTTTCCATCTTTCTGGCAAAGCTCGAATTAAGTCACGGTAAAACGGTTCAGTTTTTGAGGCTATGCACGAATCTAGCCATTCCTTGATGTCGTCATATGAGTGGAACTGCTAGTCAGCCAGACTGTGTGCCTTCGAACGGAATAAGTAATAATCGGACGGCGCAATATCTGGAGAATATGGCGAATGGGGTAGATTTCAACGGGTTTGGTCGCGTGAGGCGAGTGCAGAGCTCGGCACAATCGCATTTATTTAAGTCGATACCGATCCCCAGTGAAGGTTTCGCTTGGTTTCAATAGCTCGTACAAAATAACACCGACCTGGTCCCACCAAATACAGAGCACAACCTTCGCAGCGGTAGCCTCCATGACTTTCTTTTCTTTGGATTGCTGTAATGAATCCATTAAACTTAAATTATAATAACCGACCATGCATTCTTTGAGACAAATCGAGTTTGGAAGTAGATTCACGCTCATCGCAATCTCTGTTGCATAACAGCGACGCCAAGCTATCGATGTACACAATTTTGTTGTTCTCAAGCCCAGATATTGCTATTCTTTTGGCTTGATGTTGGACAATCAATGCCATTATCGATAGCTGGCGCGATTTATTCACTTGCGCTGTCATCTGGAACAACAAAATATAGATAATTGCAGCACATTCTTTTTTCGTAAAACCAGAGGTGTCCGTTTTCATAGTCTCTCTTTCTTACGTTTTAGCATAATTTTCAAATTTTAATTTTTCTGCAACTTTCTATAACGTTGCTCCTTCCCATCTATCTTCCACTTAAATGTGTGAACTATAGCATTGTTTTGATGAAACAAAACTTTCTTTTTCGCCAAATGCAGTAATTTTTCCATAATTTCATCACCTAAACGCTGCAATAAATTAGCATAATATTCGCAGTCAAGGGTTTTTTCTTCCTAAAAACAATCAACAAAAATAATCCCATGCGCCAGACGCCATGACCTTGCCTGCAGATGGAACCGTCTTCATCTTCTTCGGCCTTCTCTCATACATAGTTATAAATCGACGCATAAATTCTACTGAAACATCTTCATGATGCTATTTTTGCTCTATTGAAAGCAAGAGCGGCATCCATCTTGCGCACAGCTTTCTCATCTCTAAATTTTCCGTCAATGTACAATCGATGTACGATGCCTATCATTTCAGCTGGCGATCATCCAACACATTATTACATTTTCTTAACCGAGTCTGGCGTGGGCACCTCAATTGGTCCACCACTATGGTGTTCGTCTTTGCAGCTCGTACGGCCTCGTTTAAACTCTGCTACCTAATATTTTACTGCCATAAACGAAGGAGCAGACTCCCCCAGAGTAGAATCTAGCTCGGCAAATAATAATAATTTAATATTGATTGAAAGGATTACCTTTCAAATGGAAATATTGATTTACATAACGGTGAGCAATTTTTTTTCATGTTTACAAATTCACTGAGATCGTTTATTTCTGATGGCTCAGATAAAAATACTAAGTAAGGTGGAGCCTTGGAACTTAAAACATATGTGTTATAAGATTGCCACTCTTCAGCAAAATATTTTTTTAAACTATTTTCACCATCTATATGTCATGTTGGCTAGCTTTGGACGGCCACAGTAGGCCCGTCAAAGTCCCACTATTCCATATAGAAACCTTCGAAATATGAACAAAAACAAGCAAGTCCATTTAAGGAAAAAGATTATAAGACGTCCTTGTAAAGGAATGCAATAAGGAGAAGAAAGAAGAGGCAGACCACGTTTTTAAGTGGAAGATAGATGGGAAGGAGCAACGTTATAGAAAGTTGCAGAAAAATTAAAATCTGAAAATTTTACTGAATTAAAGTTCGGATTGCTTCATCACCTTATTAGCCAGATTTAGCTCCTTCTGTCTATTTCCTATTTCCAATCTTAAAAAGATGGCTCCGTGGTAAAAAATTTGCCAACGATAAAGATGTGGGGTCTTTGTTGGTTATATTAAGGGGTTTGACTGTTCTTACTATTAACAGAGTGTAGAAGCTATTGAAGTGAGAGAAGATTATGTTGAAAAATAAAGAAAATGTTTTTTGTTAAGTGGGCTAGTTTTGGGACCGTCCTCGTACCATTGCGTATATCAATTTTTTTTTTGTTCAAATAACAGTTTTTTTTTCAATGTTGATTGTCAAATTTTTTCGAAATGTTACACTGCACACGAATGTCTCATAAGTGTGCCAATAAGTTTATATGACATAAGTGTAGTTCATATAAGGTGCCATAGATGTCTCGTTAGTTGGCTGTCATAGTCTACCTTACAAGTAGCAAATTATATTATAGTTATAGCACATGTAACTATATGTAAATTATCATTTACCATACAGCTCTTTATGCGATATTTATTTTTACGGCTAGAACACAAATTTCCTACTGAACAGTGGTGAAAATTTGCACTACAAAATGTTATAATTTTATAAATAAACTGTGTATTGAAATAAAATTGTATCTTTCGTTAAACATAGCAATTGAATCGTGAGAGATTTAATGAATTGTTAAAATTTGTACATGAGCTATGTATATAATAAAATTAGCAATACATAATAAATTGATTTATATGTATTCATATAAAGTCTTTTTTTTATCAAATCTATCTGTCGCATAACGATATACATCAAGACTTATTAAAGCATATTGTCCAATTTCCGGTAAACAGAACACCACTGTCCTTGTAATGCCTAGGCATACAACCACCACAACTTCCGTTTCCTTTCGTTTTTTTTTTTTTTTGGCATGCGTTAAAAGCTCTACAACTGTAAGAACATTCATAGATGGAAAAACACATGATTGCTGCCAGTCACAGAGATAGGGAAATGGTGGCCCGTGGATTAGCATTTCATTTTCGGAATTGAATCAACGTCGTTGTTAGCAAAATAGTCTGTGTAATTAAATTGTAGTATCAACGATATTATGAGCTAAATTGGAAAGGCAGTGACTAATCAGTAATCTGTTCTAACTGAATAATTTAATTTTAGTCATTGCTGGTTCGACAATTGCTGATAGTTAATATGTGAGTGAACAAATATTGAGTGATGGAAACATTCATTGCAAGCAGCTCATAATTATTGGGTGAACAATAGAAATAGAATGGTTTAAATATTTAAATTACTCATAGAACTAAATCATTTTGGTAGCTAGAAACATAGCTTTAGGAGCTTTTATGAGATTTGTCGGTAACTCGACTACTCGAAGAACATTTTGTTACAGAAACTGATAGTACTGTGACAGACAATTGTATACAATTTCACATTATAAATTCCATTAGTCACTTGAACTACGTTTGGTTTTGTACGGGGCGAAAACCAATTTCGGCAATATTTGGAATGTGTGATTTTATTTATTAGGAAATAAAGGAAATTAGATGTATATTTGAATATTGTTACGGAATTTCTTGAATGGAAGCATTTAGAATGTTACAGAAATCCATCAGTTAACAGACTTTGTCGAAAAGAAGTTTTTGTAAGAGGTAATTTGTAATAACCATACTAAACGATTATTGTTCGTATGATCGTGGGTTCTGGCCCCGATATAGAAACCTACATTTATTTAAACATTTTGAATATTTCGTGTAGTCGAGCAATCGACAAGTCTTGTAACAGCTTCTCAAATTGACATTGGGAATCGTCATTAAACTGTTGATCCTTTTATGTGAGTCTAAAATAGATTGTTTGTAAACTCAGTGAATATGAGAGGCACTCCCATAACTAATTCATGAGATGCAATTGAATTTGTTTTAAGGATATCTGCAATATATTTTGTTGAAAGTTTTGAAGTTAATATTACAGTTTTGATGTATTTTTTAAATTCATTTTGAAAAACTGCTAAAACTTCGTCTGAATATCAGAGAACAAAGATTGATGCCTTCAACAGTCAACTAACAGCAAAATTCGTTGTGTAATATTCATCTTGTCGCAATTTTTGTTTATTTTTAGAAGAATAACTGCAAGTTCCATTAAAAATTTCAAATAAATCAATTGAAAGTGCAACAATAACTGTTGTAAAATGCGACTGAATATATTTAAATCTTAATTGATGATGTAGAAAACCCTTTTAAAGATATTGTGAAAATTCCTTTTTTTTTGCTAAGTTGGCACAACTGTTCTCTATGCTGATGTTTTGTTTGAGCGCAATCAATCATTTAGTTTATTCATGCTGCTCGATTTTTTCAGTTCAGTTTAGCTCGAGGGTATTTTGCGACTTTACAATGAATAATATCGAACAAAGGATTTAACTTAAATTTTATGCTGCAAATGAAATTTTGTGCTGAAAATATTAAAGAAGGCTTACCAAGAAGAAAGAAGTGCCTGAGGCATATCAAAAGAAAGTGTCTATGAGCGGTGGTACACTGTATTTAAAGTGGTCGAGATGTGGTGGAATATTTGTCTCGCTCTAATCGGCCATCAACGTCTTCAATAGAAGTTGATGAAGTGAGGTGACATTGATAAATTTAAGCAAATGGTGACTGAAAAATCATTGTTTAATTTTGGGAGAGATAGACACTGAAATTTCTGTATCTCTTGAACAAATTTGTGTCATTTTACACAATTGTTCGGGCACGGAACACTTAGGCGCTTGACTACTTTCGAAAAACCTGAATTTTTTTTTTAAATCAATCAATCAATCTTTTAGAGGTGTAGTTGAAGACATGCTAGAATGATTCAATTTCTACCCCACATTCATAAAACGTGTTTGACATGCCAATCAGTCAACAACCCTCCGAATGGCGACTTCCAACTGAACCGAAATCGAAAAAAACGCGTCAAAGTCTATCGAAAATCAAGGTTGACCAATTCTTTTGGTTATCACGGTGTTGTTGGTGTATTTGAAGTCGTTGTTTGAAATTTATCTGGAATATTATCTGGCCGTTATGTGGAAAAGGTTAGGTTTGTGGAAACCAAATTCATGGTTTTTGTACTATGACAACTTAACGTCTACAAGGCTATCATTGTATTCGAGTTTTCGGCAAAAAAAAAAGAAACTCAACAAAGATCATCGTATTCACTTAATATGGTCCCAGCTAGCTTTTTTCTTTTCCAAAACTCAAATTACCAGTACGAGGCTTGCATATTCAGTCAATGGAGAATGTGGTGCTAGAGAATTCTGAACAAAAATCGTTTGGAAAATATACTGATGAATGGATTATTTTTTGGCATAAGTGTATGAGCATTATTTCGGAAGAGGGTTACTTTGAGGGCAGTACAATAAATTTGAATGATTAATAAATAACAAATATTTTGTGTTTTACTGACCAATTTTTGGTACTTTTACGGTACCTGATTATAAAGGTATTATTTTGATTTTGGTTCTTAACATGTTGTAAGATCGTTTTTCTATTGGCAATTATATATTTTGCTAATAGAATATAACTCAAAAACTTGCGAAATTGATTATATATACACAGCTGGCTCGGCGGATAGCTAATTCTGTATTTGGAAAAAACTATCATCTTCAGCAGCCTTAGCTGTTTGTGTTTTTCGAACTTCATCACCATCTTAAGTGTTTATAAATTCACAAAACAATTGAGAAGTCTTGCCCACCGGTACAAAAATGTCTTCACCGAAAAGCACAAATTAAGTACGGGGTTATCCATTGAGTAGTTTCAAAGCCGCCGGCCTGGCAAAGCTGTCAGCTGTTAAATATCTGTCATCTGGAGTGTTATTTAGTTAGTGAAATGTTTGCCATTTACGAATATGGATCGTTTAACAACCGAAGAACGCATGAAAATACTTAAAACTTACTACAAAAGTGGTGATTCAAACGTGGGCACTTTTCGTGCTTCACGGGTTGATTATGGTTGCCATAATGGATTTAATGTGCAAGTAATTGGCAAGATTAGAAAGAAATTTGAAGAGACTGGAAGCGTTACAGACGTGATCAGGTCTGTGCATCATTGCAATCATTGTATGCATTTCCGAAATATCGCTTCTGTTAGTGAAAGGGTGGCGGATAATCTGTATTTCAATTCAGAGCGCTATGGCCATATGATAACCGATTTTTTTTTGCCTGCAATTGAAGATTATGAACTGGGCGATATGTGATTTCAATAAGATGGTGCCATGAGCCACACAACACGACCGATTTTGGCTTCATCGCATGAGAAGTTCCCAGAAAGCGTAATGCGGTAAGATCATGCGGGTTAAAGTCGTTAGACTCTTTTGTGGGGCTGTTTCAAAGACCAGGTTTACGCGTTATTCCTCAAACGTAACAGCATTTGAAAACCAACATTAGTCAAGTTATCTCCGAGATACCGCCCGAAATATGCGAAAAAAATGGTCGAAAACTACCTCAAATCGATCCACTGCTGTAACCAATCCAGAGAAATTTCAAGAATTCATAGTTTTATGTGTGTTTTATTTGACTTTAATTTTGAAACCGAAAAATGGTTTAATTAATTGCATAGAAGTTTTTGTTGGCACAAATGCCAAAAACATAGCAGTTTAGGAGGTGTGTTCAAAAAATAAGGTGAATTTTCAAGTTTCGCGGCCTACGTACATTTCGAAAAAAATAGATCAAAGAAGTTGCATCAAATTTTGTGTAAAAAATGGAACTAAGTCGTCAAAAACACTTGAAATATTGACAGTGAGAGTACTCTGAGTCAAAAAAATGTTTACAAGTGGACGTCCCAGCACATCAACAACCCATGAAAATGTTGAGAAAGTGAAGAAAATTGTTATGGAGAATCGTCGAATCACAATTAAAGAAGTTGCTAAGGATGTCGGCATATTGGTTGGCTCATGCCATGCAATCTGTGGCAGCGAAGTTCGTTCCAAAATTGTTGAATTTTGACCAAAAATAACGTTACATGAGCATCGCTCTGGAACTGTTGAATGACATCAACGATGATCCAGATTTGCTTAAAAGGGTCATGGTGGTGAATCATGGTTATACGAGTATGGTTATGATATCGAAACCAAAGCCCAATCGCTCCAATGAAAGAGTCCGGGAGAGTCAAGACCAAAAAAAGACGTCAAGTTCGATCAAATGCTCACTGTTCTTCGATTACCATGGCGTAGGGCATCAGGAGTTCGTACCATAGGGTCGTACGATAAATAAGGAGTATTACCTTGAAGCTATGCGGCGTTTGGTTGAAGGAATATAAAAAAACACCCGGAATTGTGGGTAAAAGTGCATGGCTTTTGCACCTGCTCGCTCATCTTTGCTGTGAGATATTATTTGGCCAAAAACAAAACTGTTATCATGTCTTAACCACCGTGTTTGCGTTTCCCTGTTCCCAAGATTAAAGAGACCCATGAAAGGACGGCGTTTTGCAACGATTGAGGAGATTAAAACCGAATCGCTGAGAGAGCTCAAGGACATACCAAAAAATGCGTATCAGAACTGCTTCGAGGATTAGAAAAAACGCTGCCACAAGTGTATTATATCTGAGGGGGACTACTTTGAAGGTGATAAAACAGAAATTTTTGAATAAATAAATATTTTTTGAGAACAATTAAAATTCACCATAATTTTTGAACACACCTCGTACTTTCTGTGTGTTATTTTCGCTTTTGAATTTATTGTCGATCTTCAGTTTAATATGATTTTGGTTCTTAATTCGATTTAAGATCATTTCTCTATTAGAATTATATATTTTGCTAATAGAAGGTATTTGATGGTTTCGATTGAAGTTGTAATTTTTCGACAAATCTTTATTTGTAAAGGCCACACTAAATAGGAAATTGCCACATTGAGATACATATATCGGACAGTGGTCCACATCGTCAAAAAAATTTTTACAAGTGGACGTCCCAGCACATCAACAACCCATGAAAATGTTGAGAAAGTGAAGAAAATTGTTATGGAGAATCGTCGAATCACAATTAAAGAAGTTGCTAAGGATGTCGGCATATTGGTTGGCTCATGCCATGCAATCTGTGGCAGCGAAGTTCGTTCCAAAATTGTTGAATTTTGACCAAAAATAACGTCACATGAGCATCGTTCAGGAACTGTTGAATGACATTAACGATGATCCAGATTTGCTTAAAAGGGTCATGGTGGTGAATCATGGTTATACGAGTATGGTTATGATATCGAAACCAAAGCCCAATCGCTCCAATGAAAGAGTCCGGGAGAGTCAAGACCAAGTTCATAAAGTTCATAACTATATGAGATTATTCTTCTTAATTTTGGGTAGCATTTGTCGCATAGAATGGTACAGAGTGTACCTACCATTCACTCTGTTGAATGCAATAGAGTGCAAAACATCAATAATGAAATATTGAGTCAAATCGAACTATCTTACGGAATTTGCACCGTTCTCGTATATTCGAAATTTGATCCCATTGTGGCAAGTTAATACAAGTTAACTTTATTTGACTTGCATTCAACTACTATTTTTACATTAATTTTCGAATACGAAATACCATACTGAGTGCTATGTAAAATTGGAAGAAAATTCAGAAAAAAATTCCATTTAATAAACACGTTTACAATTCCTGTTAAAAGTAGATCTACAATAACTGATTCAAATCCCTCCATCAGATAAAGGTTGTTTACTCCTTTCATAGGTATGCAAGCTTGCAAACAAAACTTTCACATGCACTGATATTGTAGGTATTTTACTCTGAAAACTTGTACTGTTGTCGTTGTTGCTGATGTTGTATTTATTGCTGTTGCTTCTGTTGTTTTGCGTTGTCGTTGTTATTGCTATTGTTATTCTGCTACCAAGTGAATGACCCAAATAATAACCCGAGCTATAAACAATCCACTAAATAAAGCGTTGCCATTGAGCTAAATTCGCATAGCACTTTTTCCTTTCCGTTTTCCTAAGAGACCCATGAACCCCTCCGGCAAAGGACCCCATTTGCGCCCAGACACAACATAACTTTACATGTGTAGCAAACAACAACAATAGCATAATAGTTGAGTTGATATGTATTCGTAAATTCCAAAAGTTAATTTTGATATGATTTTTATGCCTCCTCGGTCGGCACTGCATTCATTCACTTTAGTCATAGCAAGTTATCTGCTGCAGTAACTTTTGTTGGCACGTTGGGGTTGTGACTCTGTTAGTGGAATTTTGCTCGGGAAGGGTGGCGGGCGTCCATGCAACTTCACTGCTATAGTTTCCGTCAAACTAACATTGATAGGTCTGGTGTCTGAGTATTTACTTGGAAAATACTCAGTTGAATTTCGTTTATGGCCGTTAAAGGATTACAATTTTCGTAATTAAGTTTCGGAGGAAAAAAAACATAGTTTGCTAGCCGGTTAAGATACAGCTTTATTTATAAGCAAGAGGAACACAACCTCAGTTCAACGCAATGCCTTTAGATAACGATCATAATCATCATCATCATCTTCATCATCATCATGATGATATCACGGGATTATCGCCGCATCACCATCATCATCATTTGGTAAATAACAAAGAAGTCTTAAAAAAATCTAGTGCCGCTTCAAGATTCAGAAGTTGTGGGGAAATATGAAAAAAAAAATTTGAAAATTTGTATGAGCGAAGAATTCATATACAGATAGTAAGTAGGAAATTACATACTCGTATTCCACTACACAAGGAAAATTCGTAAGCAGGTAATGTTCTACGTGGATAAAGTGGGACGATGATGCATTTCATGGGCCGAAAATTAGTCTGGAAAACAATGTTTGCCCTCAATAACATCAAATTAAAAGAAATCCTCAATAATTGGTATATCCAATGGAAACGATTTCCTGTTCAGAATTTATACTTAATTTCTTATGCCGGGTTATCCGTGAAGGCTTGAAAACTAACTTCTGCATTTGTTTATGAATAAGGTATACTCTCTCCGGTAGAACAAAACCGAATTTTTCTTTATAATAAGGTCCAATGATTCCTCCAGCCCAAAATTCACACCACACAGTGACCCGTTGAGGATGCATTTGCTTCTCGTGAATCACTCGAGGATTTTCCTCACCCCAAATGCGACAATTCTGCCTATTGACGAAGCCATCAAGGTGGAAAAGGGTCTCGTCACTGAAGATGATTTTATCGGCAAAATCAGCATTTTGTCTTTGTTGTTTTTGTTGTCTCTCCAATACCCAATTAACGAACTCCCTTCGCTATCCATGGTCAGCTGGCTTCAGTTCCTGAGCCAATTGAACTTTGTATGCATGAAGATGCAAATCTTTCGTCAAAATTCGCTGCATAGTGGATTTGGAGACACCAATTTGCTGAGCTCGGTGTCGAATTGAGGTGGATGGCGTTTGAGCGACATCATCACGTACAGCTGCGACATTTTCGGTCGATCGATTGTTGTCTTTACATCACTAACAGACCCAGTTTTGACAAATTTATCCATTAATCTCTTTACAGTTGACTCTTTTGGAGCATTATTGTGACCCCAAATTGATCGCAATTTGCGAACTGTAGCCGCAAAACTTTTACCATTTTGGTAAAACAATTTCACAATGAGAATGCGTTGTTCACTCGTGTAGTGCTCCATTTTTGCTAACCTCGTACCTTCTACTAGCAAACAATAACAATTATTCAAATGTCAAACAATGACACTTCGAATGGCGCCAATTTTAAATCTTGCATTCTTGTTGGGACACCCTTTATAATATTGATAAGGAACAGGAACTTTCTATTTCAATATTACAATAATATTATTAAAATACTTAGCAAAATTTTTGTGCTGACTGCTCAAAGATTCAGAAAAGAAGAGACTGCTTTGAAATTACTTAAATTTCACTAAGCTACAAATGTTGCTAATTTGAGTGAAGTTTATCTTCTTGTGTACTCGTATACGAGTATGTAAAGCCAGCTTCAAATCAGCAACCGCATGAGTAGCAACGCAAGCATGCATTGACTTCACCAATGCAATTCAAGGACAATAAACGGATTAGCTTAATCCCTTTGTTTGTTTCAAACAAAACAACAACACAACAACAGTAATTAGCACAGGCTGATGTTGTGAAGTAAATGTATCAGAAGTTAAGATGCTGGGAATTATGATACTGGGAGTTAAGCTACAATATATAGGTAGTTCAGTGTACAATTAAGGAAATTAGAATAGATGCAGTATTTAGATTTTAGAATAGTTTAGCTAAGTTAGTCTATGTATTATATAAGATTAATAATGTTCTTTAGAAGTTAGATCCATTATGTTAATTGGGCTCAGCAATAAAGTAACAGCATGGCAAAAACGTAACATTGTAAAGAGCAATGACAAAAATGTTCTTCCGAAAAATACTGAAAAATTTTCCTAAAGTTAAAATTTTAACAGCAAAATGTACTGGGAGTTACCTTAACTAAAATGCAAATTACTTGTAGATTTTGTTTTACAATTAAATGTTGCCGATGCTCTTGAAAACGTAGTTATTAATATATAGTTAACATTGTTTAAAGTAGAAGTACTGTCCCAAATCCTTCTGGCTCTCCATAATTTTTTGTAGATTGGCCATTATTGTTATTATTTTCTATATATTGCCTTCTTAGGCAATTTATACTCAAGTTTAATACAAAATTTATTAACAAAACATCGGCGAGATATCCAAATTCAAAAATAATGTCTTTTATATGAGTGCAAATATCACTACAAGTTTCAAATTAACTAATAAGTGGAAAGATGCATAGTACGATCGATGTCAAAACTGAAAACATACACAGTCGAATGCACACTTTAAGTATACATTTTGTCAAACAAAAAGTTGCCAGATTGCATCAATAAAACACATGATATTTACCATACAAATTTATTGCAATGCCTTCAAAGTAGGCTCCTTCCTAAATAAGAGATTTATAAAACAAACAAATAAATTCTAAAGCATCTCATGGGAGAGCACTCGCATATAGTGAGCAAATACTCAGTTGAAATTGGTTTATGACCGTTAAAGGATTACAATTTTCGTAATTAAGTTTCGGAGGACGACTGTTTTCAGACTCACTCAACGGGGAGTACAGTTTAACGACAATTGCGAATGCCACAGTTTGAGAAGCACTTACAAGACTTGCCAATAACTTGACTACTTGAAGTGTTTGTCAGACACATCGAGGTGATAGATGGCTATATCCGGAATTGAACTCAGGATCGTGCGAACGATAGTCGCATCATGTTCAATAACACTTATGCCAACGAATAAACCAAATCACGGAAATATTTTTCAAGCTGATTTTCCGGAAAGAAGATCAGTGCTTGCCACGAATTCAATTTTATATTTTCTATTTGCTGAAAACCGGTGCTTCAAACTGGTTACAAAAGTTTTAATAAAAAAAATTAACCGGAGACATATCGAGTGAATACTGTGGCTGTTCGATGATATTTGTTAAATTTTCGGACAGAAATTTGTTCACAATTATAGTTTTGTAGAATTACACCTTGTCGTGGTACAAAACCATAAGTTTTCCACTCTCAAATCCTGCCTCTTCCGACGATTTTGCGACTTGCCAATTACTCGACTAGCCGAAGTGTTTGCCAGATGCGCCGAGGTAATAGGTGGCTATATGCTGGATTGAACTCAGGATCGTGGGAACGATAGTCGCGTCATGGTCGGTAACTCTTATGCGTCAGCAAATAAACCAAAATACGAAAATATATAAGGACTTCAGCGCTCACCGCTAATTCTCTTTCATATTTTCTAAAACCGGTGCTTCAAACTGGTTGCAAAAGTTTTAATAAAAAAAAATTAAACGGAAACATATCAAGTGAATACGGTGGCTGTTCGATGATATTTGTTAAATTTTCGGACAGGGATTTGTGCACCATTATAGCTTTGTGAAATAACACCTTGTCGTGGTACAAAACTATGAGTTTTCTACCCTCACATCCGGCCTCTTCCGACGATTTGGCTGTTTCAAATGGCTTGTAATGCCTATTAAGTACTTATTAATTACCGCCTGACCTTATAGGAAGAAATCCGAGTGCACAATACCGCGATAACCAGTTGAACCAGTTTGTGTATCAAACTCTTGTACTGAAGTTTAAATGCGTTTTATGAATGTGGCTTAGACATTGAATCGTTTCACCGCGCTTTCTTCGACCTTTATTCTAATAACTGCTTAAAGGAACTTCAGGGCGGCTCGAAACTATTCAAGCGGCAACGCATTTCATACCCAAATAATTGTGTGAAATGGCACAGAAAGTTCAACGGTTATCTCTCTCAAACATAAGTGACGATTTTCAATCACCATTACATTCATTTTATCAATGAAGACGTTCAGTTGAAAACGTTGATAGTCAACCGGAGCGAGGGAAGTCTTCTATCACAACTCGACTGCTTTTAAATACACTGTACCACTCACATGTACGTGCTTTTGTAACGCTTTCAGCTATTCGACACAGAGAATTTCATTTGCAATTCAAAATGTTAAGGCAAATTCTTTATGCGATATCTTTATACTTTATAAAAATCGCAAAACACACTTGAGATAAATTGGCAACGAACTAAATGACAGATCGTGTTCAAATTTCAAGTCAGTACAGAAGACAAACGTGCCAATCTAAACAGAATTCTGGCAATCCCTTTAAGCGAGCTTTCAAACTGATCAATTTCCGGTAGTTTTTTTGACAGCATGTAAATTTAAGAGAAAGTTTGTCTAATTTGGCTCTATCAATTTATTGACCTTCATAATAAGGTATCACAATTGAATTTTATTAGGTCATGGTTACATCTTAATTATATTTGTTTAACACTCTCTTGTTTAAATTATTTGTCATCATGACTAAGTTCATTTTTTTTTTCATTAAATCGTCTATGTTTTCGCTAAGGACGAACTAATACTACTTTTTATAGAAATTCTTCGAAATCAACTTTAATGATCTTGTTGGTTGACACGCAATCTAGGCGGCTAAAACTTCTTTTAATTCTCGCATATTTCCGTGTTAAATTTTTACCGGCTCATAATTTCTCTGCCAATTCATATTGGCAACTCACACGGGCAACTCATATTCATACGTTTGCAAAATTTTCACACGAAAATTTGTAGTATAATTTCACGAATAATTTTCGCCGTGTAGACTTGGATAATACCAATAATTGTGTTTTTTTTTTTTTAATTTGTAATAATTTTTTTCTATTTTGTCATGTTTTGCTAAACGATATCTTTTAAAGATAAAGTAAAATTTAAATATTTCTGACGTATTAATGAAAAATTTTAATAAAATTCTTAAAATGAACGTTTGGAAAATGCCAAAATTCTACTAGGGAGTCAATGGCATGTAAATTGGGAAGAGAATAGGGTGGTAATAATGATTTTTACCACAATTCAAATTGAATGCCTGCCTCAACACATGACGTGACTACTCTAAAGTTCACTCCAAACTGTCCCTCTCTGTGAGTGTAAAGTCTAGAAGCCGATTCACGTGCAGGTTTTCTGATTCCTAGATGTGGTAGCCTTGTTTGTTATCACAGTCAACGTGGTGGAAAAGCATTTCAAATCAATAAACACGTATATTACAAAAAGATAGCTGTATTTATATCACCCGTTTTGAGCTGGTTTATTTAGAAGTACAGGGTTATCCATCTTTCAAAACCGCCTGTTCGGCAAGGTTGTCACCTGTTAAATATCTGTCATCTGAAGTGTTGTTTATTTAGTGAAAGATTTGCCACTTATGAACGTAGATCGTTTAAAACCGAAGAACGCCTAAAAATAGTTAAAACTTACTGCAAAAGTGGTGATTCAAACATGGCAACTTTTCGTGCATTACGGAGTAATTATGGTAGTCATAATCGATCTACTGTGGAAGGAATTGACAAGATTCTAAAGAAATTTGAAATTTGAATTTGAATTTGGAACTGTTACAGATGTGGTCAGGCTTGTGCGTCATCGCAATGTACGCACTGCCGAAAATATCGCTTCCGTTAGTGAAAATGGGGCGGATAATCCGAATTCCAACTCAGAGCGTTATGGCCGTAAAATAACCGACTTTTTTTTGGCCTGCAGTCGAAAGTTATGAATTGGGCGATATATGGTTTTAACAAAATGGTGCCACGAGCCACACAACACGTTCGATTTTGGTTTTATTACATGAGAGTTTCCAGAAAGCGTAATACCACGTTTTGGCGACGTCAATTGGCTTTTTTGATGGAGCTACTTCAAAGACCTTGTTTACGTAGAGAATCACCAAACGATGAAGCATTTGAAAACTAATATTCATCAAGGTATCGCCGAGATACCACCCGAAATGTGGGAAAAAGTGGTTGAAAACTACCTCAAAAGGATCCTTTGCTGCAACCAATCGTACATAATGGCAATAATTAAATAAAAGTTTAATCGAAATCATAGCTTTATGCGTATTTTATTTAACTTAACTTTTGAAATCGAAAAATGCATAACCCAGTACTTTTTTAAGAAGAGATTTTTTGAGAAATCCAACTGTTGTGGTACTTTTCTTTCGTACTGTAATGATTTTAATTAAAAGATCAATCCAGGTTTAATCTCTGGCGGGGTTGTTGTGATGCAACTTAGAAGAGAGATAGTGGACCGTATACGGGATTGGTTTGGAGTTGATTAATTGAGGGCCAATTCTTACGTACCGGGCAGTAAGTTCTGGGCTAAAGAATTGGCGGGTCCGAAATAATTCCATAATTTCTCGGAGTTAAAAAATTATACAATTAAATTTTAGACTTGATATATACAAAATATATGAAAAGAGAGAGAGAGAGAGAGAGAAAATGCAAATGAATCAGAGTTAATTTTATTTCTAGAGATTGAGATGCTCACCGTGCGAATGGTGCTGCAAAAGTGGCTGATTTTGAATCCGCAACTTTGCTGGTAATATTGGATTTTTCTAATTTCCTGTTTTCATATTTTCTTCAGCTTATATGTACAATAATTCACAATAATCATTGGGATTTTATCGATAATTACTTTGTACATCAGATTAGTTTTTAGATTACTTAAATAAGAGCATTATCTTTTATAATATTTAAATTGCATATATTCAATAATTAATTCAATTAGTTTATAAAATCCAAAATTAATTGATTAATTTTAAAAGTAAGTATAAACTTGAAGGTTTATACACGTACAATAATAAGGAATACGCGATAGTAAAATACCCAGAAAATACAAATTTTTTGTAAGCAACGAGTGTCTGTTAAATTTCTATACACAAGTAATTGTCTAAAAATTCCTTGGTTTTATATCAACAGTTGGATAGTAACTGTGGCAACACCGCCACTGCCTTGACGATAACAGATCACCATCATCATGGCATTGACCTGGTTACCACATTGCGCAGTGAATTAGCAGCGTTGTCATATAAAAAGGAACGTCTAACAACCGAGGTATTTACAATAAATGTCACTGCATGCAGTTCATATTCCGTAACAGCAACTTTCTTTTACTTCAAAACTGTTTAAGCTCTCCGATGCCAAAGCCACCTTGTGTAGTCGTGAGTCCGAATGCGAAAATCTTCGTGCGCAGGCGGCACGCCAGTCGGCTTTGATAAGCTCTCTTCAAAGCCGTCTCCAAGCCGCTGAGAATAGAGAACAAAATGTACAGCAACGTTGTGATTCCACCATAGATACAATACAGCGAGAGAAACGTTGTGCCGATGAGCGGTGCAAAGAGCTGCTCACCAAAATACAACATTTAGAGACGCACTTAGCCAATGAAGAGACGCAAAAAGAGCAAGCCAGAAATCAGCTATGCGATTTCCTTAAGCGCCTCTCGCACTGCTTGGGCATGGAGGCATGCGACAGTGCACATCTGACAACAGACTGCGTCTACGCTAGGGCCGAAGAATTGATGACCGAATTACAGCGTACGAAATCGAAAGTCAGTTCGACCTGTGACACCTTGAGCAGCTGTGAGAATGAACTTTTGAACTTGAAATCACTGGCCAACATAGAGAAGCAGCGTTTGACGGCTCAGCTGGAAAGTGCCAGCAATCATGAACATGAACTAGAGGCCCGTTGTCGTCAGTATGAAAGAGATTTACAAATAAATCGAGATCGCCTTACAGAATCCGAAATAAATGGAGAAAAACTGAAAGAAGAATTAAGGGGTTTCGAATCGAGAAGTCATCGTTTGCAAAGCAATTTGGATCGAGTGCAAAATGATCGTTTGCAATTCTTAAGATGTTTGGCGAACCTACTTGCAATACCAGAACCCTGTGAGACCCTGATCAAAGATAAACTCAGAGAGTTGCTAAGTGAGAATAAAGCTATGCATGCGGTAACTTTCACGTCCAGTAAAAAATCTTAAGATTTATTCTTTACCTAACCTTTCGCAAATTTTTCCTTTCAGCAAATTCACTCTCTGCAGGATAAAATTTCCTGTGAACACAACAAACTGAAACAGACGCAAGAATCTACCGAGTGTCGTTTACGTGACGAAGAAGCTCAAAAATGTGAACTGGAAGAACGTTTGGAGAAGTGTCATGCCGAGATCCATAGTTTGCGCAAAGATCATATCGGTCTGTCGGAGTATCTGCAGCGTTTAGCTAAGGCTTTGCACTGCGGTGAATGTTCTTCACCTCCCGCCTTGGGCACGGATACGAATATATTTGCTGATACTTTATTGGATAAAGCAGAACGTTTGTCGTCAATGTTTCATGGCCATGAACATGATCATCATCATGGTCATCACAACGGGCTGGCGCATGGACATCATCATGCCGAGAAGGTAGGTAAAGAAGTTGATTTAGTCGTTTTTTTTTCGGTGATCAATAATAAAATCGAAGGCCTACAAATATTTTAAAAATATTTTTTTACAAATATTATAGCTTATTGAATAACTTACGTAGTATCTTGGAATGAAGAAAACACGATATATGTAAATAGACGAGAATGACATGGAAGAAGAAAGAGCTGATTGGAAGTTGAAATATTTCACAGAAATATTTCCGTGCAGTCTTCATCTCCTTCTTCTTATGTGGCGACTGGAATAGTTAGCCTTATCTATTATACGCCGCCCGTAGAAAATAATTCCAGGCGCTTCGATCTTTTGCGCTTCTCCTCCAATTCGTTACACCAAGTTTCGATAATATTTCAAAAACCTGGTCCTTTCAACGGAGTTTTGGTCGCCCTCTTCTACGCCGTCCATCGAGTTCGTTGTCCAAAGCTTTCCGTGCCATCCGCAGTCTCCATATAAGGAAGGTATATTCCAAAAATAAAATCAACACAACACGTCATACGCGGTATAGATTCTGCGAAAAAGGGGCCGAGAATTGATCAATGAAATACAAAATATTTATTATTCGTTCGAATTTATTGTATCCTCTTCAAAGTGGACTCCTTCTGAAATAATACATTTACTCTAACAAGTAATTCAATCCTCAAAACGAAGCATTTTGAAAAATGTTCTTACCGCGAATTGTATTTTATATCTTCTGTCCACTGAAAACGAGTGCCTCGAAGTGTAATTTGAGTTTTGAAAAGAGAAAAAAGTCGGCAGGAGTCATGCCAGGTGAATAAAGTGGCTGTTCGATGACATTTGTCGAATTTTTGGCCAGAAATTCTTTCTCAATGTTAGCCTTGTGAAAGGGTGCATGAATGAATGTTCTATTCACAATTCTTGCGGTTTTTGACAAATTTGCTCTCTTAAACGCCTGATAAGACCCAAATAATATACTTTATTTACCGTCTGAGCTTCCGCCAATAATTCCGAGTGCGCAGCACCGTGATAATAATAAAAAACAGCCAACTTTATTTTGACTTTTGATCGACTTTGACGTCGTTTTTCGATATTGGCTCAGTTGTAAGACGTCATTCCGTAGCCTAGGCCCATATAATACGTCTTGTGAACGTAATGTGGAAATTGATACATCTTTAGCGACCTTTACGCAACTGAGTTTTTTTTTAAGAATTTTTAGGTCTTTCGCGTTTCTTACCCAAACAATTGTGTTATGAATTGATTAGTGGCACACAGAAAGTTCAATGGCTATCTCTCTTAAACTTAAACTTAAAATCTTCAGTCATTTCCTCCACTTTTACTTAAATAGAGGATGTTGGTACGTTTCGCCCGCCTTAAATTGCACTCAATCAAAACAGAAAAAATTAACTCTTTTTGAGTACCAAAAATAAAAAAAAAAAACAAAAAAAAATTGAGAAAAATTAAGTACGTACTATTTTCATGCGTACTTAAATCAAGTAAAATGTAGTCAATTTAAGTTTCACTTAATCGTTTCAAGTCGAGCAAAGTTTACTTTAGTAGAAGATGTTGGTGGTCGGTAAAACTACGTTTCGTCCGCCTTAAATTGCATTCCATCAAAACAGAAAAAAATAAACTAATTTTAAGTACGTAAAAAAGTAAAAAAAAAAAAATAATGATAATAATAATAATTAAGTACGCACTATTTTCATGCGTACTTAAATCAAGTAAAATGTAGTCAATTTAAGTTTCACTTAATCGTTTCAAGTAAAATTCACGATTCAGCAAAAAAGTGCACCCGCGGAAGCTGAAATTCCCCACAATTTTTCGAGCAAAGTTTACTACAGTCGGAGATGTTGGTGGTCGATAAAACTACGTTTCGTCCGACTTAAATTGCACTCCATCGAAACAGAAAAAATGAAAAAAAAACAAAAAAAAAATCGAGAAAATTTGCCTACTTATTTTAAGTACGTACTATTTTCACGCATACTTAAATCAAGTAAAATGTGGTCAATTTAAGTTTCACTTAATCGTTTCAAGTAAAATTTACTACTCAGCAAAAGAATGCATCCGCGGAAGCTGAAATTCCCCGCAATTTTTGGACCAAAGTTTGCTTCAGTAGAAGACGCTAATGGTCGATAAAACTACGTTTCGTCCGCCTTAAATTGCACCCCATCAAAAAAGAAAAAATGAACTAATTTTAAGTACGTAAAAAAAGCAAAAAAAAAAAAAAATAATAATAATAATAATAATAATAATTCAAAGAAATTTGCGTACTTATTCACAATTTCACAATTCTACAATTAAATTGTAGGCATTCCAGGGTGGACATGCACTTCCCTAGATCGTTCATCACCGCCCTGGAATGCCTACAATTTAACTGTAGAATGCGTCCCTCCGTACTAGTGCCTTGCATTCACACGAGCAACAACGCGAGCACAATAGATTGGGCACGCCTATATTAGGGGGGCGTAAACACATATGTATGTATTTGGCAATAGGCATTTCCATAATTGTGAGGCAATTGATTTGTATATTCATATTTGTGTGTATTCATTTAAGCCGAATATTTGTCCAACAATTTCAAATGCTTTGATCCATCTGAGTCCGCCACTATAGCATCTTGGAACTCAAATATGGATTAGAATTATTCTACGTTACGTGACCTTTCAGAATAGTGTCAAAATGTTCTTGAGAAACTTATTTCGCTATAGTTGAAAAAGTAATAACATATTTTGCCAAAAAAATATGAAAATTATATTCTTCTGTAATTTTCCACACAGAAGAGATTTTATAATAATATTTTGTAGATAAAGTATTGATTTATTAGCTTACCTAAACAATTGGCTGTCGATTGTCCAAGAAATCAGAAAAAATGCAGAGAAAACAAAATGAAATTGTGCTTATTTCCCAAACTATAAGAAATAAGCTAAACAAATAGTCATATTTTTTGTAGCTTTTTCTAAAAACAAGTCGATTGCACCACATTTTAGACACCAACTGGGCAGACCCTATTACTCCTACAGGGTCCTATCACAGAACTTAAGTTAATCAATGCTTCATCAAAATCGATCGAGTCATTAAGGACTGATACATTAGTTTCTCGTGTTTTTTTTTTTTTGAATCGTTCTGAAATCGTTTTGAATCCATTTTTTGTTATTATTTTTTAAATTTGTTGTTTTTTAAATAAACTAAAGGTTGTCCCAGCAATAACGCAAGACTTAAATTTGGCGCCATTCGAAGTGTCATTGTTTGGCATTTGAACAATTGTTTTTGTGCCTAGAATTGAAGAAATTAATGTGGAGGGCATGTGGTTTCAACAAGACGTCACCACATGTCATACAGACAGAGAAACAATTCAATTGCTGCATCAGTCATTTCCCGGTCGTGTTATTTCGCGTTTTAGAGACCAGAATTGGCCGCCTAGATCGTGCGATTTAACACCATTAGACTTTTTTCTTTGGGGGTTTTTGAAGTCGATGGTTTACGCGAATAAGCCGACGACGACTCAAGTCTTAAAAGAGGAAATTGGAAGCTGCATTAATGAAATACCTCAGCATTTATAAAAAACGGTCATTGAAAATTTCATTAAAAGATCGCGTGTGTGCCAGCAAAGGAGCGGCGGCCATCTGCCCGATGTGTTGTTCCATACATAACCTCATTCTGTCTACTTTACGATATAATAAAGTTTCACGATTTTTTTTTAAATATCTGTGTTTTATTTGAAATTTAAATCTTGCGTTCTTGTTGGGACACCTATTTTAGCTTGTAATTTAAAGACTTCCGGCCAATTATACCTATAGGTAAATTGCAATAAGCAATAACTCATCTACAGGGTTGCCCATATTCGACGGACCCATGTTTTTAAAAAAAAAATCAAAGAAAAAAATAAAAATTTGGCGGTTGGCAATCTTATTCATTTAATTTGTTCCAAGTAGATTTGTTTACATCAATTTTTGAATATGATATCTCTCAAATGGCCGCCTCTGGCGTTGATGGCGTATTGTGCCCTTTTTGCAGCATTTTCCATCGTTTTCGCCAACATTTCGGCCGGAATAGCGGCTATTTCTTCACGAATGTTGTCCTTGAGCTCTTCTACGGTTATTGGCTTGTTAACGTAAACCTTTGACTTCAAATGTCCCCACAAGAAGAAGTCAGCGGGCGTCAAATCGGGCGAACGCGGTGGCCAGTCCAAATCACCACTTTTCGACATCAAACGGCCCGGAAACAAATTCTTCAGAAAATCGATTGTTATGCGACTTGTGTGCGGTGGAGCGCCGTCTTGTTGAAACCTGAAATGCCTCATACGCTTTCGACGAATAATTGGCATCACAAAATTGGTCATCATGTCGCGATAACGCTCCTGGTTGATGGTAACAGTATGGTAATTTTCGTTTTGGAAGAAAAACGGCCCAATGACCGTTTTCGCACTAACGCCGTCATGAAGAGGCAATTCTTGAATCTCCTGAGGATTTTCAGTGGCGTAACTACGGCAATTTTGCTTATTTACGGTCCCATTCAATGTGAAATGGGCTTCATCGGACATGATAATTTTGTTCCGAAATTGCTCGCTATCATCGGCCATTTCGATGACTCGTTGGGCCCATTCCAATCAACGAGGCTTGTCCGCAGGCAACAATCTTTGCGTCAATTGAATTTTGTACGGGAACAAATACAAATCAACGCGAATAATCCGTTGTAAAGTGGACCGAGCCATGCCCAACTGCTGAGAACGGCGTTTTTGGGATGTTCTTGGGGACCTCTCAACACTGGCTCGTACGGCAGCGATATTCTCGGCCGATCGCCTTGGTCGACTTTTATTTGGCCTCTTCGGATTAGAAAGAGCCTCACCAGTCGAAAATTTTTCGTATAAACGCTTAATGGTGTTCTTAGAAGGCGCACTTCTCACATTTTTTAATATTTTAAAAGCACGTTGAGTTTTCACAATTGACTTCTTCTGTTGAATGTAAATTTCAACTATTTCAGAGCGCTCGCGTGACGTGTATTGTTCCATGGTAAAAGTCTGCTTGGACTGACGCTTCAAACGCGGTATGTCATTAAGCGATCTGACATCTCTGTCAAAAGTTATGGCGTTGCCAGATGGGTCCGTCGAATATGAGCAACCCTGTATTAGATTTAATATGCTCAAGAATATAAATTAAAAAAAAAAACACGTAATAAAAATTGTATATAAAATTTATAAAATTTATGATTATTAAAGACAAAAACAATATGAAAAAAGACTAATTTAGAGAGTTATCGATATATAATCTGGCAATATAAGATAATCAGTCTTTATTACAACTGTTCGCAATTTAATTGAAAACAAAAATTTTACAGGAAAGTCAGAAAGTGTTGCAGAATATGCCTTTTGTAAAAATCAGGGCACAATTTAAAACATTTTAAATGGCTTGGTAGTAAATTGTAAATTCGTGTTACTCTTACTACAAAAGTACAACCCAAGAGTGTGTTTAATTTAGGAATAAAAAGCTGCATATTATGAGTGGAATGTGAAAAATTAAACGAATTACAAACAGATTGAAGACTACACTGTCGAACAATTTTATAAAATAATAACAAAGACCTCAAATCGATATAATTTTTAAAACAAAACAGCCCAAGAAATGCTTAATGCACCGTGTTATATGAACACGACGCCTCAGAGAATACAAATATCTCATAACTCTATTAAGCGCCATCTGAATTTTCCCCGTATTTTGTTTATTGGTGTCACTATATAGCTCTAAACAATATAGAATACTAGGCATGATATAAGCATGAACCAATTTCTCCTTAATCGATTTAGGCAACACTAAATCAGTTTTATAAAAACTTTGAAGTGAATAATTTAAACGCCGGACTACATTAA
The DNA here is from genome assembly GCA_019455685.1 of Philornis downsi. Lineage (NCBI taxonomy): Eukaryota > Metazoa > Arthropoda > Insecta > Diptera > Muscidae > Philornis > Philornis downsi. The sequence goes on from JAHXMU010000825.1 coordinate 76,532, forward strand.
CCACATGATAGTTAAATCTTAGGTTGTTATCTGAAACTAATCTTGGTTTTTTTTTCCTGACGTTCACTTGCCGAAAATTCGACGCTTGCACAGATCATCCGTTTTCAATGGTGTGTAATCTGTTCTCTTCCCAGATACCTCCATATCTTTATTTTAGAATTTTTAACATTTTCAATTTCGCAAGTTTTTTAATTATATTGTAAATGGTTTTGAACTGAATTAAAAACTAAAATCATATTACATTGGAGATCGATAACGAATTAAAAAACGAATATAATACACAGGAGGTACACTGTATAGGTTTTCAATGTAGACGATCGATATATACATAGGCAAGAACTTGCGATAATTAAGTTATATTTGATTTGTGGACTTCGTTGAGCACAATTTCTCATCGATGGACTAGACTTCTCAATTGCTCTGTGAATTTAGATACCCTTAAGATGGCGATGATGTTTGAGAAAGCACAAATAAAGAGTGATTTTTTAATCTTAGTTTTCTAAAAAATCGAATAAAACACTCGAATTTGCATCATACATTAAAATGTTTTATTGGAATCGATAAACTGGCCTTCGCCATTTAATTTTTAAAGATAATTTCATTTAAATATTGTTCGCGGCTCCGTCTCAAAATGTCCATTTGGAAGGTCTAATTTTTCGTGACTTTTTGAGCACTTTGGCCTGTATTCCACGAATAACGCTTGTTTTGTTATCTTGTAAGGCTTCAATAGTGTTCGGCTTGTCCACATAGACTAACGACTTGACATAACCCCACAAGAAATAATCAAGAGGGGTTAAACCGCAAGATCTTGGAGGCCAACTCACAGGGAAAAATCGAGATATGAGCTGCTCACCAAATTCATCCCTCAACATATTCATTGTTTCACGAGCAGTGTGGCATGTTGCACCGTCCTAATGAAACCACACATCAACCAAGTTCAACTTAGCCAATTGGGGCAAAAAAAATTCCTTGTGGTTGAGTAACTCATGCCCAATCGTTGAGAACGGCGACGAGTTGACATTTCACGATCGTCATTAACACCGCTCGCTACGGCTGCAATATTTTCTTCGGTACGCACTCTACGCATGCGAGTCGATGGTTTTATGTCCAACAAAGTAAATTTGGTGCGAAATTTGGAGATAACAGCACGAATTGTTGATCCAGCGGGTCGACTATAACGACCATAAAATGGTCGTATCAAACAATGCACATTCGTCACAGAGTACGAATTTTGATAATAAATTTCAACGATTTGCAACCGTTGCTCGTTTGTTAGTTTTTTCGTTTTTGTTAGTTTTTACAGAGTATACTGTACACTTTTCACTTTGACAGAGACGTTTGGACGCCATTAGCAACCAGTGCTTCCAACCTAAAAAACTTAAATTTTAAAAATCATCCTATAGCTGAGGCCGTTGAAGATGGTATTTTGGCAAATACCGAAATTACTACCCATCCAATCAGTTGTGTCAATATAATCAATTCCGCGTCAATATAATCGTTTATTTCTAAATTATTTCTATCTCGGATTTAAGAACCAAAACCAAATTTTCAATAATTTTGTATTTTTTCCATAACTTTAAGCTAACACTGTTTGTTTGCATTATTCAAAATCCTATCAAAGTCACAACAATATTCTCTTTGATGGCCCGTGTTAACCCTTTGCCATTTCCATTTTAAGGGTTGCTGTGATCATTATCATCATGTCCACACAAAATTACGTCGCGAACGATCTTGTCATGACATCCCCCTAAAGGAAAGTACCAGCACCCTTTACAATTTACAGCGTAAAGTCCGCATCCTGAAGGAGCAGGTGCAACGCCGTGATTTACATTTGGAATTACTCAAACGAAAGCTGGCAATTATCGAGGATGGAGCTCGAGGTAAATGTGTTCTGCAGGGTGAACGTGACGAAGCCGTTTGTCGCGCCAAAAAGGCTAGCAAAACTATTGACAAACTAACAGCTCAATTAAGCGATGCCAGATCGCAAATTGCTGAGGTTAAAGCTCAATTGGCCGAAGCGGTAGAATATAAAATAACCGCTTTGGAGCGGGCTAGAAAGATAGATGATCTCACTTCACAGTTGTGTGATCTGGAGGAAGAGAAGACAAGACTGCTGGCTCAAGTGAGCGCTTTGAAGGAGAGACTGACTTCAACCGCAGAGTCGAATCAAAATCGTCGCTGCAGAGATGAAACTTTGATTAATGTAAGTTGTAGTTGCGGCAGGTTTGCTTAACAATGTAAGTAATGGTTTTTTTCTGTTACGGCTCAGTCACTTCGTGATGATTTACAGCATTTACAAACTCAGCTCACCGATGCCAATCATCGCTTATCGCATTTGCAAAATTTCCGCACTTCCGTGGCGCGCACTTTACATTTGCGCGATTTGCCTGAAACGGATCTTTTGCAACGTTTACAGGCGCTTTGTTCAGCCCATCAAGAGTTCACTATGCTCTCTAAACGTTATGAGACTGCTTCGCCCGTGGGCGATCATCCCTGTCCACGTTTTGATGATCCTATACCGCCTACCCCACATTGTCGTCCACCACGTTATACCATCACACCGACACCTATCGAACTGCCTACGCCAGTACACGGCCATTCGCATACTCATAGTCGTGATCGTAGTCATGGCCATAATCATGGACATGGCCATGGCCATAGTCGAAGTCATAGCCATCACAATCACAAACATGACCCTCACAATCTCTCTGCACATGAGCACAGCCGTAATCACAGTCATGCCCATCCTCATCGTTATCATTAAGCCACAATTTGATTATCAACGGAAAATTGCACAACAGTTGAAAGGCTGTTATGTACATTTACACTGTACATTGGCTGTTAAAATGCAAGCTGTTGAGGCGCCATCTTACAGTAAGTAGTAGCAATGAGTAGAATGTATACTAACAACCGTCAATTCATGTTATTAACAGTATGATAACATTTGCTGTACAGTAGTGGCAAATATTGTGAAAATCATTTCTTTTGTATTTTATGATAAAATAAAGACATTTTTCGCAAATGTGAATATATTTCGAATTATTTAAATAAAGTTCGATATGAGATTTACGATAAGAAGTGGTAACATTACAATTTAAGTTTTCAATACGATTCGCAACAATTTTTGTTATTCCCTGCCTTCTATTCTGGTAGGCCGTAACAATTGCTGTACAGTATTGGCAAATATTATGAAAATCAATTCTTTTGTATTTTATGTTAAAGTAAAAGCATTTGAAAAAAAGTGAATATATTTCGAATTATTTAAATAAAGTTCGATATTGGATTTACTATAAGAAGTGGTAACATTAAAATTTACGTTTTTAATACGATCCGCAATAATTTATGTAATTCCCTGCCTTCTATTTTGATAGGCCGTAGCAAGGTGTATCCATCACCATGGTCAAAATTCTATACGACTTACAAAATTTCGAGACTCACAGTTGGAAAAAATGGTAATGATCGCTCCAAGTAGGTTATGTTTAAGATACCATGATGTCTCATAGAAAATTGTTGCATTAACACATTTTTGATATCTTGAATATCAATATCTATCAATATTCTATCAATAACACACATAATGCAAAAATAGCCCTTAAAGTAATATTTCTTAAAATGTTTGCATTCAATTCTTTTTCAATTTTTTACATTAAAAAACTTTATTCAAACTAACCTCAAAATTAGTAATTTAATTTAACCTCATTTAATTTACTTTTATTTAGGATCGTAGTTTTAAGCCTTAAGGCCGATTTGATAAAATTACAATATTATAATATATCGTCTCCATAATTCAATAACAAATATATTATAATACTTGACAATAATAACGTTATTAAAATCAGGTGTATCTTAATATTAATAGGAATATGAAATGTGATTCACGATGGTAGTTTACTCTACTTATAGAATTTTTCATTTTGTATGAGGTGTGTTAAAAAAATAAGGTGAATTTTAAAATTTCGCGGGCTACGTACATTCGACTTTCGATTATTATTTTTTGTTTTTATGTTGGTACACTCGTCTCGAAGATATGTGCTTTTTATACATATATCATATTTAGTTTCTTTGCTGGAAGAAGTTGCATTAAATTTTATGTCAAAAATGGAATTAAGTGCTCAAAAACACTTGAAATGTTGACAGCGGCATACGGTGAGAGTACTCTGAGTCACAAGTGGTACAAGCTTTTTACAGAAATTTGGGAAGATGTGAATGACGACGCTCGCTCTGGACGCCCCAGCACATCAACAATCGATGAAAAGTGTTGAGAAAGTGAAGAAGATTGTTATGGAGAATCGTCGAATCACAATTAGAGAAGTTGTTGAGGATGTCGGCATATCTGTTGGCTCATGCCATGCAATCTTTTCGGAAATTTTGGGCATGAAGTGTGTGACAGCAAAGTTCGTTCCAAAATTGCTGAATTTTGACCAAAAACAATGTCGCATGAGCAACGCTCCAGAATTTTTGAATAACGTCAACGATATTCCAGATGTGCTTAAAAGGGTCATAACTGCTGACGAATCATGGGTATATGGTTATGACATCGAAACCAAAGCCCAATCGTCCCAATGGAAGAGTCCAGGAGAAACAAGACCAAAAAACGCACGCCAAGTTCGATTAAATGTCACACTTTTGCTCACTGTTTTCTTCGGTTACCATGGCGTACTGCATCAGGAGTATTACCTTGAAGTTGTGCGCCGTTTGCGTGAAGCAATACGAAAAAAACGTCCGAAATTGCGGAAAAAAATTCATGACAATGCAGCTGCTCACACTCATCTTTGCTTGTAAGAGATAATTTGGCCAAAAACAACATCGTTGCCATGCCTCAGCCACCGCATTCACCAGATTTGGACCCCTGCGACTTTTTCCTATTCCCAAGATCGAAGAGGACGTCATTTTGCGACGATTGAGGAGATTAAAACCGGAACGCTGAGAAAGCTCAAGGACATACCAAAAAGTGCATGTCAGAACTGCTTCGAGGATTGGAAAAAAGGTTGGCACAAGTGTATTATATCTGAGCGGGACTACTTTGAAGGAGATAAAATAGAAATTGATGAATAAATAAATATTTTTTGAGAAAAGCAAAAATTCACCTAATTTTTTGAACACATCTTGTATGTCTTTCGTCTCATGAAAGGACGGCATTTTGCGACGATTGAGGAGATAAAAACCGAAGCGCTGAGAAAGCTCAAGGACATGTCAGAACTGCTTCGAGGATTGGAAGAAACGAAGATTTTAATCTATATATATAAAAATCAATTGCTGTGCGTTAGTCTCGCTAAAGCTCGAGAACGGTTGGACCGATTTGGCTCATTTTGGTCTTAAATTATTGGTAGAGTATTCCGGAAGGTTTAAAAGGTTTTATTTGAAGTGATAGATGGCGTTGGAGATGAGATTTTTGCAATTAATTTTTTTTTACCACATTTTGCATTTTGAAGGCAAAACAACGTTTGCCGGGTCAGCTAGTATGATAATACAAATTCAATTTAATGTAATTTAGCTTTAAATTTGAGAACCAGTTAGCGAATCGTAAGTTTGGATTACAGTCTCCTCTTCTCATGCATTCTCCCAATGGAATGTCTATTGCAATATGTTGCTTGTATTCTTCAATAACGACGCCCAAAAATGGCGTGTATTTTCTTTAATTACCGAATAAATTTAAAAAAAAAAAAAAAATTTAGAATAAATTTAGAAAAATTCTAAGTGAAAACACATTTGTATTCTTTCAATATGCAAGTTCTTTTCTCCGTGTCAAAAACATTCTCTTCTCGTTCATAATATATCAGTTTTGCAAAAATATATCTTATTTTCTCAATAACCATGCCCACAATTTGGTCGATACCTTTAATAGTATATGAGCTGGAATGTCTCTTCCCCGTGTTTATCAATTAGACCCCATAAAATAGTATATGATTATGATAAATTCTTTTTATTAACTGCATACTGTGTCTGTATATTGGAAAGGAAAAATGTCTGAAAAATTCCCGCTTTTTGGGCTTGGCTGAAATCTTGGTAGTGTAGGTTATTTTCTATTAAAGTAGCACCTTGTAAAAAAAAGTGATATTCAATTTGTGAATTTTTGTTGGAATTGTTTTTTTTTATTTTTTATTTATATTTTTTTTTTTTTTTTTTTTTTTGTTTTTTTGTGAAATTCACACATTTTTTGGACTTTCCAGCATTTTTTTTTGCATTCTGCATATTTTTTATCATTTAGCACAATATTCGCTCGATTCTGGCAACTCTATTATGCTCTTAAGAACTTCACTTGCTAAAAATGTTAGTTTGCCTTCTGCTGTCAACAAGTGCGCGACTCATTAACTGGCGAGTACCGAAATATTTAAGTTTGAGAACAGAATCTTTAAGTAAATGATTAGAATGTGTTGTAAATCCATTACAAATGTTACTTTCGTTAATTAGAGTATAAAATCTCAAAATATTTTATGAAAAAACATGGCTTCAATATTAGCAAATCCAATTGGCATGCAAATGTTTGTTCCCCATTGTTGTTGTGGCGTGTGAATGTGATCGCAATGAAAGCAACAAAAACTGTTTGAAAGACGATGCGTGTGAGGTGCATTGCGAAATACGAGAGGTGGAGAGAATTAAGTTGTAAACAGAATATGCAAATAAGAGCGAAGCATCTGAATTCTCAGTCATATGGTAAGATAAGTTAACACAGATTATTACAAGATAACTGAGTGCATCAAACATAATTTTTTGGACGACGATATGATATTTTATGTAAAATATTTTCAAGCAGTGTAACCAGTTTAACATATTTTATGATTATTTAGTGAATTTTTTGGCACTTTTTTGACATCATTATTTTTATATTTTTCTTGTGTTTGATCAGACTTTTAGCAAAATTTTGGAAAATTTCATATTTTTGACGTACACTAGTTCAGTAAATATGCTTGATATGTAATTCTGTGCAATACATATTGCCTAATACTGGACCAAACTAGTTAGTTTCTGGCCTTATAAAAACTTTTTGATTTAATTTTTAGCAAAACAGAACTAAACGTTAAAATTAAATCAAACTAAAAAAAATGGGGAAATAGCATTATATTTGCTAGAAATCAAGATAGTTGAAATCCTTGTAAACTCTATAAATGTATATTAATAATTCTGAATAAAAGTTATAAATTTCTTCTGGACCAATAAATGCGTACTATGCATTAGATCGAAATACCCAGATTTATTGAATAATTTAGTATGGGAATATTAAATTTTGCTAAAATTTTAATCACATTGTTGCTGAACAACTAGAACGAACAATCTAGACTGATAATTCCCTGGATTATAGAAATATACTGTAAATCAATTTCACAATCATCAGTCGAGTGGTTTTAAAGATAAAATAATTTATTTATTTTTTCTTTTAGAAGAGCAATGCCGCTCTTTCTATTTAATTTCTGTTTAATTTTAATCTGGTAGGGAATATTATTTTTTTTTTGTTATATACATACATATACATTTTTTTAGAGTTACTAGAAATCGCCATATTTAAAAACCTAAAATAAATTCTAAAATTACGTATGAATAGTTCTGGATGAAATTTACAGATTTACAGTGAATGGATCGAAATACACAAAATTATACAATAATATTTTGCTACACGAATATTTCTAAAAACTTTTAATAAACTTCTAAATCATAATGATAGTCCATAAAATTACCCTAGATCATACAAATATACTGTAAATCAATTTTACAATCATCAGTCCAATAGTTGTAAAGATGAAATATTTTATTATCTTTCCTCTTAAAGGGTGGCATTGCCCTCTTTTTCCCTGTAACATACCTTTCTTTTATTCTAAAATATAACTACCAAATATGATCATCCTTCTCCAAATAGAACCAGATATGTGATGGTTTAAAGCCCTTTTTCCTGTGCTATTTAATTTTTTATCCAATTCTTTACAAAAATACCACTTTATTGCAAAGATATAGCTTGTAATTTATTTAATTTGTATTTTATTAACACTTTTTTAATTCTACACAATTTTTTGATATTTGTTCACATTTATTTTTGCATTTTGTAAATTTACTTCATGTTTTAACAATAAGCTAGTTTATGCTATTTTATATTATTTGCAGCACTTTTAATATTGTGTATTATTCGTACTATGTGTCAGTGGTTAGCAAAACCCAATTTAATTTTTAAATTAACTTTAATTAATTTTCCAAAAATTTATCGGCACCAAAAATATTTTCTTTACAAAATTTTGCTATAGGAAAATATGTGTTTTACAATTTACCATTGATGCGATTTGTTGTATGAGGAGTTAAGCAATTGTAGTCGCTTAAATTCGATTTTAGTTTCAAAGGGAATCGGTTAATTTTTTGTTTGTTGCATCTTTTTTGTTTGCATCTTGTATCTTGTCGAAAACAGGGTTTTCATGCAAAACAATGTAAAAGTTTCCAAAGGTTTTGGACAGTTCTCATTGTCTTCTACAAATTTTCATAGTTAAGCAATTGTAGTCGCTTAAATTCGATTGTCGTTTCAAAAGGAATCGGTTGATTTCTCGATCTTTTTGTTTGCATCCTATATCTTGTCGAAAACAGGGGTTTTATGAAAAACAATGCATGAGTTTCCAAAGGCCTCGGTCAGTTCTCATTGCCTTCTACAAATTTCTATAGAAACCAAATTCTGAAAATTTTTATTTTTGTTTTAGGGTAATCGAAAATCTTTCACTTTTTATGGTTTGTCGAAACCATAAACTTTATTACCTTTCAGGTATTAATATTTGTTTTATCTATCTTTCAGTTATTTATTTTTGACTCTGCTCAACATATGTTTACACAATTTAATAAATTATGTCTTGAAATATCTAGAGGTTTATAGAAACTGCTAGAGTTTGATTAGCCGTTGATTCCCATACACAAATATGTATAAATTTATTTATATGTATTTATCGTAATAATAATAATATTCTTTTATGTTTACTTTAGAATTCTATAGATTATAAAATACAAAATTTATCAAATTTTTTTCAATCTTAAAATTCTAAGATATAATTAAAAAAAAATATAAGAAGGAAAAAATAATTTTAGAAAATCTGGATGCGGTTTAATGTTTATTTTGCTTTTTTTAAGTTATCATATTCAGAAGTAAACACAAGCAGTCTCTATGTAGTTTTTATTGAAATTTTCATATTTCCAGACTTTATAATACTATTTAAAAATGTTCAAGAAGTTCATAATAGATACCAGATGCTTTCTATGCAGTTGAGAATTTCTGTTGGTATTTAGAAGTTAAAAAAAATTAAAAAAATCTCCCAAACATGCTTCTTTTTTGCAACAAAATCGTATATGCCAGATTTTATCACACAAATAGCATCTGAGATAGCTAAGGTTATGGTTTTAGTTTTGTTTTTGGGTTATTTTATCGCTATAGTCAATTCATTACACGAATATGCAGCTTACTTGATGTTTTAACAATAAACTAGTTTACGATATTTTAATTTATTTGCAGCCCTTTTAATATTGTGTATTATTCGTACTACGTGCCAGTGTTTAACTTTAACTTTAATTAATTTCACAAAAATATTTACTTTATAAATTTTGCTATAGGAAAATATGTGTTTCACAATTTACTTATTTATTTATTTATTTGTTTTTTTTTTTTTTGAAAATTGCAAAGAAATAATTTTTTGGGCATTTTACATCGAGGCATTTAGCAATTCTGGCGGGTTCTGGTAACTCTGTTTCGCTCCCAACAACTCCATTTGCCGAAAATTTCAGTGTTTATTTTTCTGTCAACAAGTGTGCGTCTGCTAATTGATGATTATTGAGAAATTTAAGTTATCGAAACGAAATCTTTGAGTAAATGATTAAAATGTGTTCTAAATCTTTTAAACAAGATCCAATCGTTAATTTGAGTAAAAAATCGTAAGGTATTTAGTGAAAAACATGTCTTCAATAGTTGCAAATCCAATTACTATGCAAATATTTGCCCGTCTTTGTTGTTGCCGCCTGTGTATGCGAATGTGTAAAAAAAACAACAACTTATTGGAAGAGTGTGCTTTCGGGTGCTTGACGAAATTGAGTGACACGGAGAGGATTGAACTCTAAATAGAAAATATAAACAAGAGAGCAACAGATTAAAACAAATTACAATTCGCATGATAGGGTAAGTTAATACAGGTTGTCACAAGATAAGTGAATTAAATTAGTGTTACGATAAGCTCTTTTAGCATATTGTGTTTTGTCGCTGTATCATATTTTTGAAACGTGATGATAATCATATTCAGAATAATACTTTGAAATTTTATAAATTTTTCTTATTTTTGACAGGACTTAAAGCAAATTTTTTAAACTAATTGTATATGTTTTATCTGTAATAATTTAGCAGTTAAAAGATAAAAATTGTGATTTCTTCTAATAAGTTTCGATCAAGTTTGTTTTGCGTTTGCGCTGTGATTTTTAATAAAACATATAGGCCATAAATGATGTCGGCGCTTTGAACAACTCTTTCTAAAAAAGGGAAATATAATTGCAATTAGGTATCCAAAATTCCATTTATTACGTTTATATAGTTTTTTAAAAAACTATTGGTTGAAGTTTTTTGAATTCTGCTAAAATTTCACAAATATTTCTTCTTTGAAATTTGAAAAAAAAAATTTTTTTCTATAACATGAAAGCCATCTTAAAAATCAATTCGTTCCAAAAATACCTTGTCAATAAAATATGATTTTGCATTGAAAAAATACTGTAGATCGATATACCGGGTTGTCCATTCTTGGGTTTCAAAAATGAAATTAAATAAAATACGCATGAAGCTATGATTTCGATGAAACTTTTATTTCATTATAGGGCTGGGATCTTGCGATTATTTACGAAATACAGTGACCGTCGACATAAAATGGTCGCCTCCTGATTGGTTGTAGCACCGGATCCTTTTGAGGTTCCTCCAGCCTCAATTTCGAAAAATACGGGCCAATGACACCTCCAGACCATAATGTGCACCTAACAGTCACTTTTTCCTTGTGCAATGGCTTTTCCACAATCACTTCTGTGACAATTTTGCTTCACCGAGTAGGAAATGAACTTGATCGCTGAAGAAAATTATGTTTGCTTGAAAGCCCACGACAACTATTTCTACGCGTTCTTTGGTTGTTAAAAGATCCATATTCATAAATTGCAACTTTTCACTAAATAAATAACACTCAGATGACAAAAATTTGTTTCGTCAGACCAATAAATTCAGCGAAATTAAATTTTTGGACAGTTTTGAATGGAATGAAGCATGATAGACATCTTACATTGCATTTGAAAATTTATGGAACGAAATAAACGCAAAATTTTCGGTCTGTCACGTTTAATTTGCTTTGTCCGTTTTTCTAAAAATTTCAAACACATTTTATTTTAGGATTTCCCGAAAGAAAAATTTTAATAAATAATATGATGGAGTATGCTGTTTTCCACAAATGATTAGCCTCGAAGTATTGTTCGATATATTAATAGCAAATCTTTTTTCTAATGTACCTTCCTGAAGAACAGGTTTTCAAAACATAGTATTTATCTTACAAATTGTATGTGTTTTGAACAACAGAAAATGTGGTTAAATATGATACATTGAAATTTGAAATCCATCATTAAATTATGTATCTTCAAACAAAGAATCTATAAATTTCCTATGGCGGGAATCGAATACCTTACAAAAATTTCTGTAGACAAAAACTGTGAAATATTTTTATATTTTAAAATATTGAAGCTTTATTTGTATAGCTGACTATCAATTGAATTTTTTCTTTTCTGAAAACTGCAAAGTGTTCTAACGTTTTGAAATTTTCCTTTTGAAACACAGGGTGGTGCACCAATTGTGCTACCATGAGAAATTCAAATAACTCTTTTTTTAATCAAAGTATATAATCTATATATTGATTTTATTGTGTAGAAAATTAAATCTTATTTTATATAACTAGTAGGTTTTTAAGATGACTGACCGAGTCCATGTTCATGGACTGCTTCAGTTCAGTGAAATTCCTTGTTTTGTGCACTTCTTGCTTGACATATAACCCCATAAACAAAAGTCAGGTACAAAGTGGTGCAGTCAAGTCAGGTGACCTTGGGGGCCAGCGGAAAGTGGAGTTCCTGGATATTAATTTGTTTGGAAACTTTCGTTGGAGTTCCGTCATAATCGGTCTGGCTATGTGTGCAGTTGCTTCATCTTACTGATATCAACTGCTGTTTAAACGGGGTGGTCCTTCGGTTAAAAAAAAACTCCTTCAACATCTTTAAATAACGGTCATCGACATTGTGTTTGTAGCACGACTCGTGTGCTACCCTGTATATAGAGCAGAATGTAGAAATTTCTACGCATTTGTGCAATATCATTTACTTTTACTTTTTTTTTTTTTTTTTCAAAATTAAACAAGATATGTATTTATATAAAAGCATTAAATTTGATCAAACAAAATTTATTATCGTAAAAAATGGTTTACACATTTGTTTTTAAACATTACTCCCTTCAAATGTTGGCCATAACTGCGTCTAATATCGCCCATTCTCAACTTCCAATTTTCGTTACTCGTTTTCAGACCACTTCGAGTGAAATTTGGCGAATGATGCAGGTAATGTTGGCTTTAAATTACTTAAATGTAGGCGACCACAAAGAAGAAATTTTTAAGAGAGATCAATTTCGATTAGTCGATTAATTCACCTATTCACCGAATTTTCCTTCCTATAATGTCATGTATTTGCCAGCTATGTGGCAAATAGGGCCTAGGGCCGTCATTGAGATGACAGACTTTACATGGACAAAGTTTTTCCACAATGAAATATCAAACAATATTAATCAGAAGTACCTGCCACAGTTCGACAGATTCATTTGTCATAAAATCCCTACTGGAAAGAGTACCTCTAAATTTGTCAGCCTATATTTCGTGATTCCAAAAGACATTATACACAAGACTATACACAAATGCTTCAATTACAGAAATTGTCGACAATATTGCCAATATGAAAGCAGCTTCGTATTTTCCTTTCATGTACGTATTTGGTAAACTCGTATGATGGTAACATTTTTACTACACTCCCCTTTGTCTCCAATACAACAATCACCATACGAGTTGTCCAAACTTTAAAATATTTAGGATAGGAGTATACTTAACTTTTCTTTCTGCGCGATTTGTTATAAGTCAGTTGCCATTCAAAAAACCTTAAAACTGTCTACATTTTCTTGCAATTTTAATTATCCTATTAGACAACTACTATCGGGAAAACTAAAAGAACAAAAATTAGCAAAATCGTAAGTAACTTTATCCGCTTTAAGCAATTCTATTGAAATACTGAGTAATACTCATAGTTGTTAATCCTAATCGTATCCTTCTCAAAGAAATAAAGAACATAATTTTTTTTTTAATATTTTTAAAAAATAATGATAACACCACCGCGACAACTCACGCAAAATGTATAAGGAAGCTCAAAGTGATCATATTTTCTGGGTGGTTATTTGAAATTTTTCATTTATGTGAGCAGACCACAGTGCAGTGTTGAAGTATTGAGGAAATATATTGAAAATGCCCTGAAACATATCCAAATATCCATCGATTCTGTCTGCGGCAATAAAACTAGATTGCGACCATGCGCCGCCCGTAGATTATAATTACAACCACTTCAGCCCTCCGAGTACTTTTTCCAGTTAAGCACAACTAGTTTTAATAGTGTTTAATAATAGTGTTTACAAGGCGTCTTTAATCGTCCACCTTGGTGTCGCTCAACGAGTTTATAATCAAAGACTTCGCGCTGGACCACATAACATGAGACAGCTAACGCAATCGCTGCATTTTCATATGTTTGACAACATCGATATCGATTATAATTCATAAAACTTATATTTCATGCCACGCCTATGCTCTCTGTTAACGATGATGACCCCAATACTTATTTTGTAGAGTATTTTTCTCTCGAATACTCCGAAATCAAATTCGTCCGCTTGTGTCATAACCGGGGCTTCTACTCTATGCATCAAGAAAGATAGGACTGTTGTTTGGCACGGTTGTCATTAACTCGATTGCTAGGCCTGCAATAGCGTATTTTTTCAAGCAGGACGAGGGTATCCTAATTTAGTACTTGAATTCATTAGTTTTAGTTTACCAAATTTATAGTTGTTAACGTTTGCTCTTAAGCAAGTAGACTCCGTCTACTCCGTCTAAAGCCTACTTTGGTGTAAAATGTAAAAGATTAATGCCTATCTTTACATATATATAAGATGCAATAACATATAACATGCAATTTTTGTCACATCAGCCTATTGAAGGCAGGTTTATAATCGAGGTAAAGATAGTATGCATCGAACAGTGTTTGTTGAATCTTTTCCTGGATTCATTGTATTACGTATGTCTGGTCAATTGTGGATTTAGCATTCAGGTCGATCGTTTACGCTCGACAAAACTTTACACACTTCGATCGCTGTCTTGAGCGCAGGACGTAATATGGCTGGCTTCCTTCCAATCATTAAGATGCATTTTTTTTTATTTAAGTCGTGTTTAGCCGCCCAGTGGCCGATCCTACATAGTGTATGTAACAAGCTGAATGCCATTTAGGTTCATCATACAAGCCGACTGCCGACTGGGAGACTTTTCTGATTGTTCTCAAGTAAATAATAACAAGAGAAGTCAAATTAAAATTTCCTGATGTCGTCCTCTTTAGTTTTAAAATTCACCCCAATGTGCAATTTGAACAGCTTGTGTATCTCGCATTGTAACTTGACAACATCTTAAGACAATCTTCTACTACACTAGGTAATTCAGACATCGCTGAAAAATATCAGAAAGCCATCCCTCATTCTTTCTCTATTTAGCGAATGTGGTATGTGCTATGAATGGCAAACAACTTCCTTACCATTCTCTACGCAAAGGTATTTACCATGTATACTTAAAGGAATCCGTGAGAATGCACATCAGATTGAAAATAAAAGCAATAGAATTCATGTGTTAGGCACGTTGGCGAGTTTAAAAGGTTAAATAGTGGGCGTTGACGGATTTATTCCATGCTGAAGGCCTAGATGAATCCGCTCTTGGCTGATTGATGATACTATAGCAACAACAGTTACAAAAATATTTTCATAAAAATTTTAAATATTGAAATCTTTTATTAGCTTTATTCGTATGGATAGTACTTCAACGTCCAATTTTCATAGAAATCACAAATCCATTTTTTCAACAACCCTGATGAAATTCTAAATAATTGCTGCTAATCCTTGGGATTTTTCTTTTTTAAGCCATAACAAACATAAAATATTTAGTTTATTCCATATACAGTTTTCAACAACATAGAATAATGCCAACCATACATTTCACCTCCTCTATTTGTTTATACGCCCATCAATATTCCTTGTTGTTCCATGGAAAATGTGCTTAATGGAGGATCCTTCCTTGCCATTTGTTGTTACATGACTTGCTAACACTTTGACACGACACCCAAATCTCTGTTGTTGTTGTTATTGACGTAACTAGCAAACTTTGGCATTACTTTGCCATTGGAAAATAGAGTAAAAACATATCCTTTTTCCTCTAATAAAGTCATGAAAATGAAGTTGATTGAACTGCACATTGATGTGTTTGTTAGTCTGTACATGTCTGGTGGGTAACAAGTAACGAACACAAAACGGATGGGCGAAATTGGGTTATTTAAGGATAGCTTCAAAGTAACAATGAAATTGTAAAGATTTCACATTTTCTTTATACAAAAAAAAAAAGAAAAAAAAGAAACAAATAGATGGGGATTGTCATCAAAATTTATTGTAATCATATAAACAAATGTAAATGTAATGTAGTTAGTTTGGAGATTTGTAGGGAAATCATTAAAAGAAAAATTTGGCAAGCAATTGATTGGCCGCTGGTTGATGAACAAATATTTAGTAGAAGAGAAACTTTCAAACAGGAAAAATGTTCATTGAGCGAGCAACACTTCTCTAGCCAACACAAAAAGCGGTCAGTTTGCGTAATTAAAGAAACTGTGCACAACATCATTTATTCCTTCAGGGCGATGTATCACGGTGTCCCCAACACGTATATATAGAAATGATAGCAACTGCGATAAATATCGAAAAGTAGTCAGCAAAACTGGGTTTGCCTATAAATGAGAGCATAATCTAATTGTTTCATAAACCATTTGTTTGTTGACAACTATAACTTTGGAATCGTGAATGATTTCACTTACATCGGTTCAGACATCACTAACACCAATTGAGAAAAGAGTGTTACTTGCATGCAGCAACAACTGTGCCAATAGACCAGAAACTATACGAGACGCTAATCCTACCTGCGTTGTTGTACAGTGCAGAACTCTGAGTTATGATACTAGCGAATGAATCTGTTCCCGGAGTTTTCGAGAGTAAAACACCTCGTAAAGTAAAACTGTATGAGGCCATGGTCGAGCTTGGTAATCCTGCAAAGTGTGTGTATTTTAGAGAGTGACACCGACAGTAAGGACTGTAAGTTTATAATCTTAGTGAACCATCATCAATATTATCTTTAATAAAGGTGATATGGTACTTGGCTATGCTGACGTTACTGCAGCCTCCTCAAACATAGTTATAATTAGGGTATAAAAGTTCATTTTCTTTGGAAACCATCAAACTTTACATGTAACATCATGTAAACGCATGGAGAAAGAACGTATTTACGCTGTGGTCCTTAACGAGCTTCCGCGTTTGTGAAATCGCGCCTTCTGCAGCCTTCTCAAACATAGTTATGATC
>JAHXMU010000825.1:93244-163242 GCA_019455685.1 Philornis downsi
TTTGTGAAATCGCGCCTTCTGCAGCCTTCTCAAACATAGTTATGATCAGAGTATGAAAGTTCATATTCTTTCAAAACTATCAAACTTTACATGTGGAACATTATGTAAGCTGCAAGGAGAAAGGACGCATTTACGCTGTTGTCCTTAAAGAGTTTCCAGGTTTGAGGAATCACGTTATTATAATTAGTCTAATACACTCTATTCGATACTTGTCAATTGCTCTAAATGTTTTTGTAATAATTTCTATTATACATTTATTATACAAAATATATTTATAACTCACATTACACTGTCGTATTATATACCATAAGCAGCAAACTAGTCTTGCCTTCAGGTTATTCCAATTCCCTCGTCTCCAATCGATCTTTTGCACTCTTAAACAAGAACATTTCTATAAATTCGTCATACAACTTATCCTTTTCCGCCAACATCTGTTCCTTGGAGATTTCATCTAACAATTCCAACAAATCTTGTTCATTTTCCACAACCTCTTCGGAAAGATTATTCCACAACGTCTCTGAGGCCTTTTGAAACTTTTGCATGAAATCCAAATATAAATTATCAAAAATCGTTGTATTGTGGCCGCCAAAATAGAAATCTTTTGAAATAACTTGAAACTGAATTTTCGGCGTATCCGGTTCGAGTTTCAATCTCAAGCGCTCTATCTTCCAGTTGTCAATGCGATAATACCTCAAAAGTATACGTTTCTCGGTGTAATTGGCCTGACATTTCAGAGTTTTGTCAACCATTTCCAGATAATTGTCAATTAAAGGTTTGGTGGCCTCCCTTAACTGGGGTGACATGTCCCTGCTTAGATTCCTGTAGACATTTGCGGACATTTGCAGAGCCATATCTGTGGTGGCGAGCAGAAGATTTTCCACTTCATTTTTGAATTTTGCTAAATATTTGTCTTCACTTGCAACGATTCGTGCTACGAAAGCCTATAAAGCCATATAGAAAAAAAGGTGATATAGTAGACCATCACATTAGACAGATGATATCCACCACTTACCATCAACAGCAAGACATAGTTAAACCATTTATGTGGCATCTTCACTTTCGCGACAAAAACAAATTGGCAAATTCTAGGAAGGAACGCGTCCGCTACCATCCGTGTTCATTTACTATGTTGCAGGTATGGAACGCTTTGTCTTGCGTCTGTTTGAGCTCTTCTGTTTAAGGAGATGTTCTAAGTTCTACGGGTGGCAAATGCAGACTAAACACATGTTTTGTCTTGAAAAGGTATACACAACCATCCTGTCATCTGCAATTTGCTGCAACTTGAGTGGAAATGGTTTAAGACAAGTTAAAAGCTACATTTCACCATTGTGAGCTCTCCGTACTGGTTTATTAGGTTGAGATGTTGGCGATTCTATGTGGAGTAGGAAGAGAGTCTGTTGTTAGGTGTTCATTGGTATTGAATGATGGTTGACTGTGTGTAGGGTATTATTAAATTGTATGGATTCGTAATTTATTTTGCAATTCGAGCCGTTGTCACCGGCATCTTAATTGAAACAGCAGTTTAATCACAACATTGATCATCGGTATTCTGGATATTGAAAGTAAAATTAACAAAAATATTGATAAAATTGCGAAAAGCTGAGTTCAACATCAGCAAACTGACTGCAAAATACAGTTAATGGCTTTTTGTACTAAAGTATTTGCGATAGTTGGTTGACTGACATACTATCTGCTTCGAAGATCATAATATTAAAGGACATATAATTTTTGCTAAATAAGAATGTCAATTACTTACATATTTGCTTAGATAGCGGGCAGAACAGAAGTTCTTATCTGCTATTTACCGCAGATAGATGTGGTCGTTTCCGTTCCTTCTCCAATACGTTACAAGTTTTGATAACGTTTCGCAAACCCGATCTTTGGAATGGAGTTTGTGTCACCCTCTTTGCATCTCCTATAGAGTTCGTTGTTAACATTTTTTGACCCTGTAGTATTTTGATCCTCTTCAACAACGCTAGTCGGATTACGACCCATTCAGCTTATTTAACACCTATACTCTCTGTGAACGATTTAAGATCTGTAGATTTTTCGGATTGTGGAGCTAGAGTGTCAAAATATTCCAAAAACATATGTAGCTGCTACTAAAGGTCATTGAAGACGACTTTTCTGACGCTTTTCTAACACTTTTCAAGAAATCTATATATATAAAAGAATAACGTTACTGACTGACTGACTCAACATCGCCTAGCCCTAACCACTGGAGCTAGAAACTTGCAACTTGGCATGGAGGTCCATCCTCTAGCATGGACGCCCGCTAAGACGGGATTTTTGGAAAATCCTACGGGGAGGGGCAAAAAGGGGGAAAATCTCCCCCTTCAAAACGGCTTAAGCTAGAACCTTGAAATTGGCATTTTGGTTCCTTTTATGACGTAGGCACGCGATAAGAAGCGAGTTTTGGAAATTCCTATGGGGAGGGGCAAAAAAGGGGAAAATCTCCCCCTTCCAAACGGCTTAAGCTAGAACCTTGAAATTTGGCATGTTGGTTCCTTTTATGACGTAGATGTTCGCTCAGACGGGATTTTCGGAAATTCCGATGGGGAGGGGCAAAAAGGGAAAAAGTCTACCCCTCGGCGGCTACCGCAAAACTACTCATCCGATTTCAAAAATTCTTTCGCCAGTTGAATGCTACGTTATCATTGAGTGCTCCTGGTATGGTACTATTTGCAGTTTAGCCCAGAAACTTGCTAAATTAGCGAGTAAACGGGGGAAAGTTTCTCCTTGGCGTCCTGGCCTAACCGCTTATTATTGTTTGTTTATAGTTGTTTACTTTTACATTACGTTGTTTACATTTATTTCTTATTTGTCGTTTATCTACACTCTGTACTGAATATTACACTTTTGTTGCATACCTTTAGGCATTTTCTGCTTTTCTCATGGGCAATTTTACGTGGCTTGCTCAAGAGTTAGTTCATCCAAAAATTTATATATCCTCACATCAGGTGGAAAAACTATCAATATTGTATAACAGGAGGTACTTCGCTGAAAAATTACGTGCTTTACAATTAATGTCTCCTGCTGCTATAATAGCTTTACCGCGAATAGATAGATACTATGAAAGATATCCTGCCATATTCCATCTCGCTGTACACGTCGAAGACGGCCAAAAAGTGTGCTTTACAATTAATGTCTCCTGCTGCTATAATAGCTTTACCGCGAATGAGATAGCAACATATGAAACTGGCCGATATGTAAGCAGTTCAGAAGCCGTCTGGAGAATATTATCTTTCCCGATACATGAAAGATATCCTGCAAAACTACCGATAACGAAGTATCGGGCTTTTCAGCTAGTAATTTTATAAACAAAGGACTTTCTTAAAAAACTGATGTTTTTAGTAAATGCTTTTTATGTCTTTCACCACAGATTGAGAAGTATTTAGTACGCTTATTTGCTTCTTGCAAGTAAAACTATTCATCTGAGAGCGCATGAAGTATATACGAGGGCGGTCCCAAAACTAGCCGACCTAACAAAGTCAAACTGCTTAAAATAGCCATCAACCGCAAACTCCACCTCTTCTTTGGTGGCAAATCTTTTACCGCCGAGATTATATTAAGTTTGGAAATAGAAAATAGCGCGAGGGGGTCTAAATCTAGAGAACAAGGCGCGTGATGAAGCAATTCGAGCTTTCATTTATTAATTTCGGCCATCGCAATAGTGGATGTGTGAACTGGAATATTGTCTTGATGAAACAACACCAAATGCGACCTTTTTGCATAATTTTATCACCTAAACGCTATGCTAAATTAGCATAATCTTCGCCGTTGATGGTTTTTCCTTTCTAAAGATAATCGATAAAAATAATCCCATGCGCATCCCAAAAAACAGACGCCATGCTTTTGCCTGCAGATGATATGGTCTTCACTTTCTTTGGACACGATTCCCCCATTCCACTGTCCACTGCTTTAACTGTTCCTTTGTCTTATATGTGAATTGATGGAACTATGCCTCATCCATGGTTATAAATTGACGCAAAAATTCGACTTTATTGCGGTGAAACATCACCTGACACTGTACTGAGACATCTTCACGACTTTGCTTTTGCTCTATTGAAAGCAAGCGCGGCAGCCATCTTGAGCACCATCTTCAAATCTTCGGTCAATTTACGATGCGTAGCACATTTTGAAATGGCTATCATTTCAGTTAGCTCACGCATCTTCAGCCGCCGATCATTTAATACCATTTTGTGGATTTTCTTAACCATGTCTGGCGTGGACACCTCAATTGGTCAACCGCTACGAGGTTCGTCCTGGCAGCTTGTACGGCTTCGTTTAAACTATGCTACCCAATATTTTACAGTTGCAAATGGAGGAGCGGACTCCCCCGGAGTAGAATCTAGCTCGGCTTTAATATTGGTTGGACTGAGACCTTTCAAATTGAAATATTGAATTACATATAGGTGACAAATTTATTACATGTTTTCAAATTCACTGAGATCGTTAACTTATGATGGCCTTCAAATACGAAATATACGAGTATATTTTATAAAGTTGTCACTTTTCATCAAAATATTTTTTTTTTAAACTACTGGCACCATCCATACGTTATGTTGGCTAGTTTTAGGACCGCCATCGTGTATTCTTGATCGTCGAAAAAATCGATGCCTATTTAAGTACGTTTGTCCGTATGTTTGCATGCTCAAATGGCAGGTATTTAACAGCTGTCAGCTTGCCGGACCGGCGGCTTTGAAACTACTAAATGGATAACCCTATATAAGTTTGAACTTCACACACTTCTTCTATCTTCTATATATATAAAAATCAATTGCTGTGCGTTAGTCTCGCTAAAGCTCGAGAACGGTTGGACCGATTTGGCTCATTTTGGTCTTAAATCATTGGTAAAGTATTCCGGAAGGTTTAATAGGTTTTATTTGAAGTGATAGATGGCGTTGGAGATGAGATTTTTGCAATTAATTTTTTTACCACATTAACATTTTGAAGGCAAAACAACGTTTGCCGGGTCAGATAGTTTCTAATAAATATTGCTTGCACTCAAAAAAATATTATTAAATTCCAATTTTTGTGAGTATTTTTCTATTCTCTTGTAATGTACACAAGTAATTGGCCAGCTTAGATGTAATAATGCAAGTGTTATGTATTGAGACATACATTTATGGAAACCTACTTTGTGAAAACACGGCTCCAGCGTTAGCCAAATTCAGATTTTGTTTTTCTCTAATAATCATTTACGATTTCTTAATGGAATTTTCTGGCACTAACGGACAGACAGGTAAACAATAATTTCCTGGTTTCGTAAATATTGTAAGATAAACAAATCTAATTTAAAGCCCACACCTCATTATAATGACAATTTTCACATTTGCAATAATTAGAAGAGCTTAGCTGACGTTACCGCTGACAAACAGCATCTCATATTTCGTTGAGAAAATTACTTCAAATCTTTGTAATTAAATTGCAAGCAATTACGCATTTAAGTGACAAAATGTTGTCGTAATTGTGGAAAAAAGAAACGCGAGCGCAGCCATGTAAGATAAGTAGACATTACACCCGTGTAGGCCAAAAATGCATTGAATAGCTTGATGACTCCTATACATGTAAGCACATGCAGATATGTCGTTTGCGCAGCAAAAGTCTTATATAAAAATATTGTTATAATGTAACAACTGGATAATTAGTTTTTTCTTTCATAAAAGGAGAAAAACGTTTTCATTTTATGAATTTATTCCCAATCCGCTCCGCTGTACAATGCATTGCAATGGTCTGATATAATTTAGTGTGTTTTTAGAGCGCGCATAAAATAATTAAAAAGCTTATTTCAATAGCATATAAAGGAAGCTTGCTGCAGCTTAAGGGCATATCCATGCAACCAACCAGCCGTTTAATGAAGCGTTGGAAAGTGAAGCGGTATAAATTTTAATTTAAATTTTATTTTTCTTTTTTTGTGATGTTGTTGCAGTTTTATGTTAACAATCGACCCGTATGATTGTAAAAGATACTGAGCGATTATATTCAGTGGTGTTTCAATAATGTTCTTAATTGTCAACACTTTATTACAAAAGTCAGGCAATTAATCAAAAGGGTTAATTTTAATTAAGAACACAATTCTTATGCATTCTCATCATTGGCATTCCTTCACTCCCGGGGCGGACTTTTGCATTCTACTATATTCCTATACGTATAATGGAGTGTGTGTATGCACTTTCATCCGATTATGAAAAGAAGTTTACGAGTATAATGATGACGATGAATACGCTGAGTTGTTGCTTTTCAATGCGAATGCCAAGTACGAGTACTTCTTTCACGCATGTAATGCTAATGAATGAACGCATGGGATGAGAAAATTGTGTGGGAATGTTTGGGCAACGAACATGAATATTGAGTAGCATCGTGGTTACCCAAAGGGTTCTTTAGTTGCAGTATCCACTATTAATATGGTGTCGCATCATGTTAATCTTTGCGCTATAGTGGGCAATGAAAGTAATTGATTTACGTGGAAACAAGGACATTTATTTGATTTCCATAGAACGTCGTTTCCCAATCTGTTGCAAATCGTGGCCTCCATTTATTGGCCTCAAAATCGCCGGTCTGGCAAGGCTGTCAGCTGTTAAATATCGTGTCATGTAAAGTGTTATTTATTTAGTGAAAGGTTTGCCATTTACAAATATTGATCGTTTAACAACCGAAGAACGCTTAAAAATAGTTAAAACTTACTACAAAAGTGGAGATTCAAACGTGGGCTTTCAATCGAACTAAATTTTCTTCAGCGATAAAGCTCATTTCTCACTCGGAGGTTACGTCAATAAGCAAAATTGTCGCATATGGGGCTCGGAGGACCCGGAAGTGATTGTGAAAAAACCATTGTATCCAGAAAAAGTGCATTATGATCTGGAGGTGTCATTGGACCACATTTTTTCGAAATCTACTCAAAAGGATCCACTGCTGCAACTAATCCAGAGGCGGTCATTTAAATGGCATTGTATTTCGTACATAATGACACCGTCCAAGCATTATAATGAAATGAAAGTTTAATCGAAATCCTAGCTTTATGTGCGTTTTATTTAACTTTACTTGAAAGCGAAAAATGGGTAACCCTATATATATACAGTATATAATATTCGCCGGAATTATGTATGTCGTAGTCACTCAAAATCTATGCCACTTCACTAAAATGGTATCACGTAAGTCACTTTTCGACGGAAATGCGACCCTGTTGAAAATCTATTACAAATAATGGTATTACGTATGTCGTATTCGACTCCAAAATTTGGCAGTCATTATATATCTTCTTGGTGACAGGTCAGAAAAAAGGAAGAAAGCAAAATAATCAAAAGATTCAAACGGAAAATGGATAATAAAAAGTAAGTTTGGCTTCAAACTTTTACCATGTATTTCAGCTAACATGTCTGTTTTTATATAAGGTTAAAAGTTACAACACCAAAACAATTTGCAACCCTTGTCCAATTTATGGAACAAAATCCAGACTTGGCTAAAGGATTTCATAAAAATACCGAAAAGTCGACTTTAAAACAACAATGGGGCGTTATCAAAACTAAGCTAAACAGCATTGGAGTCGTTTCCAGCTCCTTTTTGATAACTTCCTTCAGCTAAGATTCTCATCGTTACTGCAAGCCGCAATGTTTTGGTCACTTGTGTTGACCTGGAGCCATCTTGGAGCAAGGGTGATATTTCTCTCAGAACATACCGTAAAGCATCTTTATTCAATCTAAAATTTGCAATAAATCTGAAAAAGTCTTCATAAAAAGCTTCATAGTAACAATTAACCTAACTCACATGGAAGTTGGAAGTAAAAATATGTTCGAGCGATTTCTCAATTGTCTTCTAAAATTTCTAAGTTCTCTTACACTGCGTTCATCTTCATCCTCATCAGAAGATGAGAATATAGCCAAACTTATCATTTTTAATTGTTTGCTTAGGAATTATTGCAAAAAATCAGCACAACGCGGGAAAAATTAAATGGAAATTGTGTCAACATATCAGCAGGTATTTTGTTTTGTTTATTTATCAGCTGATCTGTTTTGTGAGAGAAATCTATTACAAAACTACACTCATGTCGAAAAAGTTACATGATACCGATAAGATGTAAATTCGACAGTGACTACGAGAGTTGTCACTTTTCGACTACGACATACATAATTCCGGCGATTATAAGTAAATATTTTGAGATCCCCTTGCTATAACGTATAAGTTGTTACTAAACTTTTAAAATTATAATATGGCAATGATTTGGTTTTAATATGAATAAAAAGAGGCTTCATTGGCTCATATCATAAATCAAAATTAAAAAAAAATCGACTTAACTACCGAATGAAGAAAACTTTGTTCAAAAAATCAGCATTGAAAGCCTGTTGCTGTAGCATCCAATAAGTATAAATACGGCATTGTGAATGGTCAGCCGGCTTTAATTGTTGTGTGAGTTGAACTCTATATGGATGAAAGTGCAATTCCAAGTGCAAAATACGCAAAAATGAATGAATGTTGAGAACACCATGAAATCGGCAAATTCGAATTATCCGGCACACACTTTCACTAACAGAAGCGATGTTTTCGTCAGTGTGTGCATTGCGATGATGCACAGGTCTGACCACATATGAGTATGTATGTAACACTTCCAGTCTCTTAAAATTTCTTTATAATGTTGCCAATTTCTTGCACAGGTCAACCATAATGACCCCGTAATGCACGGAAATTGCTCTCTTTTGTATCACCACTTTTGTAGTAAGTTTTAACCATTTTTACGTGGTTGTTCGGTTGTTAAACGATTCATATTTGTAACTGGCAAACCTTTCACTAAATAAATAACACTTCAGATGACAGATATTTAACAGCTGACAGCCTTGCCAAACCGGCAGTTTCGAAACCTCTAAATGCATAAGCCCTTACAATCAACTAAATGGTGTTGAAAGTCATAAGAAATCCTACACTCCGAACAACCAATTCTTCATTGTAATCGGACGTAGAAGGCCAGAGTTAGAGATTATCCGTTTATCAATTCTTTATTGTTTGTGTATTCAAGGATATAATTGAACTTTCATTGGTTGTTGTGCATTTTCAAAAATTGCTATCCTAAATTGTAAAAATAATTAGAAATACCGCTACGACACCAGCATTCCAAAACTAAATTTGAAGAGCCAAATCGCAACAGATATTTTCGAAATAAGTAATCCCATATACGGCTAACATAATTGTAACCAAATGAGGATGAGGTATACATTTCGATTTGAAACTCTTTTAAACAAATTTGCTCGCCCGAAGTGTGATAAGCATTCGGAGTTGCCACATTCGATACACTTTTGCAAAAAACATAACTTTTTGCCATGCATGAGTATGTAACGATTTAATGAATAGCAACCGCATAATGATAATGAAAACATGTTGCATTACAATTTTCCAAAGAAATTGCTTTCAATTATGACATACATACACACGTACATATTTACTCTTCACCATTTGCCGTTGTTATCGCACACATTTTTTATTTGTTATACTTCGCGTAAATATAAACTAAAGAGAAACATTAACAATCTCATTTGCTGGTAAAATAATATCAACGCGAAACGAAATGAAATGAAACGTTTTCATATTAACGATTACAAAAAGTTAAATTGCCATCATTATGAACTCACTCACAATTTGATGACATTGATCAAAAAGTTAAATTGCTATCATGGCCTGCACGTACTTGGTATTATCTCAAGCCGGACTGCCAGCCAGTCCGCCCTTCCCTGCAACTCCATTTAAAATAATTAAGCAAATGCATTAATCCACAAAGTGTGAGTTTTACACGGACGACTACAAGTGCGAGTTTAATGTGCGACATATCAGTCAGTGAGTCGCAGAGTTTATATTGCATGTCAGTGTCACTTTGGCCAAGTAATGATGGTCGTCACAATCATTTCTTTACACGCCGCTCTTGTGCAGCTTCAAGCATTTTCATTGGAGTGTCGGTGGCAAAACCAAGTCGCGTACAACTCCACATATGACACTTTGTGTACGAAGCGTGTTTTCTGCGTGTTTTCTGCTGCCTTGCACAGCGACCAGCAACTGAGCCTTTTATAGATTCAGTCATATGTATATATAGAGCTTTTTAAACTATTATACCATTGGAATACAAATGACTTTAAGACACAATACGGCGATAGTGCGAATGTTTCGATATAATAGGCAATAATGCATAGGGGAATAGGCTGGCTTATTTTTTTGTATTATTATATTAATAATATTAATAGAACGCAATGAGAGGCAAGATACATAAAAGGTTATCGAAACATTTCATATCAAATGTGACCTTAGGCAAGTTGAATAAAGTGCAAACATCAGGCAACATAGTAGATCTGCCATCTTTAATAAGGTTTTTGTACTAAAATTAGAAATAAATATGGCATTTTTACCAGCTATAAACTGTTGCTGCTGACTGGTATCAACGTTATGTTCAATGTCATTAGGTTTTGTGAGAACTGCACAGGGACAGGCGGAATGGAGACGTCTCGAATATATCGTTTTTTAAAAAGTATTCACAACTACCGTGTGCAAACAGTCTGACCACACTTATTTCATCGCTTTTGAAGTATTCCTCCAGACAATATAGGTACGCTAACGTTTTTTCTGAGCCTGTTAGCATATTAAAAAGTCATCTTCCAGGCGCGCTACTATTCAATATCAAGATTATTTTTGAGCGACTTTAGCGCGATATTTTCGTTTGGAACCGTATTCAGTCGATTAGTCGGAACCGTATTCTGCCCATAAAAAGCAAAGATTCATAGCTCGCTTTTTATAATTATCCATTTTGTAGCGAACTGGTAGTCAACAATTATTTCTTAACAGATATCAAAGCGACGGGCTTTTTCGAAATAATTTTGTGTTTTTGGTAACAACCGAGATTTGAGGCTCAAAATAGCTTATAAAGGGTGTCCCAACAAGAACGCAAGATTTAAATTTGGCGCCATTCGAAGTGTCATTGTTTGACATTTGAACAATTATTATTGTTTGCTTGTAGAAGCTACGAGCTTGGTAAAAATGCAGCGCTACACAAATGAACAGCTCATTCTCATTGTGAAATTGTTTTACCAAAATGGTGAATATTTTGAGGCTACAGTTTGCAAATTGCGATCAATTTGGGGTCACAATAATGCTCCAAAAGAGTCAACTGTAAAGAGATTAATGGATAAATTTGCCAAAACTGGGTCTGTTAGTGATTTAAAGACAACAGTGCGCCTTCGACCAGGTCGATCGACCGAAAATGTCACAGCTGTACGTGATGATGTCGCTCAAACTCCATCCACCTCAATTCGACACCGAGCTCAGCAAACTGGTGTCTCCAAAGAGAGACAACATGAAATTGCTAATTTTGCCAATAAAATCATCTTCAGTGACGAGGCCCATTTCCATCTTGATGGCTTCGTCAATAGGCGGAAAATCCTCGAGTGATTGACGAGAAGCAAATGCATCCTCAATGAGTCACTGGACCTTTTTTTTTTGAAAATGAGGCATGTCAAACGCAAACAGTCAATGGTGTGCGGTATCGTGAAATGATAACCAGTTTTTTCGTGTCTAGAATTGAAGAAATGAATATAGAGGGCATGTGGTTTCAACAAGACGGCGCCACATGGCATACAGCCAGAGAAACAATTCAATTGCTGCATCAGTCATTTCCCGGTCGTGTTATTTTGCGTTTTGGAGACCAGAATTGGCCGCCTAGATCGTGCGATTTAACACCATTAGACTTTTTTCTTTGGGGCTTTTTGAAGTCGATGGTTTACGCGAATAAGCCGACGACGACCCAAGTCTTAAAAGAGGAAATTGCCGCAGCATTTATGCAAAACGGTCATTGAAAATTTCATTAACAAATCGCGTGAGTGCCAGCAAAGCCGCGACGGCCATCTGCCCGATGTGTTGTTCCATACATAACCTTATTCTGTCTACTTTACGATATAATAAAGTTTGACGATTTTTTTTTAATATCTGTGTTTTATTTAAAATTTAAACCTTGCGTTCTTGTTGAGACACCCTTTGGTATTTTTTCAATACTCGTATTTGTAGCACACTGTGAGTATCTGTGGCAGAATTTTATTACCGTCGTTACATTAAGGTAATGCTGTGCCACGATCCAGCAAACAAAAGAGGGAGGTCGTTCAAAAAGAATCACATTTTCACCATTTTTGTAGATGCAATCCATGAATATTCATCACTTCTAACGAAGCAATTTTGAACCACTTCCAAAGCCATGGTAGTGAAACATTGATTTTATTTTCATTTAAGATTCTTAACAACTACAATAAAACACGTTCCAATAAAGTGCTCAGAAAACTACTTTTTAAAGGACATAATATGCTCCAACGACGTCGGCCTAAAGCATGAACAATTGTTATGGCTGGTTTTGCATTCCCATTATGCAAAAGAAGAGCCTCTAAACTGTACTTAGAGCTATCAATAAATAATCTCCCTTCAGTTTTGCCATATAGCTGGTTCATCTTTGAAACAAACTATCAACATCGGTACAGTATATCGTAGAATAGAGTGTGTCTTTTCAAAATATGCAGCAAATACTTTTGTCCCAAAGTTTTGTTAACCCGATCGATCTGTGATTCTATTTGCAAAATATCTAAATACCCAGGGAACAAATAAAGCTTATACATTTCTATATCATTAAGAATATCAATACATGGCATGGCAGGGTGTATAAAGTTCGGCTCTAATAAATATTAGGTGTTCTTTTAATTTAGTAAAATTTCGGAAATGCGGTTTTTATAGAAAGTACCAAATTCGTCGGACTGTGCGGCCAATTTTTTAAGAAACTGATTAAAAGTCAGATAAAAATATAGCAAAAAGTTCATTTTTGTTTGAATAAAGAAAATTTGATTTGAATTTTCATTACGCCCACTTTAGGTGTGATTATATAGGCAAGAGGCATCATAAAATAGTGTTTCGCTCCTATGACAACTCTATGTTAATTTCATTGGTGATTACGAAAAATGTTTACCACTTTGCTATCATAAGTTGTGATGAATATTTGCTTCTTTGGATACGCTTTTTTTTTTGTTGGGGACCTTCACTTGATACTTTTTGATAGCATTTTTAGGCTTCACTTCTATTACTGTAACTTTTTATATTCCCGCTGATCTTTTAGACAATTATTCTTTATTATTTTCTTTGAATGGTCAACCTTTTGCGGGAGTTTCCGTTTAATTAATTTCTCTCTTAATTGGTGACGTGTGTCGTCCCTAATCGGTAGATTATTTTGTAACTCACATCAGTCGCATTTGTTATGGACTGATGTTGACATCGGCTATGATTTTGAAGGTTTGTGAGACAGCTTGGTATGCAAGTTCCATGTAGCATCCCTATGACATCCTGCGCATTAAAATGAATATCCTAAAAACACACCCTTAATTAGTTTTTTAATAAAATGCGAAAAAAAAATAAAATAATAATTTGTCTATACTCGTATATGGAACGTTCAAAAATGTGTTTACTTCATTATGGAAGTAATGGTGGCAAAATAAACATTTTTTACAGTTCATTTGTGGCACAAATGAAGTCGCACAACGACATATTTTCGTCTTGTTTTTATGGCTTATTACCATCATTTTAGTCTAAATCTCGCCCTCATTCCTGATGCAATTCTGCCGTTTACAACTTTTTATTGGCTACAATAAAAATGTCGACAAAATGAAACACTCTAATTTGTATTCCTCATTGCCGTTTGATGGTCGTGTAAAAAAGCGTTTCGTAATCTTCGCAGTGTATCACCTGTGTAAAACTAATAAATAAACATTTACGGTTTTGTCAGTAATTTTTGTGCAATGCCAGTTAGAAATGTTTTGATAATGTGAATATATAATATCATTTATAGTGAGCAAATGTTTCACCAAGACTTCTAAATAATTTGACAAATAATTTTATTGAGCCATGAAATAGTAAAATATTATATTAATATTAAATAGTATAGTATAAAATATTATATTAATATTAAATAGTATTAATATAATACTTTACTATTTCATGGCAAGGAGGATAGAAGGTAGTAAAATTTCAGATTGCATTTAAAATAAACATTAGGAGCTGTGAATACGAGGGTGTTACATTTTTTGTTCTGGGGTACTTATAGGGGTCCAGGTATATCGATTTTTGGTATAGAAAAAAAGAATGGTATTTAAAGAAAATCTTCGAAATCTAAAGACGTTTCTAGGAAATTTAAACACAGGTTGTCTTAAAGGAAAGCCTATATTTTTTGATTTATTGCGTGAAGGCAAAAAATCAGAGGCGTGCGGGCGGATTATGTCAATCGATAACCTGGCTCTATGGAATTTATTCGCTAAAAAGTGCTACTTGCGCGTCTCGTACTGTTGCGCTTAGAAGATCTTATAATATTCCAGGTTGTCGCCACTTAAGTGACGCGCCAAGCTTTCTTCTTATTCCAAAGTAGACCAAAAAGGATCTATTGGGGGAAACCCCTAATGCTGAAAAAACCCAAAATGCCGATGATCACCGCGGCATTCTGAACGGCAGAAAGCACAGGGAGTGTTAATCAGTCTGCCCATTGTGATTCAAAACTTTCAATTCAAAGGTGCGCAAGTTTTTCATATGTGGCATTTTGCACAAAAACCTAAAGCTGCACTTTTACAAAATTCATTTGGCGCAAGACTTAAAGTTCCAGGATGCCAGTCAGGGGGCTGACTTCGTAAACCAGGCAACTGAGCATTTTCCATGATTTACCAACATCTTGAAGCTCACTTTCCACTTAATGGATACGTAAATAAACAAAACTGCTGCTACTAAAGTGCAACGAATCCGAAATACATGCTTCAAAAACCCTTTCATTCGCCTAAAGTAACCATAAGGGCTGCAACGTCATCGCGAGGAATTAGCTGCTCTTATTTTTTTCAGGATGAACGTCATGCGTGCAGTTACAGTGAACTCAGAGCATTTTGGGGAGATGTTAGACATCTTCTTGTTAACTGAATTGTAAAACTTTCCAAAAAATAGACTATGAATAGCAGAATAGAGCAATGTCACACACGTCTATGACGTCTCTGCCACGAATTCGTGAAATTTGCCTTGGCAAATGATGATTTCCTGTGGAGGTGACATAAATTAGCATGCACACACTTCTTCCATGGACTTTTTCCTGTGAGGTTATTTCAAATCGAAATTTTACGCCATTAAATCCACTTCTTTGGCACATTTGAAAGAAAACATCTGTCACAAAATGGCGGTCATTCTACTGTTCACCTAAATGATAATAAATAATTTCAAAATTGTTTACTTTCATAATTGGTAAACATTATTGACAAACGTCTTAAATTTTTTTAATGCTCCCACTAAATATAAATTTTTTTTCTAGTGATTTTTTTTTTTTTTATCAAAGTGCTCCAGATTTTCCCTTTTTTAATCGCCGCCATTTGCCAATGTTTTACACTGTGATACAGACTCCGAAAACAAACTACCATCGTAAAATGTAGTCAAAATTATTTCTCATAATATATAATATAGGGTGGTGCATAAGTAACGTTAACGGCGACTATATTGAATGCGTTCTTGTGCATCAATTGGGTTTAACTCGTAAACCAATTGCATCTTATATGGGAAAAGATATAACATATGGAAAATTCTTTGCAAAGCCCGCCTAGACATCTCTAACTGCTGAGATCATCGCCTGGTGGAAGTATCGGGGTTTTCCTCAATACTTGCTTGCACTCGGGCAACGGTCACTTCATTTCGAACTGCACGAAGTCTTCCAGCACGCGGAAGATCACAGACAGCCTCTTGTTGCCCAAAACGCTGAACCAATCGGTAAATTGTTGGAGCGCTAGGAGCATTTCGAACATGAAAGAAATTTCGATATGATCTAAATCAAATCAAATGCTGACTTGCAAAGTAAAATTGAACAACTTTGGTTCTTTGTTCTGTGCTGAGCCTTTCCATCATACATTTTCCAAATATTATTATATTAGTTATATTAGTTAATTCTGTAAAGAGACGAAAAAAAAGACTTAAACAAAAATGTATTCACTGATCAAATCTTAACGTTGCTTATGCGTCACCCTATATATGTAATATAAGAAATGCAAAAGAATCTTTTTAGAAAGAATATTTTTTTTTTAATTTTTGCGCAAATTCTGATTTTGGTTTAAAAATGTCTTTTTTGCCATTACACATAAATTGATCAGTTGATTGCAAAATAGTTGCTGCATTTTCATTCCTTGTTTTGCAATATAGAATTATCTTTTTAGTGGTTTCAAAATCGACAGTCTGGCAGGGCTGTCAAGTGTTAAATAGCTGTCATCTGTGAAGTGTTATTTATTTAGTGAAAAGTTTACCATGTACGAATATGGATCGTTTAACAACACAAGAACGCGTAAAAATAGTTAAAACTTACTACAAAAGTGGTGATTCAAACGTGAATTTTCAGTCGAAGAAAACTTTTTTCGCCAATGAAGCCCATTTCTCACTCGGTGGTTAGGTCAACGAACAAAATGGGGCCCAGAAAACCCAGAAGTGATAGTGGGGAAGCCATTGTATCCATATTTTTTCGAAAACCGTTTTAAAAAGACCTATTGTTGCAACCAATCCAAGAGTGGTCATTTAAATGGCATTGTATTTCGTACATTATGGCAAGGACCAATTATTATAATCAAATAAATAAAAGTGTCATCGAAAGCCACAAAAAAGTTGCGAAGAAATTTCTTTATTTTCCGATATTACCTCCTTTTAGCTCGATACACCTTTTCCATCGATATAGCTTCTAATAATAGCGATAATAGCTTCTATACCCTGTTTATAGTAGCAACTGCCAAACTATTTAAAATAGCCATCAAAGGCAGGGTCCACCTCTTCATTGTTGGCAAATTATTTACCGCTGAGCTATTTTTTCAAGTTTGGAAACAAAAAATAAAAAAAAAAATGGTTCGAGGGAACTAACTCTGGCAAAGCAGGTGCGTGATGAACCAATTCGAACTTTAATTCATTTATTTTCGGCCCTCGCAATAGTGGATGTGCGAACTGGAGTATTGATTTAATGAAACCACAATTTCTTTTCGCCAAATGCGGTCTTTTTTCATAATTTCATCACCTAAACGCTGCAATAAACTAGCATAACATTCGCCGTTGATGTCTTTTTCCTTTCTGAAGATAACCAATAAAAATAATTCCATGTTGACCTTGCCTGCAGATGGACTGTCTTCCCCTTCCTTGGACACGATTTTGCCATTAAAGTCCACTGCTTTGACTGTTACTTTGTCTCAGGTGTGAAGTGGTGAACCCATGTCTCATGCATGGTTATAAATCAACGCAAAAATTCGGCTTTATTGCGGTGAAACATCGCAAAATACTCTACTGAAACATCTTCACGACGCTGTTTTTGCTCTATTGAAAGCAAGTGCGGCATCCATCTTGCGCACAGCTTTTTCATCCTCAAATCTTCGGTCAATATATAGGTACGATGGATAGCACTTTTTGAAATGCCTATCATTTGAGTTAGCTCACACATCTTCAGCCGCCGATCATCCAATATCATGTTGTGTGTTTTTTTAAACCATATCTGGCATCTTAGCAGCTCGTACAGCCTCGTTTAAACTCTACTACCTAATATTTTACAGTCGTAAACGAAAGAGGTGACGCTCCCAAAGTAGAATCTAGATTGGCTTTAATATTGGTTGGACGGAGACCTTTCAAATGGAAATATTGAATTACATAACGGTAAACAATTTTTTCCATATATGCAAATTCATTAAACAACGGCGCCTTGAAGCTTAAAACACATGTTTTTTAAAGTTATCACTTTGCACCAATCTGGCACCATCTGGCTGGTATTGACAGATACCCCCGCAAAGTGATTAAGAGCATGGGCAAGACAAATTTGAAGAAGAAGTCGAAGATCAAGCTTTTTTTGAAGGTATTGAACTACACTCGACTAGTTTTGGGACCGCCCTCGTATGGGTGTTTTATCTAAATTTACTTGAAAATGAAAAATGGATAACCAGATATAAGAGATGCCATATAAAAGAACCTTAACTGAAAGATTTTGTTCTTAATTTCTTCACATTTTCAAATTTTGATTTTGGTCAAAAATATAATGTTTATAAAATAATTAATTTTGTTCATACATTTTTGTAAATACAGGGTGGCGCAATAGAACGTGCATATTGCATCATCTTTTTTGGCGGGGTAGAAAACGCGGGCGGGGGCGCCTCATGGAGTTTTAGTCGCTATGAATCACTTCGACGGGAAGCGTCGCGCATTTTGCGTGCGCGCATTTTACGAGAACTCTCGTTTATATATTGCTACTAGGCGACTATATTGTGCTGAATATGGACTACGGCGAACTAGTGAAGTTCCGAGTGCTAATTTAAAATATGGGTAAAACGTTTTGAAGAGACCGGTTCAACATTTAGACCACAAGCAAATGGTCGCCCAAGAACATCCAGGACTGATGTTATGTTAAGAGAGTTATGGAGTCAGTACGAGGAAATCCACAAATGTCGACTCGCAAGAGATCCGTGTCTTACAATTATCGCGACGAAGTTTGCAACGAATTTTAACATTGAATCTTAAACTGCATCCATATAAGCTGCAATTAACACAAGATTTGAAAGAGTCTGACTTCATAGCAAGGCTCGCATTTGCTAATGAAATGTTTAATCGGTTTTCCAATTTTGACAATATCCTTTTCTCTGACGAGGCTCATTTCCATATGAATGGATTCGTAAACCGTCAAAATTGTCGTTACTGTAACAGAGAAAATCCCAAAATCGAACACCAGAAACCATTGCATAGTCCTAAAGTGACAGTATGGGCAGCAATCTCTGGCAGAGGAATAAATGCGCGGGGCCAAAACGTCACGGTTAATACGGAACGCTATGTTGAGATGTTGGACAGATTTTTGGCTGACAAGATGGAGCTACCTGTCACACATCAAATGACTCTATGGCGATGGTGAAGCGGATGTTCCCTGGCAGACTGATTTCGAAAAGAGGTGATATCCCATGGCCCCCACGTAGTCCAGACTTGACGCCTCTTGACTTTTTTTTTGTGGGGATACCTCAAACGCAAAGTCTACAGTAATAATCCAAGAAACATCGTTCAGCTCAAGAAAAATATCAGTGGTGAAATGGCAGCCATTACACCAGCATTACTGAAGAAAGTTTTCAATAATTTTCGTTTGCGGTTAGAGGAGTGCCGTTGTAGAGAGGGTCACCATTTAGATGATGTTATTTTTAAAAAATAAACTCCATTTATTGCTCTACAATGCCTTAGATTTATTTTAACCATACCTTTTGTATTTATTTTTTAATCTATTTTTTAAATATGCACGTTGTATTGCGCCACTCTGTACATTGGAAGTAATCGCAGCCTTTGTTATATATGTGTACGATATGTATATGTACGGGTATATTTTCCTGATAGCCTTTAGTAATTTCTAAATCTTTAACCATTGACTTTTACAAAATATTTTTTATGTTAGCAAATCCCCAATAAGAGATGCAAAAAGATTTGGCTTTGCCTAGATATAGCAGTATCTGACTACGTGTCTTTTATATGCTTGGCTTGTTGACTTACTGCTTTGGAAACATTCTAACCATTTGTGGTCAAAGTGTAAGACAATGAAATGAAATCAGTTGGATTTTAATTCTCAGATTTTTTTTTTTTTAATTTTTCTTGAAGAGGCATTTGCTTATTCCCATTCATATATATGTAATTTTTGCCACCAGTAGGCGCCATTTTCCCCCCTATAATGATGCAACCATCTGAGAGTTCACAAGTCTGAGAGTAGGTTTGCAATGCATGTGGATGAAATGATGTATCGTCAAAAGTTTAACATTATAAACAAAATAACAATAGTTGCTTCCCTGCTCCTTCCTTTTAACTCTAATGTTTCATCAATTGTGGGTAAAATGCAAATGCGGTTGTAGCTCTTTGTCCTCCCCGTACCTTTTGGAAACCTTAGGGGTATCACCATCTCTTGATTCCCATATATCAATGTTACATAATCTACAGCATATACGTACAATCTAGTTGTAGGATATGCTCGAGTAAATACTAACCGACATAACCATAGAAAATTGAAAAGCAAACTCTGTGAATGGGGAGATTAGCAAAAGAAAATGCAAAAGATACTGCCTTTTTGTTTTCTCGACTCAGCAATTGCTCAAAGAGGAAGAAATTGATAGCCACTGCCAAGTGGTTGCTTGGTGGGAGGCAGTAGTTAACTGCAAGTAATTGATCAAGTAACTGGGGAAAATAAAAACTTTAAATTGATCAAGTACATATGGAAATAGTTGAAAGTATTTACGGTTTAAACGGAATTGGATTAAGGGTACACATTTGGCTTGAATGGATATGCGCAGTGTTTGTTTTAAAATTTAATTTGCACCCATTCTGTGTAATATGTTTAATAAAATGGTTGATATGTCAAGTTTCCCTGATTGTTTGAAATTTAGCAAGATTATTCCTATACCAAAAGTATCGAATGCTTCTGAAGCAAAAGATTTTCATCTGGTTGCCTTGATATCAATTATTGATAAAATCTTTAAAAAGATTATTCATACAAAACTTTTAGCATATTCTAATGAGAACAATTACTTTTATAAATGCCAATTTGGTTTCAAAAAAGGTTGTGGCACTGAAAAAGCGGTAGTAAGTGTTATTAACTTCATTATCCACGTTCAGTTGATGTTGCAGGTATATTTCTTGATTTTACGAAGGCTTTTGATTTAGTTAATCATGAAATAACGTTGCAGAAATTAGAATTCTATGGAATAATGGGAAAAGAGCTGGAATTACTAAAAGATTACTTTCAAAATAGGAAACAGTCTGTGCAAGTAAACCGTTTGTAAAAGTAAAATGGTAAATGTTGAATGTGGAGTACCACAAGGTAGCTGTCTAGGGCTAGCTTATTATGTATTATTATTTTCAATTTTTTTCAATAATGTTTATAATTTGAACATTTTTGGTAAAATGTATATGTTTGCAGATGACGTTAGCTTATTTTATCCATATACTCACGCACAAGCATCGATGTGTGAGCTGGTGCGTTATCATGGTTCAAAATCCATGATTGGTTTTTCCACAATTCTGTGCGTTTTTGACGAATTGCTTCGCGCAAACAGCGCATAACTTCAAGGCAGTATTGCTTATAGACCGTACGACCTTGTGGCAAGAATTCATGATGCACCACACCATTGCAATCGAAGAAAACTGTGAGCAAAACCTTGACATTTGACCGAATTTGTTGTGCTTTTTCTGGTTTTGGCTCTCCTGGCCTCTTCCATTGGGATGATTGGACTTTGGTTTCGATGTCATAATCATATACCCATGATTAGTCACTAGTAATGACCCTTTTAAGCAAATCTGGATCATCGTTGACGTTATTCAACGTCATTCATTCCTGAGCGAAGCTCATGCGACGTTGTTTTTGGTCAAAATTCAGCTTTTTTGGAATCAATTCCGCTGCCACACGCTTCATGCCCAAAATTTCCGAAAAGATTGCATGGCATAAGCCAGCCGATATGCCGACATCCTCAGCAACTTCTCTAATTGTGATTCTACGATTCTCCATAACAATTTTCTTCACTTTCTCAACATTTTCATCGGTTGTTGATGTGCTGGGGCGTCCAGACCTTCTGTGAAAAGCATGTTTCACTTGTAAACATTGTTTTTGACTCAGAGTACTTTCACCGTATGCCACTGTCAACATTTCAAGTGTTTTTGAGCACTTAATTCCATTTTTTACACAAAATTTGATCAACTTCTTTGATCCATGTTTTTCGATAGCAGAAAATCGCCGACAACGCAAAATATAAGTCTTATTTATGCCTCCCACAAACAAACTAAATAGGCTATATGGATAAAACTGTCAACATATCTTCGAGACGAGTGTACCTATATAAAAAAAATCGAAAGTCGAATGTACGTAAGCCGCGAAATTTGAAAATTTACCATATTTTTAGAACACACCTCGTATATAATTGGAATTATTTATATTGCAAATAAAGCAGTTATAACATTGACTCATGGAACACGAATCTTTATTATTAATATGTTCAAATTATAGAATAAACATCCCAAAAGAAAAAGAAAAACACAGCCAAATGTTGCTGTTGTCTATGGAAGATAATAATTTAGGCAACCCATCTATCCATTGTTATTCTCCAGTTAATGTTTGGATATTTTTGACATCAAAAGTGCTGTTTACATATTTATGACTCCTCTTTTTAAAGGTGGGCGTTGCTGGTCAAGAAGTGCTTAAATTTTCATTGTAGTTAAAATTGTAACCAATTTTAATAAATTTTTTCCAAGATTCATTCAATTTTTTTCTCCAAACAAATTTGGATCTAAAATAGCTTACTTCCAATATGCGATGGACCATAATGTCTTATAAATCAAGCGAAAGCAGAAAATTAAGAAATCTCATCTTTAAAACTTGGATTATCAGGTCTGTTCTGTAAATCACGTGATTTCATATCACATGCTGTTTTGAAATCACACGTGTGATTTTTTCCTGTTCTGTAAATCACACGATTTTATCTTTTTCGATGTGATTTTATTTTTCGAAATCACAAAAAACAGCTGATTTCTTGACTTATTTTGTTCTGATTTAATTAAGATTATCAAGTGAGTTGAAAAAAACAAAAAAAAGTTTAACTTAAATGCCGGGTGCTATATTTTTTGCTCTGGAAAATTTGCGAAGGACGCAATTAAACAACGAACGCATAAGGAAGAGAAAATTGCGCGACTTATCCAACCCTATGGATGCAAGCGAAAAATGGTAAGTAAATGAAACTGATGTAGACATTAAGATTATAAATAAAGTACTTTTCAGTTTTATATCGTTATACAGGCTGAACAAAAGAGCTTTCCAAATGATTTTGGACGATTTATCACCACTTCTGAC
The DNA here is from genome assembly GCA_019455685.1 of Philornis downsi. Taxonomy (NCBI): domain Eukaryota; kingdom Metazoa; phylum Arthropoda; class Insecta; order Diptera; family Muscidae; genus Philornis; species Philornis downsi. Next base: position 116,130 of record JAHXMU010000825.1, read on the forward strand.
AACGAGTTCCATTCCACCAAGTATTCAGCTTGCCGCTGTACTTAGATTTCTTGCAGTCGGGTCGTACCAAGCAATGATAGCGAACGATATCAATTTAAGCCTGGGACGCTCAACTTTCTGCAAGATCTTGGGGCAAATGTTAAACCTGTTGGAGGAAAAGCTATGCCCAACATGGATAAAAATACCTTTGGGTTACCATGCAGAAAGTGCTGCTAAAGCGATAAAAGCGATTCATTTAATTAATTTTCTTTTAAATTACATTTATTTGAGCTAAAATACTTACATCTTGAAAAAAATTTTACTTCTTTATTCAAAAACATTCACTAACAGACAAATTCCGCGAAAAAGCAGCATTGCCACAGTTCTCAATTGGTTTCCGTTGCCATTTGCTTAAGGTTTATGGAGTTTTTCTTTGAATTTACCCAAAGAAGACTGAATAATTATTAACTATTTTCTTAATAACATCACAAATAATCAACTTTAGTCTGAAGTATTTTATTTATTCAAATAATTAAAACTTACTTTTTCATTGCCACAAAATTTTGTTGGTCTGGCAAGCATTGATTAAATCTTCGAAAACTAAATCAGCTGATGACCTCAAGCAAAAAGAAATCACAAGCAAATCACAAGCAAACCACAAACAAATTCACAAAACAGATAAACAAAAGGTAGTGTCTCAAAAAATTGTTAATTTTAGCGTTTTTATTGCGCTAAATGTTTAATTTTACTACATAAATTAAGAAATAACACATGCTGTTAATAAATTAAGCAATTTATTTTAAATTTCCCATAAAAGTATTCGTAAAAATAAGCATGTGATTTGAAATCGACAGGTGCTTAGCTGACCGGCTTAAAATCACAAAATTTCAAAAAGTTTGTTGTGCAGAACACCATTTTTGTGATTTCAAATCACTTTTGTGATTTGTGATTTTCAGAACAGGCCTGTATATTGGATTATATAATGCGATTTTGGTATTTTCATCTCCAAAAATACACTAGAACAGAAAAGTTACGCCTCTTGCATAAAATGCTAAAGAAGATGTCATTCAAAGTTATGAAATGGTACCTTAAAAAACTTATGTATAAACTATATTTTAAATGCGTTTTTTGTATTTCCATTTTCGAAATCAACAAGGATAGAATAGACGCATCTCTTGCATAAAATGCTAAAGAAGACGCCATTAAAAGTTATCAAATAGTGTTCTTAGAATACTCTGCTTATGAATTTCCTTTGCATCTGTCCCTACAAAGAAAGATATTCCCTACAGATTGATCATTTAAGATAGACTTGTGGTCATAAATCTTATCTTGGACTACCAACTACGTGAACAAACACAATTATATGATAATCTAAAGTATATTCATGAATCGGCTCGCCATCCATTTACGTGAACCTGTTTGCGATTTTCGCTCTTTCTCTCTCTCTCTCTCTCTTCTTCTTGTAAAGGGGAATGTTAAAAAATTAACATATTTATATTTATATGGCAGGGAAATTAAAATAAATCACTTTTTCTTACAACTTTGCGATTAAATAGTTTCAGATGCTCGCCACCAGTGATGCAATTTCCCCCTTTTTTTTGTACAGAAAGGCAAACAAACAAAAAAAAACTCAAACACACACAAAGTTGCCTGGAAGACAGACAAGTTAACAACCACATTACACCAATACCATTAACAACGTAATTGCAATTGTAAAAAACACCATACGAAAGTTGCGTTGGATTGAAAAATCAACGAAGAAAAAGTCGCAGGCTATTAGATGAAAGGACGGCCGAGACGGACATGTCGTTGAACGGAAGGTATTACTATCACATATTGTCAGCCAGAAGACCTCTGCTACTATGTAAGCGTAAAAGTAACCGGGCCCAACTTGAGAAGTGGAAAATAATTGGCCTCTATGGCTGGTTAGGCTGAGTTGTTTGGTTGACGTCTGTTGCAAGTTTTCTTAATCAAAAGCAAATTAAGCATTCAAATGAAACTCTAAACAGATTATGGTGATACGAGAAGTCCACACGACGTCCACAAAATGAAAAGCGATATCAAAAGGAACACTAAGAAGCGTCTATGCTAAGTGAAAAATTAAAAAGGGAAATATGAAACGTCAAAGAAGAAAATCACATAAGTAAGAGAAAGAAACACCAGCAAAAATGCAATTATAATTTGCGGCAGTGGGTATACAAAAAAAATCTGCATGCAACATGCATCATATGTTGCACATGCATCAAAATGCCGCTCTTTCTGACGATTAGAATTATTGCATAGAACGGTTTAATGAACTTTAGCCAGAGAGACCTTTCCGAATGTGACGGAGCATCATTAAGTTGTGTTGCCAACGAACATGGCAAGAAAACCAGAAATCCACAAACCAACTTCAAGTTTCATTTTAACACATGAGCAACAGACCTTAACAGATGGAGGAGAGCTGGAGGAAAAGAAAAATAAAAGAAACAATTTGCTAGATGAACCAAAAGGAAACCTCACAAAGAACTTAAGGGGCTGGGTCTATTCATTGAAATTAATTGTAACGTCTTCGAGGCAGACCCTTTCCGGCATAATGTACTTAATTCAAAAACTGCAGTTCTCGCCTCGAATTTCCGTTTATATCTGCTATAAACTGAAAATGTATGTCTTGAAGTGGGAATTTGAGTATGGAAAGAGGAGGAAAAAATCAGCCGAAACTAGTTTTTGGCCAGAAATTCGTTTATAATGATAGTCTTATGAGTTGATGGGTTGTAGTGGTGCAAATCTATCAATTTGCTTGCCCCTTTTTAAGACGAATTTGTTCTCTCAAATGCTGCATATGTACAAATAATATTTCTTTATTTACCGTCTGACCTTCTGGAAGGAATTCTGAGTGCACAACACTGCGATAATCGAACATAATATTACTTTTGATCGAATTTTAATTGATTCTTTTTTTATTTCGGTCCGAACATTTCTGACTGACTTACATGCCAAACTCGTTAAACCATGTCTCTCTACCAGCTATAATACTTCCTATGAATGTATCGGTGGGTTTCACTTGTTCTAATTTGTCTTCAGCGTTCTTTATGGGGCGGAGTTTTTGCTAAAAACTCAAGTCTTTCGGAACCAATCGAATGGCAACGCGTTTCATACCCAAACAATCATGTAAAATGGTACGAATTGATTCATGAGACACAGACAGTTCTGCTGTCATCTCTCTCAAGCTTAAATATCACAATTTTCTTCACTTTATTGATGGATGTCAACTTTAGTCAAAGACGTTGAAGGCCCACGAAAGCAAGGCATATTGTCCACCACATTTCGATCGTTTTTGAATGCACTGTAGCACTCATATCCTCGTAATGTTGATAAACATGATTCATCATTAGCCTTCTGAAAAATGTGAAGCGATTTGACAAACGAAATTCCATTTATGATATAAAATTTGGGAAAAATTCTTTGTTCAATACATTTATCCATTGTATAGGGTTATCCATTTTTCGGTTTCAAAAGGAAAGTTAGATAAAACACACATAAAGCGATGATTTCGATGAAACTTTTATTTCATTATAATGCTTGGATCTTGTCATTGTGGACGAAATACAATGTCATTTAAATGATCCCTTCTGGATTGGTTGCAGCAGTGAATCCTTTTGAGGTCATTTTCGACCACTTTCTCGCACATTGCAGGCGATATCTCGGTAATAACTTGACGAATGTTTATTTTCAAATGCTGAAATGTTTTGGGATTATCCCCGTAAACACGGTCTTTGACGCAGTACCTCAAAAAACGTCCAACGGCGTCAAATCACATGATCTTGGTGGCCAATTGATGTCGCCAAAATGTAAAATTAGGCTTTCTGGAAACTTCTCAAGCAATCAAACCAAAATCGGTCGTGTTTCGTGGCTCGTGGCACCGTCTTGTTTTAAACACACACCGTCCAGTTCATAATCTTCAAAAGTTGATTATCATTCGACCTTCGAACTCTGAATTGACGGTAATTTGTAGCATCATTTTCATTTCTGGGTTCTCAGAGTCCCATATTCGACAATTTTGCTTGTTGACGTAACCACCAAGTGAGAATTGAGCTTCAGCGTAGAAAAAGATTTTGTTCGAATAATCAGTTGCAGCAGCGCCCAATCAGCGTATTTACGGCATTGTGTATGGTCAGTCGGCTTTAATAATTGTTTGAGTAGAAATCCATAATACATCACTATAAGCCAAAATGAGCCGTAAAACAGGCCCAATCGCTGAGAATGCCGTGGAATCGGCAAATTCAGAATATCCGCCATACTTTCTCTATCGGAAGCGATATTTTCGTTAGTGCGTATATTGCGATGATTCACACGCCTGACCACATCTGTAACGCTTCCAGTCTCTTCAAACTTATTTATAATGTTGTCAATTCCTTGCACAGTAAGTCGATTATGACGACCATAATCACCCTGTAATGCACGAAAAGTGTTTCACTTTTATAGTAAGTTTTAACTATTTTTACGCATTCTTCGGTTGTTAAACGATCCACATTCATAGATGGCACATTCTTTCAATAAACAAAATTAAGATGACAAGTATTTAACAGCTGACGACAGCCTTGCTAGACCGGCGGTTATGAAATCACTAAATGGATAACTCAATTGTATAAATCGCAAAGCACACTTGAGATGAACTGACAACACTGCGATCTGTAAACGAACTAAGTGACACGTCGTACTCAAACTCCGTGTCAGTAAAGCGAACAGTCGTGCCGAATTAGCGGCAAAAAGAAAATTAACCATCCCTTTAAGTAGACTTTTAAATGATCAGTTCCTGATACTTTTTTTTTTGACATAATGTCAACTTAATCCTTCCTATTAATTCTCGTATGCCACAGATACCATCCGATTTTTTTTTCGGAACAGTTTGTATATTTAAACTTATTTAAATTCGACTGTGTTCCTGACCCCTTAAAAAGCGAAAATAACATGCCAACAAACCAGCAGGACAAAAACTATATACTCGTTCGTTTATGTGTAGTCGCAAACCTCAATATAAACACATGTTAGTCAACATTAGAATAAACCGCAGAACGAACTTCTCCAGTAGAGGGGAAGAATAGAACACCAATTGTTCTTTCTTGGCTACACAAGAAAACTTCATGGATCCACTGATCTTATTGTTGTAGTTCTCTCTCCATGTTTCGGGTAAACTACAGCAACTAGAAGTGCTCAAAGTTATGCGCTTGAGAAGACCAGTCCGGTGCAAACATTTGGACGTGTGGTTAAATCAGTTACAGTTGACTTTGCCTGCCGTCTTGGCAAAGCCTCAAATGGCAACTAAACTGGAAATATGTCTTTGACTTAGTGTCTCTATGTCAAAAGTGCAATATCTTCGCAATGAGTCTTCTTACATGCTCATGGACAGAGCATTAGGGAATAATCCATATCGTCGTCGGGCTGTGGTAGTGGCGATGTGCATGAAGACGGGCAAAGATGGTTGACCAAAACAACAGCGATCCGTTGCAAAGAGTTGCGTTGTGACTTTATGTGTGTTTGCATACAGTTTTTTTTCTCGTTTTAATTTCTTCTTCTTCTCACAGATTTGTTGGTTAATTCATTTCAGCCATAATTCTTTGTTAACATTTTTGTTCGATGATCCTGTTTCTTTGGGGTTCATGAAGTTCGTTCTGTCACTACGAGTATATTATCTGGTCTTTTGGAGGTTCCCCCAAGGAAAAGAACATGATGAGGAATCTGTTGGGGTAGGTGAAATATGACATAAAAGTTGTGTCGTAAAGCTTATGTTTGGTGTTTGGTCTTCGGTAGGATGCTACACTTGGCAATAGTTTGGGCGATAATGCAACAGGTTTTCCTAAAATGTAGAAGGTGTAGCATGAGAAGAAAATTAATTTCACAGTTGTGCAACGAATATGAATTTCCAAAGATGCTTATGAAATCAAAACTTTCTATTTGTTAATTTTTATTGCTGATTGATATACGAGTAAACACAATTTTTGATTTGCAATCCAATTTGAGTTTATGGTTAGTTATAATGCAGAATTTGGAGAATCGTGAATTTGCTCTAACTAAGATTCTGCCAAAAAAGTGTGTTGAATTGATCAATAGAAAGAACTCAAAATAGTTATTGTTCATTCAAATTTACTGTATAGGCAACAAAATAGGATTTGAGGGAGACTGCTGCTTCGTTTATGACCGTAAACTATTATGTAGCAGAGTATAAACAAGGCCGTACGAGCTGCCAAGTCGAATACCGTAGTGGTCGGACAATTGAGGTGGTATAGATGATAGTCGGCTGAAGGACCGTGAGCTAGCTGAAATGATAGGCATTTCAGAGGGTACTTACATCGTATATTGACTGAAGATTTAATATATAACATTCAAAATAGTACTCTGGGGGAGTCTGCTCCTTCTTTTACGACTGTAAACTATTAGGTAGCAGAGTTTAAACAAGGCCGTACGAGCTGCCAAGACGAACACCGTAGTGGTCGACCAATTGAGGTGGTATAGATGGTCGTCGGCTGAAGGACCGTGAGCTAGCTGAAATGGTAGGCATTTCAGAGAGTACTTACATCGTATATTGACCGAAGATTTGAAGATGAGAAAGCTGGGCGCAAGATATGTGCCGCAATAGAGCAATAGAACTAAAACAGTGTCGTAAAAATGTTTCAGTAGAGTGTTTGGCGATCTTTCACCGCAATAAAGCCGAAGAAGATGGTGCCAGCCTAGGTCATGGCGCCTGTTTTTTGGAATATGCATGAGATTATTTATGTTGATTATCTTCAGAAAGGAAAAACCAGCAACGGTGAATATTGTGCTAATTTATTCCAGCGTTTAGGTGGTTAAATTATGAAAAAAGGCCGTATTTGGCGAAAAAGAAAGTTTTTTTTATCAAGACAATACTCCAGTTCATACATCCACTATTACGGTGGCCAAAAATAATTAATTAACTATTTTCTATTCCCAAGCTTAAAAAAATGGCTCCGTGTTAAAAGATTTGACAACAGTGAAGAGATGGAGTCTGCGGTTGATGACTACTTTAAGGAGTGTGACAGTTCTTACTATAAACAGGGTATAGAAGCTATTGAATATCGCTGTAAAAAATGTCAAGCTAAAAGTAAAATAAAGAAAATTGTTCTCAACTTTTTTGTGTCTTCTTTCTCAGGTTGGCTAGTTTTGGCATCGCCCTCGTACACCAACATCATCATTCATTCATATTTCTATTTCTAGCTTTCAATGCAAATTTAGCATTTTAACATATTCATTTGTCTGATTGTTAAGATCTTCCTCACAATTTACCAAATGTAATTTACAATGTATTGAAAAATCATTAATGTCCGACTAATGTGCATCATAATGGATTGCGAGTGTTTGTGTGTTTGATAGTCAGATACTCATTCATGCCTCAAGTATCCTTCAAATAATCTATGTCAAATTCAAATATAAATGTGTTGAAGTGAATAGGCAACAATTTAAATATTCCAACAGCATAAGCAACAATGCCTAGTTGAATATACCACAACAGAAGAGTATGCTGGCGTTTATTTACTATAAAAATGTCGTTTACATAATGTATAGAGCTGTTAAAACGTATATAGATAATACAATGCATATATACGAGTATACATATACTTAGAGATTTCCATATTCATGTACAGAATACATTTTGCTTGGAAGCCTACAAAACTTATGAATATAACAATACATTTCAATTCAGATTTACTGCGGTTTCAAAAAGTCAGTGTTTTAAGTTTCTAAAGTCATTCATAACTCAGTACTTTTTATGGAGGTGCAATGTGGAACTTGCATCTCAAACCGACTTATCGCCTAAAAAGACTTCTAAGTAATGCGTCATTCTTTTACTCAATTATGTTCTGACAACGAAAATAATGAACAAATGGTTAAAATGGAACTACCCACTGTTTATGACCTACACAAACTTGAAAAAGACACTGATTTAGGAATATACAACTAAAATATTTGGAAATAGCATAGGCGATGGAGACATGACGGGATGTAAAAGGGTTATTCATTTTTCATTTTCAAGTAAAATTAAATAAAACACACAGAAAGCTATGATTTCGAAATACAATTTCGTTTAAACGACCGCCTCTTGATTGGTTGCAACAGTGGATCCTCTTGAGGTAGTTTTCGAAAAAAATACAGCCCTATAATACCTCCAGATCATAGTAACTTTTTTTTGGATACAACGCCTTTTCCAGAATCACTTCTCCGAACCCCACATGCAACAATTTTGCTTGTTGACGATTAAAAGCCGACGTCCGAATCTCCACTTTTGTAGTTAATTCTAACTATTTTTGTTTTATTGTTAAGCGGTCTATATTCGTAAATGCAAACCTTTTACCAAATAAATAACACTTTAGATGACAGGTATTTATTAGTTGGCAGCCTTGCCAGACCAAACAGTGACTTTTTTTTGGATGCAACGCCATTTCCACAATCATTTCCAGATTCTCCGAACCCCACATGCAACAATTTTGCTTGTTGATGTAACCGAGCCGAGTGAGAAATGAAATGAAAATTTTGTTCAATTAAAGGCCCACGTTTGAATCACCACTTTTGTAGTTAGTTTGAACTCTTTGTTTTGTTTATTGTTAAACGATCTATATGTATATTCGTAAATGCAAACCTTTCACTAAATTAATAACACTTCACATGACAGATATTTACTAGTTGGCAGCCTTGCCAGACCAAACAGTGACTTTTTTTTGGATACAACGCCTTTTGCACAATCACTTCCAGGTTCTCCGAACCCCACATGCAACAAGTTTGCTTGTTGATGTAACCGCCGAGTGTGAAATGAAATAAAAATTTTTTTCAATTAAAAGCCCACGTTCGAACCACCACTTTTGTAGTTAGTTTTTACAACTTTTTGTTTTGTTTATTGTTAAACGATCTATATTCGTAAACGCAAACCTTTCACTAAATAAATAACACTTCAGATGGCAGATATTAACCAGTTGGTAGCCTTACCAGATTAAATAGATAACCTTATATTTGGATGCCTAGTTGACAGGTGATTTCTGCAACTGTTCCCAGCTGTGTAACTTTATAAACTCCACAATTCACTTCAAGGCAAAAGATTAACATCGGGAATTGCCGTTAAAAAGTACGTCGCTTTTAGTGTGTCCCCTACTTTAAGGACAACAATGAAAAACAGTCAACAAGTAGGCGCAGTAACTGCAAGTGTGGAGAGGTCACTACTCTAAGTTACCACTTCCGCAAAGCAACATCCATCCGTTAAACAGTATGTCTCTTTTAGAGTGTCTCCTTCACTAAGGACAACAATGGAAAACCGGCAACAAATTAACAGAATAACCGCAAATATAGAGAGATCACTAATCTAAGTTACAAATTTCGCAAAACAGGAATCTGTTCAATTATGAAAAATTTTCCCACAAGAAAATTTGGCAGGGTCGTAGCCAATAGGCTGATATTTCAATCTTTTCGCCAAACAGCGTTCAGGAGTTGAAACATTTCAATTGTCATGTAAATGTAAATAGCTCTGTCGGCAGGTCATCGGCAACCGAAACTTTGTTGATTTTTAAGCAGTGATATTATCATTCTGACATCGTTAGGGCTCGGCTCTTAGCAACAGTTGCGATAATTGGCGTTATTTCTTCACTTGTGAAAATTGGCTAAGTTTCTCACGTTGTAGTTACCTGAACAAAGCTCAGCGGCATAATCTCTATCAGAATTCAGCTCTCTCCCATTCCTTTTGCATTTTCTTATTCTTTCCAAAATCATTTCCTATATTTGATTCAGCACAAGAAACGAAACTAAATAAATCTATAGTTTCATTTCGGGTTCTCGAATGAAAATATCTGATTCATAATGTTTTTGTAGAGACAATTAAACAATGTGAGTTTCCAGTTTCATTTCAAGTATTTGACCTTTGGTAGAATTTCCGTATATCACCTTTATCTCTATAAGTTTCCGTATCCTCGTTCTTCCATTATCTGAATAAGCGTTTCTTCCGTCGAAAGATGCCGTCCTTTTTTTCTTTTCTATATAGTGTTTTCGGACAGTATACTTTACGATTGGCTACATTCCTCTAGAACAGGTTTATAGCGACCGTTATTACATGCACATTATACAGAGTGGCTGATAAATGTTGCTACATTAAGGAACTCAAATAACTAGTTAATGATTTCTTATAAAATAATTGTCCATTTGAATGATGGCACGCTTTTATTACGGCTTTAAGTAATGATTGAATTTAAATAACCTCCAAGCTCGGTGAGGTTTGTGCGACATCGGTCTGGTCGTATTCTTTGGATTAAATTATCCAAATCTGTCGTTTTTTTTTTGCAAAATTCCTGTTTGCAACAACTTCACAAGCAAAAATCAAATGCAGAAAGGTGTAGAGGCCTTGGAAATTTACCAACCAACCAGTATTAAAGCCGTGTTATTCTACTCTGGGGAAGTCTGCTCTTCCGTTTACGACTGTAAAATATTGGGTAGCAGAGTTTAAACGAGGCCGTACGAGCTGCCAAGACGAACACCGTAATGAGGTGTCCACAGCAGACACGGTTAAAAAAATACCACAAAATGGTATTGGATGATCGTCGGCTGAAGTTGCGTGAGTTACATGAAATAGTAGACATTTCAAAAGGATATATACGTCTTATATTGATCGAAGATTTGAAGATGAGAAATCTGTGCACAAGATGAGTGCCGCGCTTGCTTTCAATAGAGCTAAAACAGCGTCGTGAAGATGCTTCAGTAGAGTGCAGATGCTTCAGTAGTAGTAGTAGAGTGTTTTGCCATATTTCACCGCAATAGGGCCGAATTTTTGAGTCGGCTTATAACCATAAATGAGACATAGGTCCACTACTTTACACCTGAAACAAAGGAACAGTCAAAATAGTGGACTGGAATGGAAGACTCGTATCCAAAGAAGGCGAAGACGGTTCCATCTGTAGGCAAGGTAATTTCGTCTGCTTTTTGGGACGCGCATGGGGTTATTTTTGCTGATTATCTTCAGAAAGGAAAAACCATCTACTGCGAATATTATGCTACTTTATTGCAGCGTTTATGGAAAAAAGGCCTCATTTGTCGAAAAAGAAAATGTTGTTTCATCAAGACAATGTTCCAGTTCATACGTACACTATTGCGATGGCCAAAATTAATTAATTAAATTTCGAATTATTTCATCACGCACCTTATTCGCCAGGTTTAGTTCGCTCGGACTATTTTCTATTTTCAAACTTGAAAAATTGGCTTTGAGGTCAAAGATTTGCTAACAATGAAGAGGTGGAGTCTGCCGTTGAAGGTTATTGTAGGGAGTTTAACAGTTCTTACTATAAACAGGGTATAGAAGCTATTGAATATCGCTGGAAAAAGTGTATCGATCTAGAAGGAGATTTTGTTGAGAAATAAAGAAAATTTTTCCCAACTTTTTTGTGTCTTCTTTGTTAGGTCAGCTAGTTTCGGGACTGCCCCTCGTATATCTGCAGATTGAGTTCTCTTTTTATTTTGTTAGGTATTCTTTTAGCGTTTGCTGTGTATCTTAGCGGTTATCAATAAAATCAAAGGGCACTTGAGGTATGTTTTATATTTATTGCCAAGTTATCTTGTCAATGTTATTGCGTAGAAATCTATTCCTAAGTAATACCGCAATTTGAGTTAAGGACTTACTTTTCCTCACCTCTCTATACTAAACCATAATGCATTATCTACATTTGTATTTCTGTTGTCCTTGTAATTGTATGTATAGTGTGTGTATTTATACTCAACACTATTGTTACCCCAAATGTCATTTGCCATGTAAGATTAGAAATACGACTACTATTGAACTTCCACTTCAAGACTGTTTGAGGGGAGCACAAAGACCATAAAGGATATCCCACAAACTTCTGTGTCATGCATGCATACAGGAATTGTGTTGATGCTGGTTCATAATATTTGCATTGGTAAACGTTTTAAGAACGTTTTTTTTTCTCATATGTTTGTTGTCTTTGTCTGTGTGTGCAAGTGTAATTTTTGAGGGAAAAACATTAAGATTGTGATAACCATGTACGAGTACTCGTAATTTCATCTCTCGTATATAAATAATTTTCAATGGTATTTAAGAAAATGACATTTTTATCGTATGGTAATGATGTTATTACAGATGAAGCGTAATGAGTTTGGTGAAGCCTCGAGAGGCATTAGATGTTAGCTTCATATTAGTAAATTTCTAGATTATTAGCGAAGTACTCGTAAGTGAAAATCTATATTTGCTCGGTCGGTTTATTCTACAAGGTGGCGCATAAATTGTGCTACAACAAAAAATTCAAATAACTTTGTTTTTTATCAATATATTTTATTTACTTTTTTTTATTGTATCTCAGCAAAAAAATGCATCCACTCATCACATTTTGTGATAGGGAAGGAAGGAAATTTACATAGGGTTGTCATAGGAGAGAGGCACTATTTTATGATACCTCTTCTCTATATATTCATGTGTGATGTAGGTGTGATGAAAATTCAAATCTTCGATTACAATTTTACATTATTCAAAAGAATTGCTTTATGTTCCAGAAAATGTATCTTCCGACTATGTGGTCAGAAAAAAGTTCTTTTGAAAAGTATTACCTCAACATATATAATTGTTTTCGATGTGTCCATATTTCATTTTCAAGGTCTTGTAATCCAATTCAAATGATTTTTAAAAAATGGTGTTTACAGGCTCCTCACTGCTGAAAGTAAAATGGATTTAGATGTTGTTTTTGATGCGGCACTGACTTTTACCCCGCATGTAGATTATAATAACCCCTAAGCTTATTTAATATTAGCGTATATTAGATGAAATTGTTCCGGTATCGCCGATCCACATACTTTAAATATAGTGTATACTTCTTATGTAAGATCAAAGTTGGAATATGCCTCTGTTGTTTGGAGTCCCCTTTGCCAAGTCAACAAATCACGCATAGAAAGAATTCAGCGGGTCTTTCTGAAATCTGCTCTCTTCTCAATTAACTTTGGTGATTTTGTGCCTCATTATATTTCCAGATGCTGGTTACTGGGCTTACAGCCGTTGCAATATCGTCGTATTTATCATACCTTGTTGGTTATATTCGATATAATAGTCGGTATAATAGATTGTTGTGAATTATTGTCACGTATACAGTTTTATGCTTCGCCGTGATCACTTAGAATCATTATATATTAAATCTAAACACGCCATTCCATTAGATATCATTATATATTTAATATAAACACGCCATTCCACAAATTATGCCCAGCATAGTGCTTTGAATCGTGGATTTATTGAATTCAATAACCTAAATGGGATTGCAGAAATGAATACCCAATTTAACACTTAGAGTTTTGTATGCCTAAAAATAACTTTAAACTGTTCCTTTTTAGATATTTAAAATAAATAATTTACATAACTTTCTTGAGATATGTTATGTCAATTCTTAGTCTGGAAGGATTTATATGTTTTTTACCAAATCTACCCGACAATTGCGTAAAAAGCTAGTAGATAGACGCAGCATAGAAAAAGCACATAATAGGAAAACGCTGCCATTACATACAGTCCACAATATTATGGACGGACATTAGCGAATAGAGTTTTATGGCGATAGGAAATGTACATGTTTCTTTTGATCTCTGAATATATATAATTTTTATAAATGGAATGACAAACTTAGTATACAGGTCAACAAATAACGAAGGATATACAAATGTTTTCCTAAAAACTTCAAATGGAACTTGTTTAAGCCGACTTCAAGTACTTCGTTACCGTAGTTGTGGAAGTAGTTTAAATGTTCTTCGTTGAAAACTATAAATATGCATGAATTGCAGGGATAAAAATGTTATTCTTTTTGAAGGGCTTTCACTTTTATTTGATGGATAGAAAATTTAATTTTATTTTATATAACTAAATGCCTTTGATGATGATAGACCATAAATAATCTCCATTCTCATTCACGCATATGCGACACCTGATCAGAAAATTATTCATTGCGGGATCGCCTCAATTATTGCTTCAATGGACTGCTTTAATTCAGTCAAATTCCTTGGTTTCGTTTTGTACACCTCTTGCTTGGTATAGCTTGACAAAAGTCTAGTTTAGTCTGATCAGGTGACCTTGGGGGCCTGCGGAAAGTGATGTCGCTGGATATTAATTAGTTTTGGGAATTTTCGTCGGTGCTGCGCCATAATGGGTCTGGTTATGTGTGCAGTTGCTCCATCTTGGTGGAACCAAATGCTATTGAAACGGATACTCCTCCGGCGTAGTTCGGGGTAAAAACAACTCCTTCAATACCTTCAAATAACGGTTCCCATTGACAATTATTTTTACACCGATTTCTTCAAAGAAGTATGGCTTCACAATGCGCCTTGATAAAACTACGCACCACACAGTGATTCGTTCTGGTTGCAGTTCCGTACTACGGAGTATTTATGGATTAAATTAGCACTCCATATACGTCAGTTTTGCTTATTTACTTTGCCGTTTAGGTCAAAATGGGTCTCATTAGATATCAACAAGCAATTTATCAAGTTGTTGTCTTCTTCGGCCATTTCAATAATTTCTTGGCAAAATTCCAGGCGTATCGTATAGACAAATCCAGAGGGTTTAACTTGTTTGTAATTTTGGACTTTTTACGGAAGCAAGTTTAAGTCATTATGAATTATCCGTTGTAATGCTAATTTACTAATTCCAATTTGCGTCGTCGATTCGAAACACTTGAATTTGCCTGAATTAACGATGCTACAGCCGCGGTTGTGTCTTGAACCCAAACATAGGGTTTTCGATGGTACGTAGTCTTTCCGCGATGCTTTCAGATTCGGCAAACATGTTTACCCAGTCTATAATAGTCCATCTACTCGGGGGAGTACCGCCAAACTCCTACCTAAATTCCATGCAATGCATGGTACCGCTGCACTATCCAAATTTTCTTTTCGGATTCATTCAATTATTCATTTTAATAAATCTAAATATAATAGTATTCTGCCATATAAAGAAATAAATGGTCTTGTGGAAGAAGTTCTTGTGTCAACTAAATCTTAAATGGAAACAAATGCAAATCCTTGTGCAAAATTGTGGCCAAAGTTGTTCTTTGAAGACCAAGCTCCTGAGCATGGCGTCGAATTGAGGTTGATGGATTGTTTTGAACACTTTCTTGAGAATCAATAATGTTTTCAGCCGATCTTGCAGTACGTTGTGGTCCATGCTTGGCCCTATCAGCTACAGACCCTCTTTCTTTGAATTCATACACTACACGATAAATAGTGCGTCTTGTTGGCACGTTGTTTATTCCAAAAATTTCACGTAACTTTCTCATCGATGATTGATTTTGATAAAATGTTTTAACGATTAAAACACGTTGGTTTATCGAATATTTTTCCACAATAAATTTGCAACGTCTCTACTTCACGACTGCCAAATATGAACTGTCAAGACTAACGTTTACCAAAATGGCGGTAAAATAAAGTAATATACGAGTACCTTCCCGGCGGACACCTTGCAGATGCAAAAAAGTCTTTGGAAGTAATGGTTGCTTCTTCAAATATAATGTTATCGCAAAAAATAAATATTTTATTTTATTCAGTAAAACATAACTTTAGTAAAGTAAAGTTCATTGGGAATTATTATAGTTGGAAGTTGTTTTCAACAACTTCCTAAGAAGTGGAAAATATGCTCATAAAGCGTTTATAGAAACCATGAATGTGCTGTTCTGTAGGAATAAATTTCTTCTTTCTTCTGCTAGGAGTATAACTTTCGTATTTAGAAATCAGTAAAATATTACACATTATCCTCTGACTTATTGCTCCACCCGTATTCTAAGCTCTTATTTTAAGTCTGATTTCTAATTAAAAATTAACAATCATCTATAGATGTTATTTATTTGTGAGTGCACATTAGTTTACATTAAATATTCACTTAAATAGTTTAAATAAGTAGAATTTTAATTAACTTTAATATTTATCTTCAATTTTAATTCTGTATTCTGCTTTTCATACTCTGGACGAATGAGAGGGCAAGCAAACTCTCAGTGATTTGCATAATTTGGAAAGTAAGTTAATTTTAATAATATCCTATTGATGACAATTGCCATTTCATGTTATTTCAAATATGTAAATGTGAAAGGATATAAATTATAATACAAAAACACCGGAAAATGCTAATAAAAAAAAGCTACAATTAATTTGGATGTCAAAAGTTGTCGCATTGCATATCAATTAAAACCAATTAACTGTAAAGCTTTCATGATTACATTGCGGTGGAATCCAATAAAAGTTAATTCATAAGTATTTTAGCAGATTATGAGGAGTATATTTGGTTTATCATCACATGTGTAACATTTAATGGCAACCCAGCGAAAAAGTGCATCTGCAGAAGTAGAAATTCGGCATAATTTTTCTGGTATAATGCATGAAACCTTGTGAAATTTAACATAGGTTTGTCAAAGGATGGGATCAATTATTTATAGTGTTTCCTTCAGATTTTCATGAAAGTTAATTTAGTAGTGAAAATTCCATTTGGTGTACTCTTCTACTAACTCAATGGAACTTTTTTTTCAATAAATCTGGATTTTCACTCAAAAATTAAACGGCGAAACGTCTCTTGACCAAGTTTCCTCTAAAAATAAGTTATTTGAATAAGACAAACACAAAAGTTGTCCTGTACAAACTCGCTATTAAAATCCAACGAGCACCAAAACGATTTATTTATTTATACAGCTCATTGTTCATTCGACGCCGATACTGTCCGTCAACGATGATTGGTCCATATATCTTACGGAGTATTTTCCTCTCGAAAACTGCTAGAACTGATTCATCCACTTGCGTCATAACCCAGGATTCTGCGCCATATAACAAGACAGGTAGAACTGACCTCTGGTACAGTCGGATTTTTGTTTGTCGAAAGAGGGTTTTCTCATTGAATCGCTTGCTTAGCCCATAGTAATATCTGTTAGCAAGTAATACTCTCCTCTTTATCTCCATGCTGACATCATTCGTTTTGTTTACAGCGGAACCGAGGTAGATGAATTCTTCCACCACTTCAAAATTATAGCTGTCAACGTTCACATAGCGTCCCAAACGAGTAGACTTTTTGTTCGTTAAAACCAATAACTTTGTTTTGTCCTCGTTTACCACCAGACCCATTTTCGCTGCTTCCTTTTCGATGCTTGAGAAGGCTGCAGTAACATCCTATGCTATACGTCACTATCAGCAAAATGAACAATCCCAACTTGTAGTTTAGAAGTGCATCATTGCTTCCAAATAGTGGTTATCATGGAATAAGCAGGCGAATGGATCATGACAGCCTCTCTCTGTGAATAAATTTTCAGCTGTGGTAGACATTAATTTCTCCTGTCTTGCTATGCAGCGTAGATTCCAGGACAATCAACGGGATTGTTTCTGGGTTCGTTCGAAATTGCTCCATTCAGCAATTTTTGGCTCCATCTTCGTGAGAAACACGATGCGACTGGTTATTTTCGGTTTTTCTCACAGTTTAGTATAAAAATAGAAAAATTGGAAAAAGTATGAAGTGGGAAAAACATCATCGTGCCATTGAAATGACCATTCTTTGTTAAATAGTTAATAAATAGTTTTCTCACGTAAATCACTGTCTGTTTTTTGTTTTTTTTTTATGTTTGCAAACTATAGCAAACTCAGAATATGTTTTGAAAGGCAAAAGGTTTATGAAACTATAATGAGTCTTTAACAGATGTTAGGAAAATAGGCAGAGGTTGGGTCTGAATAAGTACAGATGATTCTCATGGCGATGGTCATCTTATGCGACATGAAAAAAATTTGCCACAGAAAAAGATTTGTGTGCAAAACTCCTATGATAAAATTGACTGTAAACTTTTTTCGTTGATATTTTCAGTTTGAAACATAAAAAAATATAAGCGACAATGCGGTACGTAATAGAATTTCAGATACTTCAAAAATTTCATGTAATCAGTCACAATATTTTTTCTTCAAATTTTTTATTTAATTCAAATTTTCCTAATTATCTTTATGCATGATTTAGGCGGGTGCAGTAATTTTATAAATCTAATTAATTTTTCTTGAAATTATGGGACATGAAACGAAATTTGGCAGCACGGTTACACAGGGTTATTCATTTAGTGTTTTCAAAACCGCCGGTCTGGCAAGACTGTCCAAATATTAAATATCTGCCATCTGAAGTGTTATTTATTTAGTGAAGGCTTTGCCAATTAAGAATGCAGATCGTTAACAATCGAAGAACGTGTAAAAATAGTTAAAACTTACTACTAAAGTGATGATTTAAACGTGAGCTTTCAATCGAACAAAATTTTCTTCAGCGATGAAGTTCATTTCTGACTCGGTGGTTAGGTTAACAAGCAAAATTCTCGCATATGGGGTTCGGAGAACCCAGAAGTGGTTGTGAAAAAGCCATTGCATCAGGAAAACGTGACTGTTTGGTGCGCATTATGGTCTGGAAGTGTCATTGGGCCGTATTATTCGAAAATATCACTGGAGGAACCGTTACCGTCAATTCAGATCGGTAACGGAACTGGACAATATGCGGTTTCAATAAGACGGTGCCACGAACTGCGCAATATGACCGATTTTAGCTTGATTGAATGAGAAGTTTCCATAAAGCGTAACTTCACGTTTTAGCGACGTCGCTTAGCCACCAAGGTCATGCGATTTTGTGCTGTTAGACTTTTTTGTGGGGCTACGTCAAAGACCGTGTTTACGCGGATAATCGATAAAAGTTTGAGCATTTGAAAACCAACATTCGTCAATTTATCGCCCAGATACCGAATTAAATGGTGAAAACTACCAATCTAGAGGCGGTCATTTAAATGAAATTGTATTTCGTACATAATAACAAAATCTAAACATTAGAATGAAATAAAAATTTCATCGTAATCATAGCTTTATGTGTGTTTTATTTAACTTTATTTTTGAAACCGAAAAATGTGACATTGCAAATACAGGTTTCTGATTTCAGAAGCACATCAATTCCTCCGTACTCATTCCAGAGAAACCCAAAAAAAAACTTTCGCGAAATGTCAGTAAATTTGATTCGTTGGCAGCTTTTAAAAATATGAATTTACGTATCGAGATTATATTTTGTGTTATCCCTTAATTGAAATGAACAGAGATTACTTGAAGTTTGTAATGATTTAGACACCAATGATTTTAACTCAGATTAAGTCCCAATTATAACGTTATATCTAAAGAAACTCGTACTGAATTTGGGTTGAAAACTTGCTTAAAATAAGTATATGAAATATTGTCTATACTACACCATTGAAACTCGAAGAATTCCAACTCAAATTCAAAAATTCTATTTGAAATTCGAAATACATCAATTGGAAATCAAAATTTCCATTTGAAATTCAAAAGACATCAATTGAAAATCAAAATTTCCATTTGAAATTCAAAGGACATCTATTGAAATTCAAAACTAATCAATTAAAATTCAAACCACATCAATTGAAATTCGAAATGTAATTGGTAGTTTCGACAGCAATACACTCTATTCAATAATGATGACGATGCTCTCAAACTGGAAAATTCAATAAAAAAAATTGTGTTACTAAAAAATAAGGAGTCACAAATGTATTATAAAATAAGATTATTAGACTATAATAATATAGTAAATGTTAATATTAAAAATGGAATTTACTTATTTTTCAACATTGTTACTATTGATATGACTATATGAAAGTTACCGGTTTGATCGAATTTTAATTTTCACAGACCAAATTTTTTTTTACACTTTACAAAAAAAAATCGTAATTTTGTTGTTGCTCAGAACAATTTTGAAAGCATTTATTGTTGCCCTGTTATTATGATTGCTTTGAGTATATTTGAGAATAGTTTGAGAAAATTGGTTTTAATTTTAGAAATAGAAAAATGTTGACGCACTTGAGTTTGAGAATTATTTTCACAGCTTCAATTAGTGTAGGCTACTTACCGCCGACGATGTGTATAGGTTGCACATTTTGTTAGTGTGATTCAAATGGCGACTATCCAATTACCTTTATGTTACCATTACAATTACAATACCTATTGCACACGTTAAGGTGTAGAGCATGCTATGGTCGAATTAAACCTATGTTTTTTTACATTTCAAATAACGAATTTGAAATATCATTTGATGTGTTTCCAATTTCAATTGATGTGTTTGGAATTTCAATTGATGTGTTTTGAATTTCAATGGATGTACTTTGAATTTCAATCGATGAGTTTTGAATTTCAAATGATGAGTTTCGAATCTCAATTGATGTGTTTTGAATTTCAATTGATGTCTTTTGAATTTCAAATGGAAATTTAGATTTTCAATTGACGTATTTTTTAATTTCAAATGTAAATTTTGATCTTCAATTGATGTCTTTTGAATTTCAAATGGAAATTTTGATTTTCAATTGATGTCTTTTGAATTTCAAATAGAAATTTTGATTCTCAATTGATGTTTTTTCAATTTCAAATGGAAATTTTGATTTTCAATTGATTTGTTTCGAATTTCAATTGGAAATGGTGTAGTAAATATTACCTGAAACGAATGAGTGAACATTAAATTGGCTAAATTTTATTTGGCTGGTGTATTTTAAATAAGCACACAAAATATGGAGATAAATTTTACTCAATTTGAGTTCATTTTGATTCAAAATTAGTTCACTTTTTTTGAGAGTTTGTGTTTTTTGGGAGACCAATGTCGGCAATAGGTGGTCACCTATATTTAAAAAAAAAAATTTTTTTGAAGCACTATCCAACACGCGATACCAATAGTATATTATTATGACTGCCATTCGGACAAAGTACCCTCTAAGTGTACCACATTTTGAGCGCATCAATTAATGATCTAGATTGATATCACGCGAAATTACGTACGGCACAACTCTTTACTTTCTTCTTCAACTACCGGCTTTATATTTTGAATAGGAAATAAAAAATTTAAATACACAAAAATAACCTCTGTTGCTTTTATGTTTAACTTCATATTTTCCGCTTCGTTTAAAAACGCGAAAAACAAATTAAGGAAACCCTTCTGAGAATTTGCAATTATTTACAATTCTTCGAATATTTTCTAAAGGCGGCATGGAAAACGCGAGAATAATAAAGACATACTAAAGAAACGCAAATTTCTCTATTGCATAACATAGTTGTTGGGAAATTATGCAAATTTCAAAAACAAATAAATTATTACTATTTTGGAAGAACGTCATTTATCATAATTGCGGTAACAGAATGATTAAATATAATTAAACAGAATGACAGAACAGAATGATTGAACATAATTAAATAAATATCTGTTAGATTTGAACTTGATTGTGTAATTAGTGTTGAACGCAGTTAATCCTTCCTTCCCATTGATTGAAAAATGAAAGTTTGTAAAATTAAGTAAATTATAAATTGAATTAAATTTGAAAAATTAAATTGAATTCTATTTAATTAAATTGTATTGTTTTGAATTAAAATTGCATTATATCAAGTTACACTGAATTAAGTTGAATTGCATTGAGTTGCTTATATGAAACAGTTTGTAAATATTGTAAATTGTAAAAATTAACTATTTATTTGCCTGTGTAAGCGCCCCTTCAAACAACCATGTAACTATAGAAACCCCAATTTTGTTACGCCCATATGGCAACCCAGCGGTTCACGGAGGTCTCTTGGTTGAAATTAGCGGGATACTTGATCTGTTTTTCCGCCGTTTCGCCAGTCACCCTCAACATACGAATAAATTCTGATAATAATATAAGTTAACCGATGTCTGTTTCCTCTCCTCCATTACGAAACCCCCTCTAAAGTATACACATCGCGCTAAGAACTTTAGTTCTTCCACAAAACCTCCATTCTCTTTCCCGGAACCTAAGATCCAAATTAAATCTTCAGACCAAATTTGACAGATTTACACGCTAGCATTTGCAACGACATTTGCATTTTACATTTTTACATTATATTTTTAGATTTTATTTTCGCATTTTCTTGGCCTTAACAATAAGAAATTATCGACTGAAAAGGAAACAAGAAAAAAATTGGAAATATTCTATTTTCAAAGTCAAATATCTTTATAGAAAAAAGCAAAGTTGGTTAGTTAGTTTAAAGTTTAAACGAGATTTTTAGCAAACGCCATAGTCGATTTTAGCACCTTACAGATAACCATAATTTTAGATCAAAATGGTTTTGAACCTTCTCAAATTCCCTACACGTCTTGTGTCACGTCGTATAGTTACTTTCGAAAATCCATAATTACAACCACAGATTTGGAAACCTTCAAATCAGCAGTTAATCGTAATTAAAATCGGCTATTGGATGTGCGGCTACGTATAATTTCGTCAAACTGCCATAAAACTCTACAGTACACCGTGGAGTTCCAAATATGCTTTTTATCATTGTACAAACCTTTCTTTCCAGTACTTTTCAAAAAATTAAATTTCCATCGATTTTTGGTTTAAGAAATGTTAAATTTATTTTATTTTAATTTTGTTTAATATTAATGTTAATGATATAATTAATAATAAATGTAATTAATATTTCGCACTTAAATGCTATTAAAATTATATATGATTTCAATATCGTTAGCGAAATCTATTTCAGATATATCGAATATATATATATCATATATATATAGCAAATATATGTACGTATATACACTTAGAGAAAACAACAAATTGTGTAGCCCATATAAATATTCTAGACGTTTTGATTTACTTATATGTATGTGTATGTATGTGTGTGTGACCATTGACTTATTAAATAAATTGACTTCATATGGAGTTTTCAAAGTAAAACTAATAACAAATAAACATTTAAAATTAGTAGAGGCTGTTTAGTCGATTGGAGTAATTAGTAAATCGATATTAAAATATTCCAAAGATCGGGCAAAATGAATCGTAGGGTATCCTTTTGCACGCGTATATAAAAGCTAATGTAACGTAAATGTAATTATTATGCTCATTTTCATTTGATTTTATTTTTATTAATTAAAAATAATAAATGGCTTCTTTGTGTTTCTGCATTTGTGGGGTTGCTGGGAAAGTTTAGCGCAGCAGCGTCATTGACTTTCCCTTTCCTTTTTCACTTTGCTTAACTTAAAATAAGGACTTGCATTTCTTTCCTATTTTTTTTTCTTCTTTTCTTTCCTCTTCTTCCGCCTTTTACTTTCGATTTTTTCGTTAATTTAGTAAAGTGTTACATTAAATAGAAATACAAATCAAGTAAAACGAAACAAAAGTACACTTTTTTTGTTTTGTTTTAAGTTATATCACAGATAAATATTTTTTATATAAATTAATGTCGATAATTTATATATAAATATTAATTTTAATTAAATTGTTGTCATATTGAAATGTTATCCATTTGGGACTATGACGCTATAGCGTTTAATTTTAGATAAAGATAACCTCCACTGCTAGTGGATAAGGGGATTCTATAGCTTCGTTTTCTCAGCTCCCTTGCTGATGGGCGTAGGGTTTAACGCTGAGTCATCGGTGCAAATGCCTGCATGCTGTAGTAGCGATCGGTGTCGTCTTTGGTCACGCTGGTGACATGATGAAATTGGCAAGGATGCGAAATTTGCGCTTTGGGCGGCAAGGGGGCGTGTTTGACGCGTTTTTGCTTTTGCTTCTTACGTCCCGGAATGGAGAGCGCAATATTCTCGGGATCGCTTACCAAACGATCCATGTGTAGCCATAATTCACGTGCCGATTCCGAAGAATCGAAGCTGAAACCAATCATTTGCTGATGATTGGTGGACAAACACATGGTATGAAAGGAGGGTCCAGCCACACGATAATTCGACAAGTTGTCTATACGATCGGACCATAAAGCAAAGCATGAACCACGTTCGGCCAAAACTAAAGTGACACGAGGTATAGCCCTGGCACGGGCTATGCCCTTGTCGTATAAAATCACCGGAATTCCTGTGAAAATCAAATTCCAATCATTGTCTTTGCCCGTGCCTTCATAGAGATTGGCCAAAGCGGAGCTAACAAATATTTCGGTACCTAGACCACCGAAAAAGCTTTCCACCTGACCTCGCTCATAGTCAGATAAAATGTTATTACTGGCGGTGTCGGTACTAAGGGTGTCCGTATCACCTTCCGAATTGTACACCGAACTTATGCCTCCGCCAACGCCCCCATTTTGTGAGCCATGCGACCATTCTGTGTTCATCATCATGTCGTTATTCTCCGAAGAGTTGGTACCCTCCGAGGATTCCGATGGTGGTGCCGAATTGCCCATTGAACCAAGGCGGTGTCTGGTATTCATGTAGGACATCTGAAAAATGGAATGTAAAGAAAAACAATGAATTTATAATTAATCACTTCTAAGCTCATTAAGGTGTTAAAACATATTCTAAACAATTAAGCTAACAACTGTTAAATGCCTTGTTTTCTGTTTGGAATTCTCCAAATTTCTTTGAAGCCAACAATTTCCGCTCTAGATATTTAAGTTTGCGTGTTTAGCTTCAATTATAGAGACAAATCTTAAGCATAACATGTGATATCATTAGAATGGCCATAATAATGGGTTCTAACAAATGTATTGCGTAGTTTGTTTTTTGTTCTTGTTGTTGGTAATTTGTTTAAAGAGTGTTGATTTTTTTGAAATTACATATTATGCTTCCTATTGCTAATCGCGTTATATCTAGAACAAATATTAATTTAAAGAACAGAAAGACAGTATAAGAAACATTTATTGTACTATTTTTCCATATGACAAATACTAAATTTGTAAAAGCGAACGATTCTGAAGAAGCAAAAGGAATCACTTTCATACGGAGGAAAAGTTATCTTCATATTTGTGAATGGTAGGCAAACTCTAAAATCTATTTTCGACTTAGCTATCAAATTTCTTTTATTTTGAATCGAATAACTGGAATATACAATTTCATTTTTGTTATGAAGTTAACAACAATTGAAGCCGCGTTGATTTGAAATGCAAAGTCTGGTTAATGATAATGTCTTCCTTTGTAGAAGCATTTCCACATAATTGGTTTTCAATGGGAAAGTGGAAAGAATTGAAGAAACGGATTTCATTAACCTCGTATGTTATTCTATGGAGAAGTTCTCGAAAATATATACTTTTAAGCCGATTTTACATTGCTTGTGTTGCATTTTCGTTAGGTTTCCGTTAAGAAAGAATTTTTTTTTTAAATGTTTCTTTGTAGAAGCATTTCCATATAATTAGTTTTCAATACTAAAGTGGAAAAGTTTGAAAATACGGATTTCTTTAACCTCGTGTGTTATTCCATAGAAAATTCTTCGAAAATATCTACTTTTAAGTCGATTTTACATTGGTTGTGTTGCATTTTCGTTCGGTTTTCGCTAAACAACAAATTTGTTCGAAAATGTTCGAATATACAGCTTGTGAATTGATGGTTTCCGTTTCCTCAAATACAGAAGCGTTACTTCCAAACCTGAACGCCATAACATAACAGATTTGGGTTTATGACGTCTATGCGAACTAATGTTTTGGAAATAATGTTGCCGTAAGCTGCTATATTTGTGAACATCTTTTTCGTGAACTAGTTCTTCGACATGAACTGATTAAATTGTGATAGATTTTCTGCGCAATAAATAGATGACGCCACTGTTTACATTTGAAAAGAAAATGCCTTCTTTAAATGCTTGTTATGATGTTAATAAACTGTTGAAAGATTTGAAATAATTTATAATCAAAATATACTCGTATATGGATAGTATTACTATTTAAATTAAACATTTTTTCGACGAAATAGTTTCCAACAGGTGGGAGCAAAAGCAATCTTCCGATGTTTTTTTTTTTTGCTGTATTTTTTTTAATAGAAAAAAAAACAACGATGGAAACAATTATTTCGCGTTCTTGACTTGTCGATTTGTAGTCGAAATATGGCCGAAGGAATATTTAAAAAAAATCGTTACGACTGTACAGGGTGTCCGTCGGGAAGGTCTTGGCAGTCTTGAAGTAGAGACGTGGCAAATTTATTATGGAAAAATATTCGATAAAGCAACGTGTTTTAATCGTTAAAACATATTATCAAAATCAGTCGTCGATTACCGTGTCGATGAGAAAGTTACGTGAAATTTTTGGGAGAAATAACGTGCCAATAAGGCGCACTATTTATCGTGTAGTGAATGATTTCGAAGAAAGAGGGTCTGTAGCTGATAGGGCCAAGCATGGACCACAACGTACTGCAAGATCGGCTGAAAACATTACTGCTGCTCAAAAAAGAGTTCAAAACAATCCATTAACCTCAATTCAACGCCGTGCTCAGGAGCTTGAACTTCAAAGAACAACTTTGGCCACAATTTTGTGTAAGGATTTGCATTTGTTTGCATTTAAGATTCAGTTGACACAAGAGCTTCTTCCACAAAACCACTTAGGCCGCCGTACATATGCCAATACGATGTTAGAGCTCGCCCATGACATCCCCGATTATCATGAAAAAATCATAATGAGTGACGAGGCACATTTTCATTTGAATGGACATGTGAATAAACAGAATGGTCGGTTCTGGGCAATGGAAAACCCTCAAATTATTCATCAGTCACCTTTGCATCCATTAAAAGTGACAGTCTGGTATGCAATTTGGTCAGGAGGAATCATTGGACTTTACTTCTTTGAAACTGAAAACGGCGTAACGTTAACTGTCAATGGAGAGCGATATCCTCATATGATTGAAAACTTTTTGAAGCCACAACTGCACGCTTTGGGCTTGATTAACATGTGGTATCAACAAGACGGTGCCACATCGCATAATCGCCAGGATTACAATAGAATTACTGTGAGACCTCTTTCCACAACAAGTTATTTTAAGAAATGGTGATGTTGATTGGCCTCCACTGTCGCCTGATTTGACTGCTCCGGACTTCTTTTTGTGGAGATATTTGAAAAGCAAGCGTTTATACAAACAAACCAGAAACTCTTGAGCAACTCAAACAAAATATTCGTAATGAAATTAATGAAATACTGCTTGAAATGTGTGAGAATGTAATGAAAAATGTGATCAAAAGGGCTCGCATATGTGAGGCTAACAGGCTACTATCTGATATTGAGTGTCAATCATAATTGCCGACATTAAATAAAACATTTATCATTACATAAGATCCGTTCTCTTTCATTTAATCAAAAATTATAAACATACAAAATAGTATACCTTCCCGACGGACACCCTGTTTTAAACAGCTGTTATAAAATTACTAAAATCTTGAAAGGTAATGCATGTACTTTACTCATCATGCCTCTTCCAATTGACAGAGATGTAGAAAGCCTTTTAAACAGCATGAAATTTCGAAAGCGAATATCTTTGAAAGCGACGCTTTTAAAATTGGAAATAAAGATTCTTCGATATATGTTTCTATCCACCAAAATCAATCCGGCATCAATCTGACCCTTGGACTACCTTTAGATTAGTACTTAATGAATTTACTTGTACTCCGATTTCACTTTGAAATAAAACAGCACAAACCAATTACAATTATTTTCCTTGCACCTAATCTCGACAAGTTAACTTTATTATCCGCCACAAAGTATACAAACACATACATTTTACATTTGGCAAACATTTCTTGGTCTAATTAAAACGAATTCCTGACCTAATTGGTGAGAGCCCCAGATTAAAAATATTGTGTCGGTTTTAGTGTTTTCTGTATAGAATGTATTCCCTCCTCTGGCACTTTACGAGAACATAAAAGTCAAAGTTAAGGACTTTATGAACTTCTGTGCTTCCATTTGGCAACACAATAGATAACGTAATGGAAATCGCAATAGCAAAAGGATAAAGGCTCTATGTTGTTTACAAACACACACACACACACACACACACGAAAACATATTCATTCAGACCTGAAACGTACATTTCATTTTCGAAGGATGTGTGGTGGATAATGTAACCGCCATCTCTCACACACACACACACATGTGCAGACACGAGCAAATTGTTAAACTGCCGGTTAAAATAGGCCAAAGGCATAAACCATTTTTCTTTATTTGTTCAGAGAGCAGTCACAGACACTGACGGCAAAAGTAACCAAGGAAAATACAACGTGGTATCTATCTTTCCATTGGCATATCCAGAGCAGTCTTTTTTTTTTTGTGCAAGAATTTCAGCACACAGAATCTTTCAAGCAACAACGTATAAAGTAACGTACATATCCGTTTCCTCCCCACAATGTCCTTATCAGCAGAGCTGTTATCGGCGGCCGTCAACGATGAAATGATAGGGGAAAAACTAGGTGGAAAATGTTGCCGTTTTCGAATGCCTTCGAATGAATATTAATATAGCATAAAATATTCAAGCACTTGATTTCTATTTACAAACGTCTGAGCTCATTACATGTGAAGCAAGTTGTAATTGAATCGTAAACCGGTTTAAAGGAACCATTTAACAGTTAGAATTTTAAAATTGTGAATATGTATAGAACATTTTGAGAAATTAAATTAATGGTATTCTTTTAATGTTTTTGAATACTTATGAACATTTTAAATATTTGTTTAATGTTTAATAATTAAATTTTGAATAATCTTTCGAATTCGAAAATTTCGAATATCTTGTAAATTTGGTTTTATTAAAGCACATTGCATTTCCGAGTATTTTGCATATTTTGAATATTGATATTTTAATAATTTTGCTTATTTCGATTATCTTGGATAATTGTAAAAATTTTAATTATTTTGAAAACTTTGAACTTTCTATATGTATGAAATTTCTGGAGTATTTTGAATATTAGAAAATTTTGTCATGTATGGAATATTCATAACGTCTCGAATATGCAAGACACGTTCAAAATATTGAATATTTTGAAAAAAATATTTCAAGTATTTTCGGTGTTTTTTCATATTTTGAATGCTTTGAATATTTGGAATATTTTTGAAATCTCCAATTTTTGGGATATTTTGAATATTTTAAACATATTTTGAATATTTCGAATATTTTGAGTATTTTGAATATGTTAAACATTTTGAATATTTTGAATATTTTGGATATTTTAAATATTTCGAATATTTTGAATATTTTTGATACTGTGGATATTTTGAACATTTCGAATATTTTGAGTATTTTGAATATGTTAAATAATTGTAATATTTTAAATATTTAACAATTTTGAATATGTTGAATATTTGAAATATTTAAAATAACTTGAATATTTTAAGAATTTTGAATATGTATTTCTAATATTTTGTATAATATACCTATATTATGTATAATATATTTCGAATACCTTGTATATTTTGGATATTTTGAATATTTCGAATATTTTGAGTGTTTTGAATATGTTAAATATTTGGAATATTTTAAATATTTAAACTATTTTGAGTATTTGGAATATTTTTAATATTTTGGATATTCTAAATATTTCAAATATTTTTAATATTTTGGATATTTTTAATATTTCGAATATTTTGAGTATTTTGAATATGTTAAATATTTGGAATATTTTAAATATTTAAAAATTTAAAATATTTTGAGTATTTGGTATATTTTTAATATTTTGGGTATTCTAAATATTTCAAATATTTTTAATACTATGTATAATATATTTAGAATAGTTTGGATATTTTGAATATTTTGAGTGTTTTGAATATGTTAAAAATTTGAAATATTTAAAATATTTTGCGTATTTTGAATATTTTTAATTTTTTGGGTATTCTAAATATTTAAAATATATTATATTTTGAATATTTTGAATATTTCGAATGTTTTGAATATTTTGAGTATGTTGAATATCTGGGATATTTCATATATTTAAAGTATTTTGAATACTTTGAGTATTTTGAATATTCTGGATACTTTATTTATATTTCAAATATAAATATTTCAAATATTTGTAACATTTTGAATATTTTTAATATTACTCGTATGTATAATATATTTCGAATATTTTGGATATTTTATATTATATTTTAATATTATGTATGATATATTTCAAATATTCTGAATGTTTTAGATATATTGAATATTTTGAATATTTTGAGTATTTTTAATATGTTAAATACTTGGAATATTTCAAATATTTAAAATATTTTGAATATTTCGAGTATTTTGAATATTTTTAATATTTTGGATATTTTGAATACTTTCAATATTATGTATAATATATTTTTAATATTTTAAATATTTGGAATATTTTATATACATATATTGACCTCCATGCTCATTCACGCCTATGCCACACCTGATCAGAAAACTATTCATTGCGGTCAGAAGGATTGAAGTCGGGGTCGCCTCAATTATTCTTTAAATTGACTGCTTCAATTCAGTTAAATTCTTTGGTTTCGTTTTGTACACCTCTTGCCTGACATAACCCCACAAAAAATGTCTGGAGCAGTCAGGTCAGGTGACCTTGGAGAGCAAAGCAAAATTGAGTTCCTGGATATTAATTTGTTTGGGAATTTTCATTGGAGCTCCGCCATAACCGGTCTGGTTTTGTGTGCAGTGCAGTAGCACGATTCATGTGCCACTCTGTATTTTACTGGAATCTGATGGACGGTTTAAAGGACTCTTCATGCATGTTCTTTGCAATCAGTTTTGTTTCCTTTCTGCTTGTAGTAGAGCTTGGAAAGAAAAGCTATTCTCACAATTTCAAATATAGCATGTAATTAGATTTCATAATCAATCTTCTTGGTAATATGTATATTGAAGTGAATAAAATAAAGCAATTGTAATACTTCCTCCTCTTAGTAGGCTGTCTTTTTAGAAACAATCAAGACTTGTATTCTACAGCTACCTTTAATTGCTTGAAGCTCTTTTCAATACAATTTAATCTATACAATTTAATGACTTATTGAAAGCTGATCATCAATACTAAAATTCAAATTCATCGTAAGGTATGTGTAAAGTTGAATTTGGCCTATAAATTTATATGGCAATTTATTAGGAAATAGCTTGAGTTTAGATTCTGTTACATCACATTTAAGCTGTGCGTTTATTAAATAGAGACAGTTGTGGCAAATGTTATTCCAGAACTATTTGTCCGTTGAGTAGGTGCACTACAAATTGTGATCTTCTTCAATGAGGATACAAATTTAAAAGAATCACCATTCAGTTTAAGGTCGTTTTTCCAACGTGAAATCTTATAAAAAAAATTTTTGTATACTTCAATATGGCCTTTTTAATCGATTCTATTTCAGGACAACGCCTTCAATTGTATAAGTGATTTTGAAAGGCATTGGGACGGTTTCAAAAGCCCGAAATATATTATATAAGGCGGTTGTCATCGTCCACATAAAGTGAAATACTCGCGATGTGATTAAGGAGATTCGAGCACTATGTGGCCAAATTTCAGCATATTTGGAAGAAAAACGTCAACGGTTCAAGCAAAAAATTTCGGAGGATTTTGAGTAACTGACCATTTATAATATTTATCCGTAAACCGTAGTGAAGAGAAGAGAATCATTTATTTGTTCTTACAATACGAAAATGAAATTTCTATAGAACATCAAATCCAATGGGTGGCTGGATAAAAATTTGGCTACAAATTCAGTCTACAGTAGAATCTGCTGATTAATATAGTTGATATTTCCATGATTACCGTGAAATCTTTCTCATTGCTATAATTGATATTAGTCGTCATCCAATTTTAAAACATAATTTCAATTGTTATTTTTCCTATGCCACTAAAAACCTTCCGTTTTTCAACTTTTCATTTCACTTATTTAAGTCTATGGAACAAAATTTCCTTACAGACAAACAATGGCAAAACAGTAATAATTTTATATTATATATATACTATTTATAAACAATTTAAAATAGAATTATTTAATCTTAGAAATCTGTTAAGATATAATCGAAACAAATATTGAGATGAGTCAAACTCTATGAGTTGATTGGAATCTTGATTCAAGGCATATTCATTAATTTCATTAAGAATATAAAATCGACGATTCAAAGTACTGTTTTTTGCATAAGAAGTAAAGTGTCGAGATATATCAAAAATATGTGTTCGCCGGAGAGACCTAGAAGGAACGTAGAATGGAATCTGTGCCAAAGAATTAGAACAGTTGATGTAATCATCAATTATATTACGTCAATATTCTAATGTCTGTAGCCCAAGTAATAAGCATTTTGAATTGTAGCTTGGGAAAGGTTCTTCAAATCAAAATGAAGAAAGAGCAAACTTTAATAGCAGAATATTCCAACTTAGATCTAACATATGATGTAAAAATGATTTTAAATACATTGGAGTCAGAAAATTCTAAACAATTCCTTTTAATGTACGTAAGAAATTTATACGCCTTAGGAATAACATAATTGACGTGCGAAATAAATGTCAAACCGGAATCGAATAGAACATCTAGATCTAGTTTTGAACAAGCCGATTTCAGAGAAAAATTGTCAATTTTGACATCATTAAAAGTAAAAATTTTTAAAAATACTTTTAGATCTTCAGCATAAAGCAAAAATTTTGAGTTATAAAAACAAGTTGATATGTCATTAATAAATAGTGTGAATAAGAACGGCCCAAGTATACTTCCTTGTGGCACATCTGAAGTTTGAATATATAAAAAGGATTCAATCCCTTCAATAACAACTTTGCATTGCCTATTGGTTAAATATGAGTTTATCCTTTTGCTGAAGACTTTTTCTTACCAATGACCATGAAAATTAACGCTCCTTGCAACTTCATAGTTTTAAAGTCTTTCGGAGTGAAACTGTAATTTAAATCAGCTGCATTAGAACAAACTGTAATTTATCCATATATAATTTTGATTGATAAGGTACCAGAAAACCCGGTTTTTCATGTGCGCTGGTTCTTAAAACATTACCAAATATTCGCCAATATCACTTCACCTCATTCTGACCACAAACGTTCATCAAGAATATTTAGTTATTTTTTCCACTTTACTCTCCCATTCCAATACACAACAGCCTGCCTAAGAGGGTCTTGGCACAGGTCCTAATACTACTAAGCAATTCAGCTACATTAGTTTCATACCAATTGCTGGCTGTCATGAACCTGTTAAGGGTGTCAAGGCAGGAGGAGGCAGCACAAGAAAGCTATGTGGTGTATATTGGTGAATTTTCATCCACATTTCAAAATGGGTTCCGTTCGTTTCCCCCCTCTAATCGTCCTTATCATTCCACTAACTTTGCACGCTGCTGACAACGTTAGTGAAGTGAATAGTTAATGTTCTGCACAAAGACACTGAGTGGTAAATAGATTTCAAAGTTCTCAACATGCCATGGAATATTGGGCTGTCCCAAGCTCGGCACTGAAACATTGATATTTATTTTATTTATCGACTGTGACAGCCGTTATGGTTTCCTGAGCCTCGAGGAAATCTTCAAGGGAATGTTTATTTATTTCATTACTATTGAGAGGACTGGAAAATTGATGGCAGGGCGGCGCTTAGTCGGCTTCAGGGAACGTTTAAGATTTGATTTTATTCAAGCAATGGCTTTAATGTCATATATATATATATGTATATAATGTGTACCAGCAGGGGCAAATAAATAATATTTTTTATTGTGGTTAAAGTTGTTTCAGCAGAGTTAGGGAAAACGTGTAACACGCCATTCTCTGGTAGAACGAAAAGGCTTTGAACGTCAGGCCAAACTCAGAAATCTACAACATCAGTTAGGGTAAAATTGAAATTATGAAAGACAATTGGGTAAATGATGAGCCAAAAGGCAAATATTTATAGAATTCAACAGAATGAAAAAATCTGTAATACAAAATATTTGAAATTATTTAGAAATACAAATAAAATTTGTACAAAATGTAAATAAAATTTGTACAAAATCTATATATAATCAATTGCTGTGCGTTAGTCTCGCTAAAGCTCGAGAACGTTTGGACCGATTTGGCTCTTGGTTTAAAAGGTTTTATTTGAAGTGATAGATGGCGTTGGAGATGGGATTTTTGCAATTATTTTTTTTTTACCACATTAACATTTTGAAGGCAAAACAACGTTTGCCGGGTCAGCTAGTAAATAATAAAAATATCAAAATTTGTGAAAAAACTCAAAATGTCCAATTAAGTTAATTTCAATAACAAACTCTATTACAGATATCATAGAATTGCTAATGGAAAAACCATCGTAAAAATGTATAATAAATAAACCGAGACCGTATTCCAGCAAAAAAACCGACAAAGAAATTTAAAAACAGATATTTCCAAAATATTTAAAATTATGCAAAATATTCAGCATAACAAAATTTTGCATAAAATTCCATACAGCAGCATTAGATCTAATATTAAATATCTCATAACATTCAAAGTATAGGAATGGTGCAAAAAATTAAATGCAATTGTAAAATAGAAAGCTCAACTGTTTTCTTTTTCAAGTAAAGCCTTATAATGTATAAAAAGAGAAATTGTGACAACAGTTCATATCTTACTGTTACATATCCTACGATATCTCGAGCGAGTTCGTTTACGAAATCAACTAGATCTTGAATTTGAATATCTTCAAGTACTTGCAGAGTTAAATGAAGCGTTATCTATCTGTACGATCCCTACATATTCATAAATCCTTCTTCTAATCCAAACCACAGCATTCCGCTAAGCATCCGCAATTGTTCTTACCATCCTATCATGTCTAGAGTGAGTTCGGGTATGAAATCGACTAGATCTTGAATTTGAATATCTTCAAGTACTTGCAGAGTTGAAGGAAGCGTTATCTATCTGTATGATCCCTACATATTCATAAACCCTTCTTCTAATCCAAACCACAGCAATCCGCTAAGCATCCGCTATTGTTCCTCAAATAGTACAATTAGTTTACGATAGGTGGCGTATTACCGGTGTCATTCAACAATTTAAATTCTACTTACGGGAATATTTCGAATCTCGGAAATATATGAACGTCATTAGTGTTTGAACTAAGCTTGATGAAAAAAAAATTGATTTTGGCACTTTTTACAATGTGTGATTTGTTTAGAAATGTTTAGAATTTTGCAGAAAACCGCCAGTGAACAGATATTATTGGAAAGAAATGTTTACAAGTGTCATAAATAGTCCAAAGAAGACCGAGAGTGAGAGTGGCCAAGAGTGCATACGACGATCGTTAGCATTTACTACCGATTAAGAAGTCGCGTCCTATAAATCCGAGAATTATGAACACTGCTCTCGATGTTGACTTTTGAAACGGATCACTCAACTCCGTTTAAAAATAAAAGTTTTTCGAAAGAGACTGTCGCGTCTATATCTGTACATGATGAGTTGAAACGTAGCTATGACATAGGTTTGGACTAATAAATGAGAAGTTTTGAACACAGTAGTATATTCGATTAATGAAGTGCAACATAATATTCGGGTAACAAGTTGCCATTCCATGTAATACTTCTCCAACGAGAATAATCATAACTGTTCGAAATATTGTATTTTATTTCATTGTATTTCGTACATAATGGCGAGGTCCAAGCATTATAATGAAATAAAAATTTCATCGAAATCATAACTTTATGTGTGTTTTATTTAAGTTTACTTGAAAACGAAAAATGGATAATCCTATATTTAAAATATTTGAATAGTTTTAAATACTCGAAATAATTTAAATATTCAAACTGTTGTAATGAAAAATTCTGAATATTTCAAATATTCAACAAATTCTTGTTACGTAAGAAATTCACTTTAGGATTTTGAGATTGTTTAAAATACTATGTAGATGACTTAAAATATGTAAAATATAAAAATATTCAAAATATTTACACATACATTAAATATTCAGCAAATGTCATATCAAGGTTCTGAAAATAATCAAATTCAGAATGTCCAAAACATTCAAAGTTAAAAGTAATTAAAATAAAACTAAAGAAATTATTAAAATTACCAAAAATTTATGATGTTAGGTATATTTCACAGGCTCTTTCGATAACTTACAGTCTTCAAATCAATATGGCACTCAATATATGAATCGAAATGCTCTTGTATTAATATCATTCGCAGTATAATTCAATTATGTCAAGATTTTATAAGAAGGAAATTTTTACAAGTGGCCTGTGAACAGTTCAAAGGAAGCAAAGAAATAATCGAAGATCAAGAACGCCCTGGACGAACATCAACCTCTATTGATGAAAGTCATTGCCGAGAATAAAGAAATAGAAATAGAGGTTTGGTGTTAAAAAAAAAAATGTCGATTAACAATTGGAGACCTTGATGATGATGTTGCAAAAAAGGCCGTCACGATAAAATTTGTGAATTGACGATTTCTGGCTACCTGGGCGTTATGGAAGGATTTATAATGGGAGATGAGACTTCAATTTATGTTTATGACATCTTAAAGATTTAAACGATATTTCTGTAACAATTTAGCATGATCCGATGAACAATGTAAAAACCTTCAACGAACATATACTGCGTAGAGTAATTTAAAATACGCAGTTAATTTATAATGTATGATGTATTTGTTATAAGAGAACCATCATGCCAACTGCTATGTATCGATTTACCTACTGACAGATAACAGTTTTCCAATATTTTATTGATCTCGAATCATTATTCATTGGCATCTGCATTTTATGCGCAAGAAATCGCTGTACTCATTGATATATTTTCGCGACTTTTCAGCGCAACTGCTTATAAGGGGAGACATACAGTGATTTGTGTATATTAAAAGCAAATTTATTGATATGCCTTGCGCGCCGCCTATCGTATAATAATTGTACTACTTTAGAAACCATTGATAACAAGTATGTAATAATTTCTTCATGTTTCATTTCAATCGAGTTAAAGGTTTGCGATTATATGAGGGGCACACATATGTACCTATATATATATTGGTATACCTTGCGCGCCGCCTATCGTAAAATAATTATACTACTTTAGAAACCATTGACAACAAGTATGTAATCATTTCTTCATGTTTCATCTCAATCGAGTTAAAGGTTTGCGATTATATGAGGGGCACACATATGTACCTATATATATACTGGTATACCTTGTGCGCCGCCTATCGTATAATAATTGTACTATTTTAGAAACCATTGATAACAAGTATGTAATTTTCTTTTCTTCATGTTTCATCTCAATCAAGTTAAAGGTTTGCGATTATATGAGGGGCGCATATATGTGTATATACCGAGATATTACAAGATTTATAAATTTCTCTAATTTAAACAAATTTAACAATTTCATGTGCTCGCCATTTTTTAAAATTGTACCCTCAAATTGTATTCAAACTTTTTACACCTTATTAACTACATTACCAAACATATTTAGCTTATGTCTCCTCCGACTTGAAATCGTTCTTTGCAATTAGGCACGAAAAGAACATTTTATACTGCAATGTATGTGGTAAGATTTAGATCCCCTGACTTACAGGGGACATACATAACAAGAACCATAAAACAAACCTACAGCTAAAATGTTTTGATGACACAGGGCCCATGTTCATAGTTTAGTCTGTGTAATCATGATAATACTTTGTTCGAAGTCATCAACAATTTTTACCCAGCCCCTGGGGTTGCATTAATTCGCATGTTAAGCCACCACTTGAGGGAATTATTTTTATGTTTTGAAACTACAGAAAGTGTGTGTGAGAGAGAGAGAAAGGAACGGGTTGTGATATTAAACTTTTGCCATTGACAAGACAAACGACAGAACGCAGCGCATGACATGACATTAATTATTAAAAGTCATAATGCGTATAAATCTCAGTAACTGTTGGTGAATTATCAAGGTTGTTCAGTGAAAATATCATTTGAAAATATCATTTGTATAGAGAAAGTATTTGAAATGTTTCTTAAACATCAAGTAGGCATCACATTTGTAATGTTCAAATATATTTTATTTTTACTACGACGAACAACTTGAATGCTGTAAAAACTTTTATTTGATTCGACAACAAATTGACATGCATTTCATTTTTCAGCTGTTTTATACGCTATTGAACTTTGCTGTGTAAAGTTTATAAATAAAACAAATTGTCATTGTCATTAGTGAGGTCTGACATGCGTACTGCGGCATAGAGACTGTCCCGAAGGGGGCAGCCAAATAAGGGGACACTTGAAATGTTTCCAGCCAAAACAGTTCAAGTTCAATGTCATTTCTAAGTGAAGCATTTGGAAATGAATATAAGTCATCAGAGTTTTTCTTTTTCTTTTGTTATTACTTACAAATGCAACTTGTGTAAATTACAGAGCCGCAAAAGCTTTCAACCACAAAAATCGATAAACTTGGGCAAGTAATAGCATGGCCAAGTTGCCGGAATATGTACAATTTTAATTTAAACAACTTAATGAAATCATAAAACTAATTTAGGCATAGTTGAAATGTAAAATTACCCAGCAAACATTGTTGGTGTCGTTTTTTGTTAACGTTAATTGTGCAACGAAACTTCGTGATGATCACTTTTTATTCTATTAGACCTCCTGGTAATCACTTTTGATTCTATTAGACTTGCTATGCAATCGGTGCGTTGGAAGTAGTTCTAGAACTTTTTATTCTGTCTGCAAAGATTTATCATTATCTGTAAAAAGGAACTATTTACCTATATACAGAATGTTATGCTAAATTTGTTTATACATTGTCAGGGCACTGGGAACTGATCCTTTAAAAAAGATCGTTAAAATTATATTTCGCCGCCAAATCGCCACATCAGTCCTCTATACCGATGCGGAGTTTGAATGCGATCTGCCGTTTAGTTTGACAACAGCGCTTCATTTCGTCAGTTCATTTCAAATGTGTTTTGCGATTTCTATATTGGATAAAAATATCGAACAAACAATTTGTCGCAAATTTCGTACTGCAAATGGAGTGGAATCTCGCAAAAGGTGACTTTATCAAACACTCGTGCACTTGAGTGGTATAGTGCGTTTAAAATAGGCCAAGATGTGGTAGAAGATTTACCTCGCTCTTCTTCGTTTAAACTAAGTTTAACGTCGATAAAGTAGGAAAATGCGTATTGAATATCGTGTTTAAATTGTAGACAGCTCCTAAACTTTCTGTATCCTCTCAATCAATTTGCGCAATTTTACACGGTTATTTGGGTATGAAACACATTGATACTCAATTAGTTCTGAAATATTCGAATTTTCTCCAAACTGAAAACATGTTAGAATGAATTAGTTAGAACTAATTCACTTCACATTCACAAAACGCGTTATAACTGCTTTAACATTCTCAATTAGTTCTGAAAGATTCAAATTTTCTTCAAAAACTGAATACTATGAACAAATTTCGACTTCACATTCATAAAACGCATTATAACTGAAAGATTTGAATTTTCTTTAAAACCTGAAAACGAGGAACAATTTTCGACTCCACATTCATAAAACGCATTATAACTGGTGATCAGACATGACTTTACGAGTTTAACATTCTCAATTAGTTCTGAAAGATTCGAATTTTCTTCAAAAACTGAAAATGATGAATTAATTTTGACCCCACATTCATAAAACGCATTATAACTGGTGATCAGACATGACTTTACGAGTTTAACATTCTCAACTAGTTTTAAAAGATTCAAATTTTCTTCAAATATTGAAGACGATGAATTAATTTCGACCCCACATTCATAAAACGCATTATAACTGGTGATCAGACATGAGTTTACGAGTTTAACATCCTCAATTAGTTTTAAAAAATTCGAATTTTCTTATAAATCTGAAAATGATGAATTAATTTCGACTCCACATTCATAAAACGCATTAGAACTGGTGATCAAACATGACTTTACGAAAGATTCGAATTTTCTTCAAAAACTGAAAATGATGAACTAATTTCGACTCCACATTCATAAAATGCATTATAACTGGTGATCAGATATGAGTTTACAAGTTTAACATGCAAACAAGTTAACAAGATTCGGAATAACTTCTTCCAACTGGTTCGAAACGGAAAAACCCCAGATCAAAGTCGATCAAAAGTGTAGGCAATCTTTAGTGTTTTCTTTGATTAACGCGGTGATCTACACTCGAAATTTTTGCTGAAAGGTCAGACGGTAAACATGGAATATTATCTGAGCGTAATGAGATAAATTCGTGGAAAAAGGACGGATTTGTGAAAAGGAAACTCGGGGTTTTTGCACCATGACACAAGGCTAATTTCCACTCAAAAACTCAACAAATTTCATCGATCAAACGCCGGCTGAAATTTTGCTCTTTCCATAACTAAAATTACCACTTCGGGGTGGTTAGAAGACCTAAAAGACAGTTTTACGGCGAAAGAAAGATATCTTTTGAAAGATATCTTATTGATTGTGTTTATTATTAGCATAAGCACATTATTTCGGAAAGGGCCTACTCTGAAGTCGGTACAAGAAATTTAAAAGAATAATAAATATTTTGAGTTTTATTGTCCAATTCCCGGTACTTGATAGAGTGTTTTGAAAGAGTCTGCATTGAAAATTGTCGAAAATTGAACAAATAAATACAACATGTTCTTAGACAATGTAATTTAGTTCACTACCAATTGTATGCAATGGAAAGTCTTGCTGGGTATTTCATATTACATTTAATTACGCTTTTTGTTAAGTGAATCAGACGTAGAGCTTTAACATTTCATAGCACACTTAAAATCTCCTGTGATTTAATTGCTTGTGAGCATGAAGTGACCTCATGCTTAACTTGCTCTTTGACTGCCTAATGTTTGTTTTTGCTGTAGGAAATCTTGTAAAAAATCGCAATACCCATCACTACTGCTGCGCTGCTAACGGCCACATCATATTTGTGGAATGTTTTGTTTTTTAATTAAATTAACGTTTAATTGAATTTGATTTCTATCAATTTCCCAACAGTTGTTTGTTTACCCCAAGTTCAAATATTTGCAAATGATTGTTCAGCTCATGATAAGGAATGGCGATGGCAAATAAATTTGTAATGTCAAAATCCATCATCAGAGATTGAGTGGGACATTTTTGGTAAATAATTTAGAAGGGGAAAGTCAATACAATAAAAACTACATATGTTCGGAAGTTCATAGGACGTTTCGAACTTAGTCTCCTTTTGACTCTGCAACGATATTAATTATAATTATAATCAGGTAGTTTGCCAAAGTTCAATTAATTTTTATATCGTGATCTTTTTGAAAGGAACATTTGAAATTTGATTGTGACTGATATTTGCAACGAATTCTCACTACAATTTCGATATCTTTTTGTGCCAAATCACAATGATGAATGATTCGGTTTCTTAATCAAAATATAATCAAACAATTATGCGCAATTCGATTTCGATTCTATAAATAAAACTATCATTTTATGTGGTTTCACTTTTTATCTAAAGCACAACAAAAATATGGTGTAGTTTTGTTTACTGTCATAAAGAAGGTCTGAACAAACTGTGAGATTAAGAATATTTTAATGACCTTTTTTGGAAATTTAGCTACCAGACTTTCTGAAACGTTTACTATTTAAAACTATAGGGTGGCGCATAAATAACGTTAAGAATTGATCAGTGAATACATTTTTTCTTCAAGTCTTTTTTTCGCCTCTTTACAGAATAAACCAAATAATACTTAGGAAATTTATGATGAAAGGGCTCAGCACAGAACAAAGAACCAAAGTTGTTTAATTTTATTTTGAAAGTCAGCATTCGATTATTCAGATCATATCGAAATTTCTTTCATGTTCGAAATGCTCCTAACGCTCCAACAATTTACCGATTGTTTCAGCGTTTTGGTTAGCAAGCGGTTGTCTGTGATCTTCCGCGTGCTGGAAGACCTCGTGCAGTTCAAAATGAAGCGACGACCATTTCTCGAGTGCTAGCAAGTATTGAGGAAACTCCAGAAACTTCTACCAGGCGACGTTCTCAGCAGTTAGAGATGTCTAGGCGGGCTTTGCAAAGAATTTTACATATCTTACATCTTTTCCCATATAAGATGCAATTGATGCACAAGAACGAATTCAATATAGTCACCGTTAACGTTACTTATGCGCCACCCTTTATTATACTATTTAAAAACGTTTTTTTTTTACTTTTTTACTGATTTCCAACACTAAAGTACACATTTTTGCGTCGCAATATATTCGATAATTAATTCGAAATAGTAACAAAAAAATGAAACAGTAATAAAAAAAAAAAACACGCAACATAACAATTTCACAAATATATTATCGAACATATTATGACACAAAAACATGGGCTGTTCCGTTTTCAGTACTGGAAATCAATGTGAGGCATTGAAGTAGTGAAGAAAATGATTTTGGATATTCGTCGAATCACTACTAGAGAGGTTACTGATGATGTTGGCACATCGTTCGGCTCATGCCAACCAATTTTTACGGATGTTTTAGGCATGAAACGTGCGGCAGCGAAGATTGTTCCAAACTTGCTAAATTTTGAGTAAAACAAAAACGTCGCATGAACATCGCTCAGGAGTTGTTGAACGACGATCCAGATTTCCTCAAAAAGGTAATAACTGGTGACGAATCATGGGTGTATGGCTATGACATTGAAACCAAAGCCCAATCATCCAAATGGAAGCGTCCAGAAGAGCCAAGACCGAAAAAAGCACGTCAAGTTCGGTCAAATATGAAGGGTTTGCTCACTGTTTTCTTCGATTGCAATGGCGTGGTGCATCATGCATTCTTGCCACAAGGTCGTACAGTCAATAAGGAATACTACCTTAAAGTTATGCGCCGTTTGCGCGAAGCAATTCGTCAGAAACGCACAGAATTGTGGAAAAACCAATCATGGATTTTGCGCCATGATAAAGCACCAGCTCACACATCGATGCTTATGCGTGAGTTTTTGGCCAAAAACAAAACCGCAATCATACCTCAACCACCGTATTCACCGGACTTGGTCTCCCGCTGACTTTTTCTTCTTCAAAAAAATTGAAGAAGACACCGATGAAAGGAAAGCTTTTTGCTACGAAAATCGAAACAGCAGCTGTTGGCCAAAAAGCGCGTTTCAGAAGTGTTTCGAGGATTGGAAAAAACGGGACAAGATAGTTATTGAAGAATAAATAAATACTTTGTGAAAAAAACGGTTTTTTTGATCACACTCGTATATATACAGGGTGAGCCATAAGGGTGTTGGCGGTTTAAATATTCAATTAAAAAAAAAACTACGAAACATAAGAAAAATATATTTGTATTTTTAAAAAGTAGAAGCATGGGAATTTTTAAGACTTAAAAATAATGTCATCCAAATGGATTCCCTGGCTGCTTGACACTCCTGGAACCGAAGACGCAAATTTTAGAAAACTCGTTGAAAAGTATGGTCCAATAATACCGGTTGACGTTATCCCAGCACACACGACAAGCTTAGGGCTGTGAAGTGGACGTTCATGCAAGCGTCGGGGATTAGTCTCGGACCAGAACCGAAAATTTTGCTTGTTCACATGGCCATTAAGGTGAAAATTGGCCTCATC
This sequence comes from Philornis downsi, assembly GCA_019455685.1. Taxonomy (NCBI): domain Eukaryota; kingdom Metazoa; phylum Arthropoda; class Insecta; order Diptera; family Muscidae; genus Philornis; species Philornis downsi. The sequence goes on from JAHXMU010000825.1 coordinate 159,284, forward strand.
ACTAAAAATCACGTTGCTGAAATTGTTGAACCGCTCTAGCATCAAATTGACAAAGTTAAGTCGGTTATTGGCATCATCGGGTTTTAATTCTTGGACTATCTGAATCTTATAAGCCTTCAAATGCAAATCACGTTTCAAAATTCGTCGTATAGTTGTTCTTTTGACATCCAAAGACTGACTTCTCTTACGTGTTGACTATTGCGGATTTCGCTGAACTGAAACACGAACACGCTCCACAATGTCGGCTGATCTTGCAGAAACTGGGCGACCACGAACCGTAATTGGCACTGTTGAGCCGGTTGTTTCGAACATTCTGATCCATTTTCGTATCACATTGGCGCTTGGAACTTCACTTAAATCGTGTAAACCGTGTTCGTGCAGTAATCACTGATTTATTGTTTTCGTAATACGCTCGGACACAAAATGCACGCTGCACTCCCGTGTACGGCTCCATGGCGACTAAATTTCCAGGAAGCGGCGCAGCGAACAACATATCCCCCCGCCACGCGTTACCGAGAAATTGAAGAATTAAATCGCCAACACTCATATGGCCCACCCTGTATATGTATGTATATTTTTTTTGTTTTAGTGGGAATCAAACTGAAGAGGAAAGTGTGCTTTTCAGGGAGTCCTGCCGAATAAGTGTGGGTTATTCTGAGTCCTTTCTCTTTAGAAGGCTCGTAAGTTGGACGCTCCGACTCCAAAATATAAAAAATACAAATTTGGTTTCGGTAAAGCAACAACATTGAAGAAAACGTAAAACATTTTTACAACGAAAAAAATATAATGCAATTTCCTTTTCTTTTTACTGGTAAATATTATTAATTTCGTATTCTCGTTCAGTTTGCAATGATATCATCTTTCAAAGCGCCCCGGCATCGATGTTTTTTCAATGCCATCGACCAGGCAATTCACTCTAATTGAATTCAATTAGATGGTAGTCATCTGATTACTATGTATTGTTTTTATATTATCGCATGACGTACCTGTTTCTGAGAAGAAATACGTTCGACTTCGAAGTGAAATAAAAACAAAATAACTTGAAACATTACTGTGAATATAACTTCTGTGTAGAATATTGATTAAACAATCTTGCGCAAATATTTGATAAACAACAGTTGGCAAAGGTTCTGCCGAATAAAGGCCAGCAAAAAAATATAGTTTCTGGCAGCTAAAATTTGGGCAGTGAAGAAATGTGAGCGTTTTCATGAGTAGTGTGGGAAAATTGAAAGTGGCAGGTTTTGATATAAAAAAAAACTTACTTGAGTATAATATAGTTGATAAAGGGTGATTTTTTAAGATTTAAGTTTTTCAAATTGGCAGCACTGGTTGGTAATGGCGTCCAAACGTCATCTGTCAAAGGGAAAAGTGTACAGTATACTCTGCCATTTCATCATGGAAAGACTAACAAACGAGCAACGATTGCAAATCGTTGAAATTTATTATCAAAATTCGTGCTCTGCGACAAATGTGCATCGTTTGATACGACCGTTTTATGGTCGTCATAATCGATCTGCTGAATCAACAATTCGTACTGTTATCTCCAAATTTTGCATCAAATTTTCTTTTTGTTGGACTCGAATGCGTAGACGTGCGTACCGAAGAAAATATTGCAGCCGTAGCGACCAGTGTTAATGACGATCGTGAAATTGACGTCGCCGTTCTCAGCGATTGGGCCTGTATTACTCAAACACAAGGAATATTTTACACGTCGATTTGGGAACGAAAGCCTATAAAATTCAACTCACGCAAGAATTGAAGCCTACCACAACGTCTAATTTTTGATGAATGGGCCTTACAAAAGCTCTATGAAAATCCGCTGTTTTATAGAAAAATTGAGTTCAGCGATTAGGCTCATTTCTTGCTGAACGGATACGTACACAAGCAAAACTGTCTCATCTCGAGAGATGAACCGCCATATGCCATACATGAATTACCGATGCATCCCGACAAAACGGCAGTTTGGTGTGGTTAATGGACTGGTGGCATCATCGGTCCATTTTTCTTCAAAAACGACCATGAAAGAAAGGTTACCGTCAACGGCGAACGATGTGGAGCCATGATACGCGATTTTTTTTTGCCCCAATTGGTTGAGTTGAACTTGGTTGACATGTGGTTTCATCAGGACGGTGCAACATGTCACATTGCTCGTCAAACAATTGATATGTTGAGGGATGAATTTAGTGAGCAGCTTATCTCTCGATTTGGCCCTCAAGATCTTGCGATTTAACGCCTCTTGATTATTTCTTGTGGGGTTATGTCAAGTCATTAGTCTATGTAGACAAGCCGAACACTATTGAAGCCTTACAGAATAACATAAAACGCGTTATTCATAGAAAACAGCCGAAATGCTCGAAAAAGTGACGAAAAATTGGACCTTCCGAATGCACATTTTGAGACGGAGCCGCGGAAAACACGCCGTTAGACTTTTTTTTTGTAGGGCTACGTGAAAGACTATGTTTACGCGCATAATCCCCAAACATTGGAGAATTTAAAAACCAATATTCGTTAAATTATCGAAAATAATGTAAAATAATCTTATCTGGTAAAGCAAATGATTAGAGGCCTTAGGGTCGATGCGACTTTAACCTATTCGCAAACTTTAAATGGGTAAGAACCTCACCTTTCTTGGTATGAAGATTGTGGTTGTAATATACGATAATGAGGCCAGTGGGCCACTTTTGGCAAGCAGAACTGGCGCTTTGGGTTAAACCAAACGTAATATTACGGTGCCGAAAAAAGTGGACGAAAACTACCTCAGAAGGATATTCTGCTGCAACCAATCCAGAGGAGGTCATTTAAATGAAATTGTATTTGATAATGACAGGGTCCAAGCAATATAATGAAATAAAAGTTTCATTGTAGTCATACCATAAAGTGTTTTTTTTTATTTAAACTTACTTCTGAAACCGACAATGGTACAACCCTGTAGTACACAGTTAATTGTTAGAGATATTACAATTCTTGCACAGATTTCCAAAGTCTTTTCCTTAATCAAATTTGAAATATCTCTCATGTTTTCTATATATCTATATCTTTTCAGGATATAATTGGACAACTATTTTTTGCATGCATTGGCTCTTTGACATGACCGGCCTTGTATGGATTTAAATGATTATGACAATCACATAAATGATTAATTAATTGTACACATCATGAACCAACTTAAAAAAAAACATTGAAAAAAACCGCCTGCTCACATATTCAAAAAATTGTGCCACCAAAGGAATATAATAATCGTTACTTTCAATAAAATTTTTCTGACAAATTTTTTATTTAAACAAATTTTTTATTTAAACAAATTTTTTGCGTGACAAAAAAATGAATTCAGTTTTGGAATAATGAGCAACTGCGTCATGAATTCTACAAGTAAACACTATAAATGGTAGTTAATAGACGGCGAAAAGGGTCGCACCAGCTCATAAAATTTCCTTTTGAATAACACTGATAAACATGAATTTTCACAGGAAATGTAAAAGTGGACGAGTACGGTCCAGTATGAAAAACTTGCACATAAAAGTCTTGAATGTGTTATTTTCAGTAATTTTGTCATTAATTCATATTGCGAAGGATTATCGCAGCTAGGAGAAGTTATTGAGCAATTTGATTTTTCACTGAAAAATGGGAAAAGTCGATTTATTATTGATGAAAAGGGAAAGTTTTTGGCAATTTCACTAAATTTTCTATAAATTCATGATATTTTTCGCTTTGCCAACATCCTCGACAACCAGGACAAATTGGTTCTGCAGGAAGAATTAATTTATGTGTTGTAAAAATAAACACCAAGAGCTCAGCACTAAGGAGAAGGTATGTTTTCGTAAGGGTTTTTATTTTCAAAACACTTTAAATTGCGAAGAAAGGAAAAGCTTGTTAAGAACGCTGTCTGTAACTCCTCGCAGAAGCAGCAATCTCACCGAATTACGACTGTGTTATTAACAGAAATACCAGGAGCCCAGAAC